>CM076660.1:10214788-10266330 GCA_038496675.1 Rachycentron canadum | reverse complement strand
TATATATATATAATTGTCTATTAATCTCCTGTGCATCTTTTTCTTCTGATAGTTTAATACATTACTTATACATTTACTTATACTATTTTTAGCAATGCACCACCAATTTAACACTATGTGTATTTTAATTTCAAACTACACTTAAAAGCATAAATACATTCTGAACAAACATCTCAAGATCTCAAAAAAGACAGAGTCAGCAGAACAGACTACATAAAATGTTATTTTAGTGCTTTTTTCCCCTTTGGCCTGTGAAGTACTAGTGTTGGGCTGAAATGTTGATAAAAGATTAATGGGGATTTTGATTCCAGTGTGTAAGTTCTTCTCTATTATTCTTCTAAGGGACAGCATTATTCTGGGACAACCTCCAGAAGTGTTCAATTGACTGTCTTCAAAGTATTAGTGATTGCAACAACATACCAAACCAGCTGGATTCATAATTTCTGCTCCCTTACAAAACCGTGTACAAACAAATAAGAGAGCAGATAGTCATCTGCAGTTTTAAAAAGCATTTATCCTTAGTTGTGACCATTCACATCTCCTCCTCTGTTACCTTATCCTCTCCTCTCTCCATCACCTGAGTTTGTCTACTCACTTTGGGACTCTCCAAACTCTCCCATGTTCACATTACTCTCCCATCATTATATACTTACATATTATAATTATGTTATCCTTATGTTATTATGTTATTCTCCTCTAACCATTGAGTCTCTCTCATCTGTCATTTTACACCATCTAGCAGATGCTCTCTTCTCTTTTAAAACAACCACTCATATTCACTGATTACTGTCATTTTCAATCTGAACTAACTCAAAATATAGGTGTAGCTTATTCTTGCATCCAGCTTCTCCAAGTGTCCTCTACATCACAGCTGACCATTCAGTTAACAGAAATGCCTGCTGCCTGCTTGTTTGCTCTAAGATTGAAGCCAGCCAGCCTCACAGACAGACAGACACACACACACACACACACACAGCATTTATATCATTGGCACAGGGCACCTTTATGGCCGTGGAACGTGCTCATGCGAACACATGGGGCAAAGTGCAAGTAGCACCACAAGAAGGCAAGCTTTCAGTTCCATCTGTGTGTGTGTGTGTGTGTGTGTGTGTATATATATATACACACACACACAAACACACACACACACACACACCAAGGGTGACATGTCCAGAGCAACATTTTCCAAGGCAAGTGTATTTAAAACTAAAAAGAGCACTTTCCCCTTGGCTGCAGACCTGACCCTGACCCAGAATGTGTGTAAGAACATACAGAGGGAAACTGCAAATCAACTCAGGGAGTATAGAGTATCATACTAGCCAGCTCAATGATGCATTGCTCAGTCAGGTTGAATTTAACCCTAGGGTATTTCAATAACAAGCACTTACATTGCTAATAGTGACACTGTGTTATGCCTTAGCTGCACGGATGTACTTCCTAAGGTCAATCAAAAACTATTTTCCCATAACATACTTTCATGACTTTTATTCCACTGGCCTCTGCTATGGATGCCCGATGTTACGGCAGGCATGTCGTTATTCTGCAAAAGCTGCTTTGCATCATAGCAGTCACACTGGAATAATATGTTAGAGACAGCCTTGCAGTGAGCTACGTGCAAAAACAAAAAATGAAAATAATTTTTTTTAAAAGCTGTTTACTGGAAACCAGTGATAAAATCAGGGCATACAATCTTACACTTGTTCTACACATTACTGGTGTTGACTAGCTATATGGTCGTTGTCACCAACACCAAATCGGGGCACATATCTTTGGTTTGTGTATCGTATCACTGGTGAGAATTAGACACATGATGGCATATACATAAACCAACCCGCACATGCATCTTTCGGTTTGAACACAAGCGACTTATTTTTATTTATTTTTTTTCCAATGCATTCTTGTCTGTCTATGGAGCCCGATTTGTCGAGGGTCTTGTCTGTCATCAGTGGCCGACTAAAGTGA
This sequence comes from Rachycentron canadum, assembly GCA_038496675.1. Classification (NCBI taxonomy): domain Eukaryota; kingdom Metazoa; phylum Chordata; class Actinopteri; order Carangiformes; family Rachycentridae; genus Rachycentron; species Rachycentron canadum. Next base: position 10,264,368 of record CM076660.1, on the reverse strand, counting down.
TCACATGTGCGCCAACACAGAGCACACAGTGTCCTCCCGCTCTGCTGTCTGACGGCGCTGGCACAGAGTACAGTACCGCCGGCATGGCTGAGAAAAGCCACTTGTACTTTGCCCCAAGTTATCGAGTCTATAGCTCACGATAAGCGACAAAAGAGCGTGGCTGTACCGTCACGGCCGCCTCGTTGTTTTCTTTCTACCATTGCAGGGTTGGCTGATGTTATCAAAGAACCACAAAGGGGGACGGGGGGGGACAAAGGAGAAAGCACGACACTGCTTCTGCAACTTCCAAACGGTGACACCGATGAACCGGTTAAGGAGAAGAGGAAGTGTTTATTATCGACTTATCACCAATTAATAAACAATAGTACACCAGTAGCGATGTGCGTGTAAACGGGCAAGAAAAAAAAGTGCTGGCTAATGAGGTAAGCCGAGTCCCACCAAGAGAGCGTGTTGCAGCAGCAGCCCTGCTAGCGTCTGGTAGCTAGCTAGCTAGGTAGCTAGCACGCTGGCTAGCTAACCTCACCAACAGGCACAACACGTCTCCCACGTCTCCCTGCACTTTGCTGCGCTCCTCCAAGTTCAACGTGTTCACCACAAAACTCGTGCGCCCGGGACAACACGGCGAAAAGTCATAGATAACGTTAACGCACACACGTCCGACGATGCACACACACAAATTCACTCTCTCACACACACTCTCTCACTCACACACATACACACACACTACATAGCTACCTGAAAGCTGGGTCCTCTTTGCTACATCTCGGGGGCGGCGACGAAAACGCATTTCTCTTGTTGAAAAGTTTCTGGAAGAGAGTCGGAGGCATTTTGTACCAAAACAAATCCGGTACAGAAGGTCTCTTTTCTTTTCAAATCCAAGAGCAAATCTTGTTCCTTGTAACTGTCTCCATGGATGTCACAGTCATATGACAGGCATTAGTCACAGGAGCTGCTTGGTAACCCACTACATTTTTCTGATTGGCTGACCGGACGCTGCTGCTACTACAAAATATCTGATTGGCTGGTATTTTTGGCCCAGTACCACGTGGTCAACGGATTCGCTGTGTTGATGTTTTGTCGGGGATCATGACAGCATGAAATATATTCACAGAAAAATCATACAAGTGCGACTGCCGAGCCGCTTCAAAGACACTGTGGAAGATCTACGAAATATCCACATGAAGGAAGAGTCAAGTGCAAAGAACAAACACAGGAGGGAGACGCAACAAGACTTATTTATGTAATAGCACATCCTTTTATTTTATACATTTTTCCCCAATGCTAACAAATGTGTAAATTCTCAGACAAGACACGACTCACAAATGACGAATGTCACACACAAAAAGGCTAAATATAAAACGTACATTTTAACTTTACAGTGAGTTTATATTTAACATTTAGATCAAGTTTTTACAGCATGGACACACACTTACAAAATAGACAATAAAATGCACAAGAAGATCACAAACAACAGATTTCACATATAAAACTGAAAAGTGGTAAGACGGGAAAAAAAAAAGGGGATGGTTATTTAACAGTATGCAGGTCTGACATCTAGTGGTTATATCGCACCACACACTTTTCATAGTATTCAAAATAAAGAAAACTGGAAATGTGGTATGGTTATGAGTATAGAATTATGATATTTTGATTATTTATTTTTCAAACAAAACATTTAAATACTAATTAAAAGTATTTCACCTGTTTTGAAGTACACGCTGATTACTGTTTTGTAGGATATTTCACATGCAGACCTCATCGATATTGATTATGAGAGAAAAGCCAGGCGTTTACATAAATATTGTGGCTTCAAATTTCACAGAACAGAAGCTTGGATTTGCTTAACAGCTGTGAGAGGAAATAAAGGAGTGCGTGTGAGTTTCACACTTCTTTCTCTCATCCTCTGAAAGAACACATCCCTGTCACTATCGCTAACAAAGTCAAAGAACTTGGCTTTCTCTGGACTACTCTTTGCGGGTTTTTTTAGCCTCGCCCTCAGATGTTGTGCATCATCTCCAAAATTTATCTCACCCACAGTTGATGTATCTGCATTAGGCTTCATCGGTTCGGCCAGGCTGGACGTTTGGACTGACTCCCTGGTGTTGTGAATGGTTAATTTGGTGACTGGGGTGCGTTTTGCTTCAAATGTCTCAGCAATGATGGGGGTTTTAAACGACACCTTCTTCTTGTACTTAATAGGCATTTTGCTGGTGATCTGAGTGAGCAAAATTATGTTATTTTGACCATGGCTACTTTTTTAAAGATAAAATAGACAGACATCATATTTCATATTGGTTATAAGGTGACTTTCTTACTTTTTCTGGTGTTTTCCCCTTGAATTCCTTTGCCTGTTTGTCTATATATTGAGAAAGATGAAAAATTACTGATTATGACTTGAATTGGTTGTAAGGATTTTATGTTTTATATAATATAATCTGCTAGAAAGAAAATGTATCACATGTAACATATGACATTAAGATTTGATTCAGCGCTACAGTGTGGTATTTGATGAACATACTGGATCTATTCAATTAAATCAAACTCGTTACCTTGTTGAAATGAGCCCGTTTGCGTTCTAGTCTCAGCCTCAGATCCTGTGTGGTTGCTTTTAAGTGAAAAGACATATCAAATTATAAATAGTTATAAATCCTGCATGTGAAGTGGCATTTGCCAGAAAAGATTTAGCTGACAAACTCACCCAATGTCACTGTTTTTTTCAGCAAAAATCATGGAGGCACCTGCAGACAGATGTTTAATTCTTACCAGACAATTACAGACTTTTTCACACCCAAATTAGATCACATTCAGTTATTCAATTGTTAAAAATTGTTTGAAGTTGAATTTGTCCCTGCAAAACGTAAGTTTTCCGTAAATAGGGTATTCTTTCTCATAAAAAAAAAGGGGGGGGCGAATGGTCCAATCATCAGGAAATTGACTCAAAATATTCTGTAAATGACACTAGAAGCTTTTTAAATTTTTACCAACAGCCACAACTGACCAACTATGACACATATTTTAAGCTGTGATCAAAAGGCCATGGTAATTACTATTCTTCAATGATTATTCTATACCTGATTTCTTTTTTATTCCTGAGGTTAAAATGAACTGTACTAAACAAATTTCTTGTGTGTGCGATTTTCTCATGCATACCAATGATGGTAGACAGGTCGGGCGGATGATGCATATTGATGGTCTCAGCGTTGCTCACATCCAGCAAGGTGGAGTTTTTAATGTGAAGATGGAGACCCAGCAGCTCCTCCTTCATGGGGAAAGTAAATCTTTCCACTGTGAAGACAAAAGAAGACAGGACACAACATTAGAACAGAGTAAACTTGACTTCACTTGGTTGTGAATCTATGAAAATGTGCACACACCATAGTTCTCTTTTCTGAAGATCTCTGGTGAAGGTATGCTGTTGGAAGATGAAGAAGCAGAAGAGTAACAGCCTTCATCATCATCAAAGGTTGTCTCAGTCTCCATACCAGGAGATGTGATGCTTTCGGGAGTGTCTTCTTTTTTATTTGGCATTTCACCATCTTTAAAATCCTCTGGGCCAGGAGTCATCTGAACATTCAGGTGCCATGCTGGTGACACTTGGTAGCCATTTTTTTTATCTGTTGGAGTGGCAGCTGAGACAGCTGTGTGTGTGGGATTTTCAATGTATGCAGGACTCTGTGCCTGTAGAGGATAAACATGGAAAAGGAGGAGACAGTAAAACATAAAAAAAAAAAGTTTGAAAAACTTTGACAAACTATTTTAAATTCAACCTCTAACATCTCAGAAAGGATCTGTGTGAAACAGCAATCGACAAGCTAAAATATGATGGCTGAATTACCAACCAGGCAAAGGAGATAACTGGAAACCCACAGAGGCCCCAAACAGGTTGACTCCATATAATTTGGGTCCACAGAATGATTAAATGCAAATTTGTTTTTAAGTTTCAAAATAAAACAGGACCTCTATTCTCCATTTTGTGCCCCATCTTGTAAAGAGACCCTACATCAAAATCAAGTTTTAAGACTTTATTTATTCATTAATTTGCATTTGAAATTTTTATTTGATCAAATTTATCAAATTTCCCTAAATTTTTTGTGTTGAGAAATTACTACTTAAAATCTCAGGTAAGAAAAATTGAAGGCTCCAAGTAGCTGTTATTTACATTATCAATACCTTTGACAATTATTTTCTTCAACAACTTATTGTTCAATGTATAAAATGTAAGCAAATACTGCAAAATGCCCTTGTTATTCGCTTTCACTCAAGTTATCATGTTGAAGCTGCTTTCTTTGACTTAGTTCCAGTCAAAAATACCAAGATGTTTAGTTTGCTATCACAGAAAACCGGTAAACTAACACAGCTTCAAATTTTCTAAGCTGGTGGCATTTTTGCTTAAAATGACTTAATACAATGAATTAAAATTGTTGACAATTTGTTTTCTGTCAATCAACTGATCAACAAATCATTTCAATTTGCGAGTAGATGGTTTCTGGGGAAATAATTTAATGGTCATGTGTATTTTATTTTTTTTTTGCCTCTAATAATGTTTACATGGCCAAGGCTCTTCTTGCCTTCCCGGCATTCCCAATAGAGGGAACTATATATCAATATTGTAATTATGAAGAGAAAACTCCATAGATATCGCAGTGTATTATTGGCAAGTGGAGTGAGACATAACTATCTCCAGACCAGTACACTCACCCAAACTGGACTGGGTGGTTTGACCGTAGGGACGAACATCTCCTCCACTTCATTTTCCTCTGGAAGTGCCTCAAAATATTTGTTGGGGAGAAGCCTCCTGAGCTCTGAGGCAGTTGAAGAGAAAGGTTGTAGAGAATAGAAACGACTATGAAGTTTTTTTTTTTCTCTTGTATTTAACAGGACATTGGCATTTATGAGATTATTCCTCCTAAAGCATCAGCTTCAGTAAAGTATGTTTATAAAAAGATTTAGCGAATAAAAAATGAATGAAACAATTGATTCCAATCATTTATTTTGTGATTAGGTTCAGAAGTAAAGCTACAGTGGGGACTTCAGACAAACCTTTACTTCCTTTGTTGCAATGGGTATTAACACGTGTCTGTGTGTGTGTGTGCTCATTTCTTACTGTGTCGTATGCTCAGTGTTAGTTTCCTGGGTGTATTTCGCCTCTTGACAAATCCTCTGTCATGGCTGACTCGCCACTTGTTTCTTTCCATAAGCACATCAAATTTAATTTTCAGAGCTGCCAGTCAACCGCCAAACTTCACTCCTCGAAAAGTGCCGGTTAAATGTTATAATCTAGATATCATGTGGTAAAGACTGACCTTTAACGCCGCGTTATAAACCCCTGAGTGAACCGTTTGTCTCTGGTGTCTGTGCGGATCTTAGCAACCGCGCACACCTGCAGGTTCGACCTGTCAATCAGCTGACGAGTTGAACCCATTTATGGATTTTTATGTTTATAATTTATTCTTTAACGGAAGTTGAATGATGTTGATGTTTTTTGTTTTGGTTTTTTTTTTTTGCTGTTATCACCTTGTTGCTTGTGAAGTTTGACAGGTGCTACGTTTGTACCAGCTTTGTATTATCGTCCTCTAATGGCCACCGTTGGTAACTGTAGTTTCTATTCAATTCAAAATAGCCTACGTTATCGGGCCGTATTTGAGGCAAGCAAGCACAAGTACACAAAGGCAGTTCATTCACACACATAAAACAATAGAAATCTTAACACTACAATGTCTAGATCCACTAAAAGGCACATATCAAGCTAAAAAGCAGAAGTGTAAAGTGCATTTATCAGTGCAAGGTAAACTGACCTGCTCACGTGTGTGCAGGTAATTCATTTTAAATAATGGCGTCATCTTAAGGTGGTGACAGAGGACATGTGCTTATTGATGTTGTTGTGCCAGTATTGAGCTGTATTAAGGGTTTTGTGTTTTGTCAGGCATTTTAGAGCTGAGGTGAAGAACAGTTTGCACTTGATCCCTTTGACAAAGGAAAGTTGACCAGCAACTAAAGGCGCAAACCATTTTAACAAAGGAGAAATAAAATATTCTCAATGTTGTCTGATTTAGCCTACTTCAAAGGAGTCTAGTACTAAGTAGGCATTAAAATTGCTGCCAAGCCTTTTCCATACTTCTATATTTTCACTTTATCTCTGTCATCAAACACAATTCCCAGGTATTTGTAGGTCTGCAGAAATTCAACAGTGCTTGACTGTTGGGAGACTTGGTGAGATTATTGTGTCTTTAACTTTGGGTACATTTAAATCTAAATTCCACAGCCACAATATTCAGTAAAAAAAAAAAAAAAAAAGGAAAGAAAAAAGACTAGATCAAAATAAAAATACAAATCTGCCTGAATATAAAAATGTTAAAACAAAACTTGCACCAGCTAAAATGCTACTTATTTATTTATGCACAAGTAATGTAATGATATTCCAATCAAATGCCAATGCCAATCATAAGGGCCATTATTTATTATTTATTATAACACACTATTGTTAAATTTAGTGATATCTGTTTTACATAATGGCATTGCTACTTTTACATAAGTATATAAAATGAATGCTTTTATTATTGCTGGTCCTGAGAGTTATTTGTTTTGTTATTCACACAAGCTTCAATAGAGAGACAACACAATGCTAGTAGTACATTCAGGAAAACTTCATTAAAAAAGCTTGTATTAAAAAAGGCTTGAAAACATCATGAAGACAAAAAAAAAATGACAATAGTTTAAAATCATTCCAGAATATCTTTTATTTCATTGCCCTGGTCCTATTCTCCACCCCCCTCATCCCTATTGCTGCACTCAATCATTACAAGGATATGGTGCTGATTCCATTTTACAGCAGAATAGATAAATAAATAAGTACAATTCATCTCACTACACGCAAAAAGAGAGAAAAAAAATCCATTCAAACCACTGATTTAATAAATATGCTTACATCTAGCTGTCCTCATTTATGTACATCCACATTGTTTATGCTTTGGGACGGTAATCAACTTAAAAAGCCTATACATTACTTCTATGTGTAAACACCTTCAAAAAATTGTTTCTGTTGTTTAAAATGTGACGTTTGTTCTGTTTACCTTCAGTGAGTGGAATTTGTCAGCTTTGCCTATGTTTCAAAGCCTTGCACTAGCAGCAGTGGCTGTGGGCAGCTGAATACAACCGGCAATTAATGGCCACAAAGAATTACTTGCTTTTTCCAAGTCAAATGCTAACGGTCCAATTACTGCAGGGCAAACTGCATGCATTGCCCTGAACCCTCTCTTTGCATTTTTTCTTTTTGTTTTCTTTTACCTGACATACTCTCTGTGTAAATATGGATAAAAAGAAAGTTGCAAATTTGTCAACTGTTCAGTGTGACCTTTGATGGTTGTTACAGTGGGCCAGTCCTTCATATAAACAAGGAGCATGCATGCTAAACTGCTGATCACAGCCATGTAGAGATGACTTAATGAAAGAGTGAATACATAACATGAACCGTGATGTTTGGATGTGGCTCAAACACTGAGATGCTCCACATGAAACTGTGTAGACAACAATGATTTGTAAGGCAGGAGCTGGTACTCCCTTTACCTTACTATTTTAATTCTGATATTTATTCAATTGCACGACATCTGGGTTGAACATAACTTCAATCCTCTTTGTGATAGATCATGGGGAGATGCTGTTGGAAGCTTGCTTAATCACATGAAAATCTACTTTTTTTCCACTGGGGATAAAGTCAATTACTGCCCCACAAGGTCAGTATTATCACACATCTAGACATCTCCTTGAGCTACACTAAACACAAAGACATCACGCTTGCTGTCGTACAACTGTGGAATTCGATTGTGTTGGGTAGGTTCAAACTGATGGAGAAAAAAGAGAAGGAGCGGAGTGACAAGAAGTAGGAATGGACGTCTCAATGTAAAAGTGCTGATGAATTTCTGCTGCTGGGGACAGAGCATTTGATGGTTTGTTTGGGTGGATAGCGGGTAGCAGAATATGGAAGAGTTAACACGGCTAAAAAAAAAACAAACAAAACAAATCAAACTATGAACATGAAAAACAATACACATGTATATTTCTTTCAATTTAATATGTCATAATTGAATGAAAAGCATGTTAAAAGGACAATTACTTAGCTTTTTGTCATGTTCTTCCTTGTGCCATGAATTTTCCATGCTGTATCAATGACAAATCTTAACACACAAAACAAAGTGAAGAGGTGTCCTGCATTAGCGTTGTCTGGCAGCTAGCTTAAACCTGCCAATACAATGCAATGGACTGTCATGAGTTTTCACCTTAAAAAACATTTTGTCAATGCCAAAATGAAAAAAAACCCCAAAACAAACAAAAACACCAACCAACTGTCCAATCACAGCTTGAGGACAGGGCAATGGATATAAGACTACAGGATGGATAAATTTTGCAGTACATAAATTTACTCCTGCTGACAAAAGCATAAAGTCTAGAAGTTTTTGCCAATTAAATAAATAACTTCCAGGTACAAAAGGCCACTCACTTTACATCTCCTCATACAGTAATAAAAAAAAAATTAGCACTTGTTTGTGTTGTCAGAATAAAAGTGACAGTGACAAGAGTAACAAAATGTACAAGAAACCTCATCCATCCTGCAGTCTTTGTTTTTAATGCAGCAGGAAAATTCGTGTCACAATGAAAATCTATTCATCCAGTTATTAAAGACTACAAAGCTAAATAACTCCCATTTTAATGTATGTTTTCATATATTTATGACACAGTAAACACGTACATAGAAAGGAAATACATATGACAATGTGCATTGTATTTCACCTAATTTCTGTGTTTGATGTGTTTTTTTTAGACATTTTAAATCTTCCACAGTAGAGCCAGGTTTGGCTTGATTTCCCAAAGCACATTAAACCTAAGGTGTCTCATTTTGGACCCCATCAGGTCAATGATCAAAGCAGATCTTAGTCTTAACATGCTTAAAGGAAAATGAGGTCCGCCAGCCTTCACATGGAGATGCTGCTGTAGAGCTGGTCAATTTTCCCCTTGAAGAACTCCTTCAGCTCCGGTCGCTTGGCCTTTAGTGTTGGAGTCAGGAGGCCGTTCTCAATGGAGAACATCTCATTGTGGATGTAGATGTTCTTCACCTTAATACAAGATGAATACGAATAGAAAAGATGCTACATGAAAGATTCTTGAGAGTCTCCTTGAAGTTATTGCAAGTTTCCTTGGTTCAAAAAAGACACAAATCCCAGTGTGGTGTGATTTAAGGCAATGTTATCATAGAAAACAAAAGCATTAGTATAAGACCTGCAATTCATATTTTTGGTTATACTTTACTCATCCAGATAATCTAATAATTAAATTAAAGTAATAATTATATACAACCACAGTCTATTTAAAATTAAAATAAATATTTGTCTATTGACCACTGAGTAGCTAAACTGGAATGATCTGTGACTAATTCTTGTACTCTATGAAGATATATTGATAATATAGACAAGATTATTGCACATATTTTCTAATGATACTAAGGTGAACACTGTTGCAGTAAAATACAAGCCACATGTTCTTAAAATTTATATATTTTGTTCCTGCCTACCTGCTCAAAAGAGTGGAGGCCACTGGCCTTGCCGAGATGCACCAAATCTTCAAGGATTGCCTTCTTTAGTTCCTGTTGACAAAAGATGAAAATGCTCTTCCTCACAGTTTTCACGGTATCTATTATCAACAATGTTATGTGAAAGTTCCTTATATATAGCAAAGGTTTAATGTGTCACCTACCGTGTTTTTACAGAGGTCCTTGTAGGTACCTAACATGCCTTTCTTCTTGGCCCATTCAGGCATGACTTCAGGGTCAGGAACCACAATGCCCACCAAACAGGACTGGAAAGAGCAAACACAAACATAAGAGGAAAAAGTTGAAAGATGGGGTACTACTTCATCCAAAACATAGGTGAGTGTGTATTTTAAGTGTTCTGGCTTGATACATACGGTTTAAAGAATGATTTTAGAAATCAAAGCATAAGACCTACTCTATATTAAGGTATATATTGTATTTGTATGTGATTCTGTTAATGTCCTTACTTGCAGACTGTCTCCATGAACATAGAGCTGTGCCACAGGTTCACTTCTAATGTAGATGTTCTCGATCTTCTCAGGGGAGATGTACTCGCCCTGTGCCAACTTGAAGATATGCTTCTTCCTGTCAATGATCTTCAGTGTGCCATTCTACAGGAGAGGAGTGGTTGAGAAGAGAAAACAGAATGAACAACTTAAAACCAGTTCTGTGTAACAAAATACTACAGCCATTATTATGAATGGAATCAAATGTAAGCTGCGTGTACATACAGGTAACCATTTTCCAATGTCTCCGGTGTGGAGCCATCCCTCTGCATCCAGCGTCTCAGCCGTCCTCTCTGGGTCTTTGAGGTAGCCCTTGAACACGTTTGGTCCCTTCACACAAACCTGGATGGAAGATTTGAAAATTAGAAAAAGGATAGGATTGCAAGTAAAATATATACACTATAAATACAAGTTTGAAAAGATAATGTCCTTTTATATCTTTCTGCTCTAGTAATCATTTTAAAATGTTGTTTTGCACATCATATATCAGGTCTTGTTTCTACAAGTCATTGCATTGTAAAATTGAAAATGAGCTTAAACTTAGCTCTCTGACATCTTACTTTAGATACTATGATGAATACACACTTACATACACATCTTTCTTTTAAAAATCTATCTTTCTAAATCGTGTTGCTTACCTCTCCCTCTCCCTTTGAGGCAAAGTAGTTCTTCTCAGGAACATCCACCAATTTAATGAGGTTACATGGCAGCGGAGCCCCGACGTGACCTATTTGGTCAGAACAAGAAAAATAATTAGGAACTCAGCAACTTTGGTTTGGTTTTTTATTTTTTTGCTTACAGTTCTGTCAGCATGATGCCTCTACACTGTTGCCTTTGTCAATGCTAACAGTGCAAACTGGCAACTAAATAGGCTTCCTCAGGTATAGAATAACACATTCGTCAGTCAAAGGTAAATGAAAATAAGAATAAGAAAGATCAGCCAGTCTTTTCCAAGGAAATACAGGTATCTCATGAGATATCATAATTGAACAGCAGGGGGCAGTGCTGGACAACATTCACCGCCTGACTGTGACCATGAGAAGAGGAAAGCTCGGTCGTGGAAATGAATGGTGTTTACTTCTGCTATTGTAGCCAAGTACCTTCTTAGTGGTCTTGTACATTTTAGGAAACACTTTCAACTAAGTAATTTTACTTTTTAGGTACTATATGCAGAGTACTGTGCTTGACGCCCTTCCTTCTAGCATCAGATAGATATTGCATGTGCATTATGAGGTGTAATGTCCATTTTAAAGTCAATTCAAAGAAACCTAGTTTACTGCTGCCCTCTGTTAGATTTATCTCACATCCAACAATGTGCCAATTTATGATATGACTGATATTAACTTTTATGCTGGTACATTTTAAACGAGGAGCATTTGACTTTTAAGACAGTACATGTTCTCAAGCAGGTATTAGTAACTGACCTGTGTTTGTTTGAGAAAGAAATTAAATTACTCCTTTAAAGAAGGATTTCTGACTGCATCTGCTGTACATACAACCCTTTGCTGATTTAAATATAAATAAATTAAAATATTGATAAAGACTTCACTGTCACTGCAGTAGCTACTTTATACTATAAAGGTGATATTTCATAATAACAATAATGTAATTTTGCAGCTAAGTCATTTTCCCAGTTGCCTTTACTTTTAATTGCAAGGCGATACTGTATCATTAGACGTGTTAGCTAAAGCCGGAGGCTTGAAAAAGACAATAAACATGATTCAGTGCATTAAATGAAACAATATCTCAATGCAGACCTCTGTGCATGCTAATACTAATGCAGACATGCTGACAAAGGCTTAAAGCCTTTAACAATTATAATATATGTTCTGTCAATTCCTCCATATCCTCGTGAGCACACTCCATAAGTTGACTTTCATGATTGCTAAAATACTGACTCCTCACTTTGTTCCCAACCTCGCTTTCAGGGAAGTGGATTTATTTAGTTGATTTAAAAAGATATCAAAATCTTCAACCAGGTTTTACCTTCTAAGCCTTTTTTTAAAACACAAAACCAGTTGCCATTAAATTAAAGCTCTGTCTACACAGTGTAAACTGAAGTGACTGAGAAGGTGCTTCAGACTAAGACTTGAACATGTGGAGGCCTGGAAAACTTTTCAGCATCCAGATGTTCCTGGAATAAATGGGGCACCATCCAGTTCCCCTGTATCCTGCTCTCATTATGGCAACTTGTTCTAACAACATACCCTCTGTTGATCCTCTGGAAAAGTATGTTGATCTCTTTGATATTCTTACTATAAAAACAAGAGTAAACACTGAGTATTATATAGAACTTTATATAGAACTTTACTTTTCTAAAACCTTCATAAACTAATGAGATTATAGTAAAAGTAACTCAAAGAATTATCTGTATTGTGTGTCAAATCATTTATATTCAATGATTCACAATTAATAATAATTAATATTCTTATGAATGTACTCATTTAAGAAGCAAGGTTGATGTATTAAAATTAACTGCTTTATTTTGGTACAATGCAACCTATAAATATACTATTCCTCTTCAGAGGAAGACCCATTTTTAGTGTTAAGTGCATGGGGGTCACTTGGAAAATTCCCATCAATGCCAGGTGGTTTAACACAACAATGTAGAGCATTACAGGGTAAATACGGGCAGTCATGGCAGCTACCTGCCTGTTGACATTGGCACTAACATGAGGAGGCATTATGATAGTTGTCAATGTGGCCTCTCTGTTTCACCAGTCCAGGTCTCTCCCTGCTTTTCCCTCAATCTACTGCTCCTTTCCCTGAGAGCAGTCTGTAAATATGCATGACAATAAGGCGTGACAGGTTACGTTATCTGTGTGGCACAGCTACAGTTTGGACAACAACACCAAAAAGTTAGACTGGCGGTTGATTCAAGCATCAGCCGTGATTACAGAATTAATTTATCAGGACTCACTTATAAAGTTTATAGTTTATCACAATGAACCCAATTAAACATAATGCCAGTGTGGGAGCTGTTTATTCTTTAAAATCATGACTCAGCCACATCACTGCAAGACCTTTGCTCTGATAACACAGTGAACAGTAATAAACAGGTTCAGTGCATTGGGCAGAGATAAAGAACCACCTTTCTGTTGCATAAATCTTGGCTCACCTGGGGTCCAGTCTCCAGGTGTAGTGAAAGTGCAGCCAGCTGTGCACTCTGTCTGGCCATACGCCTCGTACACCTAGACACAGACACAGACAGTGTTGAAAAGAGGGGTGTGTGTGCACCAGCATACTATTTTTATATGTGAAAGTGTAGGTTGGGACAAAGTGGGTCAGTGCATGTACTGTATGTTGTGTCGGAAATAGCTTGTATCTATCTATGTGAGAGCTAAGTTTTATACTTTGAGGGTGAGTACATTTTGTCTACCCCCTTTTAAGAATAAAGGGTTTTAAGATTAAACCTACAATAACCGCTTTTCTGGCACTTCAGGGCAGCAGAAATGAATCATTGATATGAACTTATTTTTCCAATAATTTACCCATCCAGTGGTTACAGCACAATGTAATAATTCAACAGAAGTCTTGTTTCTGGCCACCTAATGAATCAGAGATCAAATCTATTCACTCTCTGTTTTTGGTCATACTTAGTTTTTGGACTCTACCAGCTTCTGAGGGAAATATCTGGTTCTTTAAATGCTCCACTATGTTCACCAGCTAGTCACTCACTGTGCCAGTCTGCCATTTGGTGTGGAGCAGGTGGTGTACAGAGCACTATCTTTACAGAAAACAGCTGCCTACTGTTTCTCAGTTACAGTTAAGTAATGACCCTAAAATAGCCATAAAGCTCTAACTAATTCTCAGTCGACATGACTGATTTCTTGCACATTGTTTTCACCTTGTATTTGACACATTATTACAAAATATAGGTTATAACCACTTTAAAGTTAGATCTAAAGATCTAAAGATCTAGGCTTAGGTTAAAGATGGGGTAAGGGCTTGGTTTAGGCATATTATAATGTTTAGGACCTAGAGATTTCATTATGTCGGGTTGTGTCTGTGTGTGTGTGTGTTCGACCTGGCATCCCAGGGCTGCTCTGAGAAATCCCAGGACACTGGGCGAGGTAGGAGCTGCTCCAGTTATAATCATCCTCAACCTTCCTCCGAGACTGGCCTGTACAAAGGGGAAACATATTACTAACTTACTGAAAACCCAGCTCCATCCTGCTACAAGTGTCAGAGTTATAATTGTTTTGGATATTTTACATAACAGATCATTCATTTTTCAGGATTTAGCTACACTTTAAACAGAACACAGAAACAGAACAAACCACACTGACCCAGTCTAGATAAAGCAGATAAACTGAATTTAGTTTGGTCATGAATATTTTAATATAATGAAATAACTACATAGCAGTCACTTGGAAGATTATCCAAGCGGTTTAACACAACATTTGTACACACTAGAGGGTACATACAGGCAATTATGATAGCCACTTGTCTTTTATACCTGCATTTTAAGGAATGGGTGAGAATCTGATTATAAAAATATTACTGATAATTCAAAACTTTAAATTTCAGCTGCAATCTATATCTGCAGTCCAGTGCACGACGCTATGATGCTATTACAGGATAATGTCACTTAGGCAGCTGTGGCTCATGAGGTCCAGCTGTCGCTCCAGTCCGCATGTCAAAGTGTCCTTGGGCAAGATATTGAACCCCCAAAGTGTCACTTATGTATGATTGGTGAGTCATTGGGGTATGTGTAATAGAAACATGCATATATAAATACATATATATATATATATATACACACACACACATATATAGATACATATATATATATATATATATATAGAGAGAGAGAGAGAGAGAGAGAAAAAGTGCTGTGTGAATCTGTGTGTGGCTTTTACTGTAAAGTGTTTTGAGTGGTCAGTGAGATGCTATACAGTATAAGTGCAGTCTATTTGCATGAGGTATACGCCCAAATTTGGTTAAGGGAGAGGAAGCACTATTTACCTGAATCTTACTGAAGAAGATTTTATCCCAGATGCTGTCACTGCGAATGATCCCGCTGCTGACTTCCGCACCTTTTCTCTTAGCAGCAAAGTTGAGAAGCCAACGTTTCAATGGGCTGTTGGCCTGGCTGAAGATCTGCAGTGAAGACAAAGGGAAAACACCAATGTTTTGGTCGGGATTAGTTGCTGACTGCCCCTTCTATCTCCAGCTGTGGAAACCATGTAAATGTCTTTATGCAAATTGTATTAAGAAGTAGGCAAAGCCAAGCTAAGAGCATAACTCTCCCTCTGTTTATCACACATGCATTTCTTAAGTCATTGTTTAAAATCAACACATTCTATCCCTAAATCACATCTACATGTACATCTACAGATGATACTCTGTAACCTTGTTACCTTATCATACATGCGGTTGAGCAGTCGTGGCACCACAGGGAAAATAGTAGGCCGCAGGGCCTTCATGTCATCCGGGAGGAGACGGATGTCGCCCTGATAGAAGCCAATTCGTCCTCCATGGCAGTACACCACAGACTGTGGAGGCAGACACATATCACAAACAGCAACCTTAAAGCCATTAGTAATATGGAATATTGCATAGAGAACCCCCAACACACTAAGGGATGTTTTATATATATATGTAGTCATAAAATGCACATTAATGGAAGATAACTTTATTTATACCACATTTTACAGTAGTTCAAGGTGCATCCGAGTGAAGATAAATCGTGTGATAAATTGTGCTACAAGTATTACATTATGAATGTGTGAATTACTGAAAACTAGTGAAAAAGTTTATGTATCTGTCATCATACTTATGGTAAAGAGTTAGGGTTCCAATTCCCACCATTTAAAATTTTTGCTAAATAGAAATTAGCAGAGAGGAAGAGGAACCCCTTACTTTTTCGTATCAATGTTTGAATGTGCATTGATTCATTGGAAAATGTTCTTTCAGCGGTTGTTAGAAATAGAGAAGAACTTGTGCGTGTTTCGATCTTCATACTTTATGTGTGTGGAAGACATTCATTGTTACTATCAGTTGTGTTAGAATTACTTAGTAAGTACCAGTATGAAATCTATTATCCCTTACAAATAAAAGTAAAGAAGTATTAACAGCTAAGCAGTTAAGGTGGAGGTAGTTGTAGTCGTGGAAATTGCATGAAAATCAATAATAAAAACAAAAACGCTGTAGTAGATGAGTATAAAACTAAATAATGTACAATATAGTAGACTGTTCACATACACAAAGTGTCAGTGGAGAGTCCCCAGAACAACAGTGTAAAACTCAAAATAGAACAAAGAAACCTCTTTGGCAGTAGCAGTGACAGATTTGTAGCCAATATCAGGAAGCACTGAGACACACATATATAAGACCTATGGAGCAACCTCATGTTGAAAGAGTACACCAACATTTACCACAAAAGGAATATAATAACTTGTACTATAAAAGTTAGGCCCTTATGAAAATGAAAATATGATTCCTCCATATTCTAAAGATTTCCCAGCATGGATAAAGAAATGACAACTAACTACATAACATTACATAGTACTCACATAGCACACCTATATTATACTGATATACCATGTTCATATACCATATGTAAAGAACATTTATATAAACATGTTAAGTAAGGATATTTTCATATTCTTGACCAAAATACTTTCACAGTTCCTAACCTAGGAGTCCCTCCCCCTTCAGTGGGTCACAAAATAGATATATGGGATCATGAGATGATTTATGGAAAATATTTTTTAGTAGTAGTAGTAAAAATAAAGCATAGAGAACTATATTCAGAGAGTATTACTTCAGGTACATGTGGAAAAATTGACTCATTACTCATTTGCTGCAACAAAATGTGAGTGGTACTTCTGATTACATTTGAACAAGTCTGACTCAAATCAGAAAAGTGAGGAAACTGATGTGCAGTTTACAAATTGCTGTAACTTAGAAACCGTTAGAGAATGTGGTGCAGCACAAAAGATATTTAAAGGAGACTTGCTGTATGTTCAGTTTGTGTTATGTTCACACGCCTTACAGATTATGACACTTCCACAGACAGGCTGAGAATATGCTTTTGTAAAATTGCTGTATACACATGCACTCGAGTCCCTCTTACTGTTGCTGAACCTATCTGAGGACACAGAAGCAGAGGGTCCACCCTCTTTTTCCCTATGATTGAGCCAACAATGATAGTAGGTGGGGAGTGTGCTCTCTTTGTGGGCATGACTCTTGAACTTGTTTCTATGGCATGACCTGATGTGCTTTTCAAGGGACCTCAGGTGGTTTCCTGTGTCTCACGCTGTTGACAATGCTGCAGTGCAGGCAAACAAACTTGTCTGGTTCAACCTGACACAACCTGATTAGGCACATACAAAAGTGAAGAGATACACATACACATAATATACACTCTGTGATCCTTGTAGTAGTGGCATAATGATACCTACAATTTAAGAACTCACTTAAGGAGGTGAAAACAATGCAGTGTCACTCCAGTTATGAAAAGTCGTGTGAGCAAAACCCACAGCCTCAGGCTTTATCTCTACAGATTCTTAGTGAAAACAACATCCTCTTGTTAGTCACCATGTGAGGTCAGGAGGATAGCTGCTCTATTTGTTGTCAACATTTAGTCAAAACTTGGCTGGAAACTACTGGTGGGAAAGACTGACACTAAAGAGCAATTATATTATATTATATTATATTATATTATATTATATATATATATTATATATTATTATATTTTTGGTTTGTTCTCAGCTAGAGGGAGTAATGTGACAGCCACAACAAGATGGCCTTGCTGCTAATGCATCTGGGTATGATGGCAGACAAAAACGATGAAAGATAGAATGGATGCACTGCAAAATGCTAATGCTTCCTGTGTGTTTTTTGTGAGTGGATCATGTGGTTTGGGCAAAAATCTGATGCAACCTTCACCATTTCACTGTGCATGTGTGTGTTTTCTTGTATATTTAAGGGACAATTGACCTTGCCAGGGCAGAAAGATAAATCCTCCGATGCAGTGTTTAATTTGGACGTACAGTGGTGAATGTTGTGTCATACACTGTATCTATATGGACATAAAAAGCAACATCTGCTTGTGTAGTAAGGTTGAAGGCTTCAGAAAAATCTTGTTAATATGGCTTCACCTCTGAGAGAGAAAAAATATTACCTGGGCATGTAAATGCTTAACTGGATTTCAGACGTTTCCAAGAAAACATGTGCATGGCAAAAAAAAAATCCCAGTGGTGTTCCCTTTGAAACCAGCACAATTAAAGCCAAACTGACTAAAACTGAAACTGATTTCCTTTTTTTTCTATAGTTGAGCAGTAGGCTGTAACTACAGCCCAAATGTTCTTGGCCAGCTGCAGGTAAACACAAGTAGTTACAGTAAATGGGTTCCTGCAATGCTTGTAAATGTCCTCTAATTTCCTGCCTTCAACTTTAATTCTCATAACATTTTGTGCATATAGATTAAAGGTTCTCAGACATCTGCATGTCCATGTGTGACTGTGTATGCTTGGCGATGATCCTCAGA
The DNA here is from genome assembly GCA_038496675.1 of Rachycentron canadum. Taxonomy (NCBI): domain Eukaryota; kingdom Metazoa; phylum Chordata; class Actinopteri; order Carangiformes; family Rachycentridae; genus Rachycentron; species Rachycentron canadum. Next base: position 10,245,785 of record CM076660.1, on the reverse strand, counting down.
GTTGGAAAGCAAAGCTAAAAAATAAGGAGAGAAAAATTTGGGAATAAAGACTGTCTCTCTCTATTTCTCCTGATGTCCCACACTTTACACAAGTTCTAATTTGTGCCCACTTTCCTTCCTCTGCCCCTGCTTCTATCTTAACAGCTCGGGAATGATAAACATGCTGTAACTATCTCATTCTTGTGATTGTAGATTTCAGTTCAACCCATTTACCTCGATGAGTCTCTCAAACATGTGGGCGAGTGGCAAGAAGGAAATGAGGCAATCATCTTGGTTGGGGAAAATAACTTTCTGCAGGAGACACAAAGAGGAATCAGTCAGACCGCATAGCAATGCAATGAAAAATAGAAGTTGGAATATAAAAAAGTATAGTAGGCACAATAAAACCGGACAATGAATCACAAAGCCAGACCTTGAAATCAAATCATCATGAAACCTAGATTTTATCTGGGGGACAGCTTTGAGAGAAAAGAGCATAAGATGAAATAGTCACTTACATCTGTTACTTGAAGGAAGCCTGAGAAGTCAGCCACCACGTTCCCATGGGTAAGCATGACTCCCTTGGGGTTTCCTGTGTAAGGATATAGAAAATAAAGCAAACATCACAGAAGTAAAGCTCCCTTCACCTACACAAAGGTCAGTTAACAGTCATCCTATGAGCAGATTCTAAGACATGCCTCGTAAGAATTTCCTCTGAATTGTACTCATGTCTTGCAACACTTTAATATCATCAGTGTTTGCTTCATGTTGTTTAATTTTGTTTAATTCTTGCCTTACGCACACATACAGACATGGTATATATATATGTATATAACAACCTCTAATTTATCATTTCCAAAAGTCATTTGATTTGACTTGATCCTTTCCACACACACACACACACACACACACACACACACACACACACACACACACACACACACACACACACACACACAGTGATTTATGTGAAGCAATGACTCCTGAATAAATCCGTTCCTCTTTCCAACCACATCATCGGAATCACACAGCTGTGCACAATGTTTTTGATTCAGAGCTGAATAGATGTTGCAACAGGGATGGAGGGATTTCATAGGAAATGGAAAGCAATGTGAGGAAACGAGGAAGCACGTCTCTGTCTTTTCCAGGAGGTGGCAATGTTTTCAGCACACCAGTGGACCCTGAATGTGCTGAGCTGCATCTGCATCTGGTGTCACTTGTAAGCTGACACCACTGTGTCCTCATATGACCTGCCTTTGGCTCCCTTGTAGGCTGGCCTCCAGAAAAAGCAGCCATGCTTCCTTACTTTCATAAATGTGCTGCCCTCTGGCATGTCAAAACATGCTGGTGGAATGCATTAATATAGTGACAGCAGGGCGAGGGTAAATTGTCCTCTTGCTATAAAGTAAAGCCGTTGTGATGAAATTTATTTCCTGTTTATCAGGAAAATTTTAGCTCCAAAAATCATCACGTCTAAGATTTATGCAGAACCTGCTGTTGTAAATTTCAATTTCAATGTGTCCTTTTTTCATACATTCAAATGCATCACATGGAAATGACAAAATATACTGAATTTCAGACCATTTTTGACATGTCAAACAAATGCTTAATGCTTTAAGGAATTTACAGTATCTATTGCTATGCAGTCATAGTATTCAATAAATGTTCTTTTTTTATCTTTTGAATAGATTTTTGTGCAAATTATACTTTAAATACTTTAAATATGTTTTGAACAGTTTTTGAGCAGTGAACTACTTGGTATTATCATCATCCTTTAAATTACCAACTGACAATGTCAGCAGTAAGTAATATGTAAAAAAAAATAATACTAAATATAATATATATGCAGCATACTGTGTTTCTTGGTTTAGCAAGGTGAAGTATAGAAAATATGCAGATCTTTACAGAGAGGCAAATAAACAAATGCAAAAAGTAACTATTTTCATCGTTACAATAGTCTATTGTGTCTTTTTTTCATTAAAACACAGAAATACACATGATTGGCCTTGCTGTTAACAGGCAGTAGTAGGCAGACAGAAGTGGCAAGATATTGGGAGCATTTTTAGCAATTTTGCTGTGTCACTCATGTTTTTGTTTTTGAATTTCTCAGCATCAAACACAACCAAAGTATATTATTCACATAATTTAAACACTTAGTACCTGTGGTCCCACTGGTGAAACACACAATGGACAGGTCATCTGGTGCTGGTGGCTGTGGAATAAAAAAAATTATATGATATTATTCAGAAAATATGTAACACAATGATGGGATTAGAGATAGGATTAACTGCACCATCACATGCCATTACAGGGCAAAAGATGTTGGTTGTTTGTAAATGTTGAGCTGCATTCATAGTGTTTGGCTCTGTCCTCTTTATTTGTCATCACAGGACTATTTCATGTTTCAAGTGCATTCACTCTCTGCCAGCCAAGTCTGGCTGGTTAATATCCAATAGCCAGAGGGCTATGGCTGAATTGTCAGTGTTCAGTCTAGTTTAACCTGTACAATCAGGACTAATGTGAATAAAGTCGTGTAAAGTAACAGACTGAATAATAAATACAAAACCTTCAGCAAGATTATTTTCTTTTGTTTTGTTCATTTATAAAATTGCATTTTATTACATTAATCACATGTCAGGCTATAGGCAAGGTCAGCTACATGTTTCCAGCAGGCATTGTTTTAACTGTGGTCAAAATCTTAGCTTAGCATGTTAGCATGCCAATATTTACATATTAGTATTAGAGTAAATAAAGTTTATGTATTAATCTTGCATGAATGTCTGTACAATATGTAGTCCATCCAATAGTTTTTGAGATATTTCAGACTGAACCAAAGTGGTGGACTGGCTGACATTGTTATGGCCATGCTGCTAGTGCTACTTCAAATGTTGCTCAGTGCATCTTTCCTGATGTATAGTGGAACTGTGATTTAGTACTTACTATAGGTTTTCTGTAATGCTCTCTGCCCAGAGCCTGTGAAAAAACAAGGTAAGAAAATAACTATTACTAGAAAATTTGACACTTGAAATGCATAGATTGCATTTAAATAACATTGTTGCACATAGCTTCATGATTATTTCTCCTGACTTCTAGAGCAGAAAGTGACTTTTCTAACTCAAGAATAGCAACATTGGTGGTTCAGTCTTGATGACAGCATTTCTCATCGTGTGTTTATGGAAGGCCAAATTTTTGCAGGTGTCACTTGAGGTCAAGTTAAACCATATTTTCAACCACTAAGTTAATTTCTTTTAAGTCAGGTGTGTGCTGCATAATCATCATAGAAAAATGACAGCTATGTACATGTGACTGCCAGCAAGTTTCCTGTGATTGCCTGGGCAGTCCGCATGTCACTGGGGCATCCTCACATCACTATAAATCCCTTGTATATTTTAGTCAGGCACACAAGCTCCAACCTCCTAACTGCAGCGGCCTGGGTTTGAGCCCGCAACCCTTTGATGCAGCTCTTATCTACTTTCCTGTCTCTCTCACTCACTGTTACTGTAGTAAAGGGAAAAATGCCCTCAGAAAGATGTGTGTTAAATTGTGTCATAACAACTGTATGAATTTGTGAATTTTGTCCAAAATGTGTCTTGTGAGGTCACAGTTACCTTGACCTTTGATGACATGATCATGCTAATAGATGGAAAAAAATCTGCATCTGTATCAAAATGGCCTTAGCTATGAACTGCTGCGCCAGTGTCATGTGTCTGTTTGCATGTGTCAGAAGCATTAACAATTACAGGAATGAAAATAAAAACGAGTGAGTCACACAGGATCAACAACTATAAAGCAAAGGGCAGGTGACTGATTTTGCAGCCAACCCATTGTTTTTTTTAGTGAAACTTTGTGCAAAACAGAGTTCCTGACTTTTTAGCTTAACAATGGTAAGAATCTTACAAAGCAAGATGAGAAATGTGTGTGGTGATCAACTTCTGTTATGAAAATACCATCAGTCTACTGGCCTGAATATGAATTTTACTGAACATTTTATGATCAGGTGTGTCCTTAGTAGAGTATCCTGTCCAACCTGTCAACTAATAATGCAGAACAAATGTTCAATCAATCAAAACCTGTGAGTGATTTCATTGGTATTTTCAATTAGTTGAGCTCAAAATGACCTGTTCTTTATAACCTGCCCTGTAAATGCATAAACAACTGGGAGAACAAAGAAGTAAAGGATCAAAGTTGATGAGTCAAAGAGCACATCACTATTTGAGAAGATGTTAAAGGAGCATTTCCAGGTAGGTGCAGCACTAAGTTTTATTTACAAAAACACCCCACAGTACAGTGAAATTACTGTATGGCCAGCCCAGACATAGAAGTCTATTTTAATGCAATATGCCCTATTTGTTGTGTGTGGCCACCTGTGTCAAATTCCATAGGGCAAGACACAAGTGGCTAGAGATCTCATCTAACATACCTAAGAAGCAACACAATGTTTTGATTGTGTGCTTGGCCACATCCAAACATCATTTTGTTATGACTGGCTGTTAAAATAAAAATTGTTTGTACATAGTCAAGTCTCTCTGCTGTTACAAATGATTTAAAAAAGCTGAATTAAACTGTTTCACTGATAAAGCATGAATCACAGTCAACAATTACCCTCCATAACAGATATACCGTGATCAATCTGAATGTGGATTTTTTCTACTAATTGTGTTTGTGTTTAGATGAAGCTTGAGTCCAACAAACCTTGTAAACAAGTCTGAGTGTCATAAAAGCTCAGAGGGATGGAAAAGGGCTTGAGGATATGCAAGATAAAAGCACTATTTTTTGAATTACAGTTAGGGTTAGTTTGAGTATGTATTATGCAACTATTAAAATATAGTTTGCATGAGCCATTGTAGCCATTATAGCTGAGATTGTCACACCTCTACTTCCTGTATGGCCTGGACATGGACGCTGCAGTCCTTGCCACGCTCCATAAGTGCGGAGTCGAAGGCATCCATCAGTACTATTCTTTGCAGGCCCGGAGTCTCCTTCCGCTCCACATTATCCAGCAGCACTTGAGCTTTCTCTACCTTGTCACAGATAACCGTGGAGATGTCAGCTGAAATGATACAAGCACACAAGAGCACATGCACCCTTGTGTGATTATCAGCAGAATAATAAAATAAAATAAAAATAAGACAAAAAAAAAAAACAACAACAAACAAACAAACAAAAAAAACATGTGCTGACTATCTGGAGTTTGGAGGTCAGTTATTTTCTGGCTTAAAAGGTTATGTTGGGTTAAGTACAAAACTAGACCTATATGTGCACTGTTTATAGGATTAACAGCTCTGCAACCATCCATTCAGTTCTCACATTATGATTAGGTCTCTGTGGGTTTTGCGGTCTTTTATACAGTGGCTCTGAGAGCTCAATGTACTGAAACTTAGAAAACCACATGGAAACAGATACAGTGTCAACAAATTATGAAAAGACATTCACAATTTGACAACACAAATGCTGCAGTTACTCACAACATGGGACACTAAAAAGTGATTCACAGTGCTGGGACAGACTTGTTGATATGTCTCATCACTTTTGTGAATCTGCTGGTACCACTTCTGTTGTGTTCTGAGAGTTTGCAGCACACATGTTCCCAAACTGCTTAGGATGTTTCTTGAATTTGTTTGTGTTTTATCTATTTCATTTTGTTTCCTTGTAGTGGTTTGAACACACACTGGCCATCACACTTTTAACCAGGAGGTAGCACCCACAGTGTTTGAAGCTGAAAAATATGCTTCAGCCCCACTAAATCCCAGACACAGACTGAATCTGCCGAAAATTAAAACCCATACGTGTGTCATGATGTCATGACTTGACTCTACTTAATAAAGTTATTTGCAGGCTTCAAGGTTCATCCCTCCAGTGAAATGAGGACTGTTGGTTATGTTTACATCTCAAACTCAAAAATGAGCAGCTTGACTTTGTGATGTGTGTGTGTGTTCTTACCAGTATTAATGATGAACCGTATGGCGTCTGGGCCCAGAGTGTCATAAAGAGGAACCACCACCATGGAGTAGGTGTAGCAAGCTAGCTCTGAGATGATCCACTGTAAACACACAAGTCAGGGGTCAAAGGTCAGTGGTTACAGTTCATTCAGCTACTGAAAGTTTGGTCAGCTCTTTATACTATTTTTTAGCCAATACATTTAAAAAATATTCCAAAAGAGAAAAAGGCAAATTTGTTTAATTTATTTTAGTGGTTTAAGTGTGTGTGATTTTTAAGTGTGTGCCTGTGTCTGTGTTTACATCAGTGGCCTGTATGAATGAAACCATCTGTAAAATGGTTTACTTCATCTGAGCCAAATATGTTTGATACAGACAAGAAGACCGTGAGAAACAAAGTCATAGAGACACAATGAGACAAAACAGTGAGGGTCACCTCTGGTCTGTTCTGGGCAAACACTCCTATGAACTGGTTGGGGTTGGGGTGGCAGCCTTGGTGCAGAAGGCCTGAACCTAGATGCTCAGCTCGGGCTGTCACCTATGGAGGGCAAGATGGGACAGGAACTAATTGGACCAAGTGGAAAAAAACCAAACTAATGCTCAGCTAGTTTTCCAAGTAAAGACAATTACTGTGTTGTATTAAAACCCTGTTTTCTTGAGAAATAAACAGTAGGAGGCAGTAGTTTTTTTGTGCTGGGTGTTTACTCATTTAGGTAAATAAAGAAACTTTTGGCAATAATTAGAAAAAAAGATGGAAATCCATGTTTGTCACATTATGGAATTTATTTTCCACCACGCCTCAGCTATAAAACACACTAACACTCAAAGATCATCTTCCCATTTTGGAAACATCCACAGTGTCATCTCTAGAGAAACACACAACCTTATATTAGCAAACTCTCATTTCTCAAGGTACCGTGATTATGAAGCACATAAAATAAAAAAGGGTTTTTGCTACTATGATTAAATAGAGAAGAAAGTTGCATAATGTCTTTTGTGTATTTCAGCGATGTCATGCATATTTTTTTCCACTCTGGACTTGAGAGTGAATAGATTATTGTTTTGATCACAGAGAGAGGAGACTGTTTCTCATTAAAGGAGATGGTAAACTTGTCCAGACTTATCTGGATTTCCTAGGAAGAAAAGAAAGAAAGAAAAAAAACCTCTTCAACTCACTTACAAATGATGTCACCTACAAATGTTAAAGGTGGTATAATTCACTACTTATTGATCTTATGTCATCCCCAAATACCAAAACCACACCCATGACCCTTCAAATCAAACCAAGTAATTGCTGAGATTTACTGGAATGTGAAACTGCTTCAAGGTACCGTGAAACTTTTTATCTGTTCAAGGAGATCCAAGAGATTTCTTCTGATGACCATTGATGATTATTATTGATAACCAATACTATTTTTTTGATAGTGAGCTGATTATGTTCCATTTCCACTGACTGACATTTCAGTAATGTCAGCAGCATCAGTATGGCTAACCTGAGCTACACACCTTTATTGTCAATCAACAAATAATGACAATTTATTCCTATTTATCTTAATATATTTATCAATTTATTTGTATTGAATTCAATTATTTTATTGTATTTTATTGGTTTAAGGAAAATAACTGATTATAAATTGTTTTTAACCTCAAGTGCAAATTATGAAGATCTTGAACAGGGCTTAATACGGTACAAATTTCCAAGAAAGTGTAAAAGATTACCAATGACCCCACACATGTCAGGCAAGTGTGTTATATTCTATAAATACTTTGGAAACCAACCATATGTGAAACCAACACACTGTGTATAGACTGACAAACGCGGTGGTGATTTGACACTTTTCAACATTTTAAGAAATTTTTCATTTCAGCTCTTTTGATATAGATATATGCATACACATTTGCAGACTGCACGTCTCTATTATGATGCCAGATTTGGTTGCTAGGCAGACTGGGTGCTGCAGAGGCTGTGACTGGCTGTCCTCTGAATGGCACTAACCTCTCTATAGGACATCCATTTGTAAGGCTGGTTAGGGAGCCGCGAGCCTAAGCAAGGTCCATCACCTGTTAAAGACACAGTGAGACATGAGACAAGTTTAAAAACATTGTAAAACCTGTGATGGTGGAAAAAGCGTCACGCTTTGCACTATATAATCAGAATGCTGTTAGGAGCTCTGAATTTTAAACACAGTATTTTATTAGCACATGATTGACTTGTGCTTCCAGCTTCATCAAGGATTCAAATGCTGATTGTCACTGTTATAATTATACTTAAAACAATTTAAGTTATCAACTATAATGAGTAGGTCACTTCAGAAGATGAAGCTCTCTCAGGAGCTGGTGGAGTTAGAGTGCTCTCAGGCAGAAATGCATTATCTCTGCATTGTGAGTCAGTCTCTTAGTCACTTAACGTCTCTGCTTAAACACCTCGACTGTGAGCCCTGATGCCGTAACCGTTGGCAACGATGGACATCGCTTTGGTAACCAGAGGACTCATTTTACCTTAAGCAGCAACAAAACATTGATTGGAGCGTTTATGGTCTGACCACAGCATTGTCAAACTGTGTGCTATCTGTGTAATACATGAAAAAGCATTACAATGTCTGTGTGTGTGTGCTCTATTTTCCTGTACGTCTAGCGTCTTAAAACTTCTGTGTGATGACAAGTTAGACAGCTAGAGAAAACTGGAGGGTTCCTGATAAGTATTTTTGTATTCTATGTATATTAGGTCTCACTTTGTTCTTTTTGTATTTTTATATTTCATATTTATTAGATTAATTATTCTCCATTTAATTTGTTTCCATAACCGTTTCCTTCATCTGTGTTCCTAAAAAATTTGAAACATGACACTGGGGTTGTGTCCATATACTAATTGGTAATCTAGTAATGAGCTGGGCAGTCAGTAATCAAGGTTCCCATCATAGTGCATCTGTGCCTTAAGCATGGGATTTGTAGTTGTTACTGACAGCAGAATATCCCAAATCATTATTTTAGATTGGTTAGAATAAAATTGCAGTGTGGCAATGTACTGGTTAAATAATAATAATAATTATGTTCATGAGATTGTCAGTGAACTACATATTGTTTGTTCTTCCATCTCAGACAGTTTTATACCTACCAGATATGTGGAGACCTCTCTGGAAGACCTCATACATGGTCCTGGCGTCATCATGGTAATGAGTCAGCAGCTTGGAGCTGTCACCCATCATGGATCTGCGGCCTCCATGTTCCTGCTAATGCAGAGAGAGAGAGAGAGAAAGTGGGGAAATGAAAAACAAAATTTGGGAAAAAAAAAAAATAATAAAAACAACAAAGGCTAATTCATCACCATCATTAATAGAGTATTGAATAGACACTAGAGTCTGAAGTAGAGTATGGAGAAAATAGTTTAGCTTGTTCTTCAAATATAATCCATCCCTTTTGTCAGCTTATATCTAAGCTTCTGAATTGAATAGAACTTTGTTTCGTTGCTGATGGATTGAGGGTTACTTCTGTAAATTCTCATGAAGACAAAGAAAAGTTATGAAACTTTAAACAAACACACTTGAAATCTACATGCATATGCTTGTTTTATAGTTTGCCCAAGCACATTTTAGGTAGTCATCTCAGTCAGTTAGCAGACCAACCTCCTACAACATGTACCAAAAAAAACTTGCATCAGAGCCACCACTAACACTTTAAAGGAGTTTCACCTTGCTACCAGCCTCACCTGTCAGTCAGAGAGCACAGGGGTATGGTGTGGTGTTACGGGTTATGGTTTGGTTTACATGGGGGTTTGAAGGAAAACCACGACAGGGACTGAATCAAGGGCTCTTTATGAACACACTAGGCTTTAATAGTTTTAATAGTGGCTACATTTCTGTATTTCTTTGTTTACTAATGTAACTTTAATGTACACATTTGTGATGTTATGGTTAAATGAGTAACGTGGGTAAATAAAATGTTGGTCAAATTTATTATAATTCTTTTTTTTATTAATTTATATTAATTCTAATTATCAACTGAGGGTAAAAGTGCAGTACTTTTAACACCACTGTTGGGTTACTTGAGCTTACTTGTTACTTGTTACATGGATGAATGGGTGGTGAATGGAGTGTCTGTGTTATACTTGTTTTTCTTTGTTTTTATATCACTGTGGATTTCACCCTCTCACACACATCCACCAGCTGTGTGTATGTTTGCAAGTGCATATTACCAGGAATTGGCCATGAATGTGTCTGTGTTGTGTCAAATTCATAGTTTTTTGGGATTTTTTTGATGCTCAATTATAGAATCTCAGTAGAGTGGTGTAAAGGCAAAAGAAGAAATATGTCATGGTTGTGTCTGGATGTTGAGTGTCCCAACAAGCTCTACCTGTCCTTAGGGCAGCCTGTGTGTAACCTGACAGATACATGCACACACACTGACACACACACTCACTCATGAAGCTTATTCCTGTGAGTGCAATGAAGGTGACCTCACTCAGAGTATCAGCATTTTGCCTCTCTCATCTGGATTTTGGCAGTTTAACACTAAGAGAGTGCTGTGTGGACAGATTTTCGTGAGGAAATCAAGCAAAATCAGGACAGAAAAAGAACAGCAAATATCCACCTGTCTGTATCCGCACAAATATTTAGTGTATATGTGTGTCTTCTGTATGTGTGTTCATGTGCTCCATCTTACCGGCACCTCCTCAGACTGATGCAAAAGGCTGCAGGGTGGCTTGATAGGGCGGGGTCTGGTGGCCAGCCAGTACGCTAGCACAGCTGTCAGAGCGCCGATACCCACCAGCGTGGATGTTGGCAGGGAGCGGAAGAACTGGCCGATATCATCCATCTCCGGTATCCTCAGGCCACTCATCATCTCCTGGGCCTGCATCTTCTCCATCAGGGTGGAACTCAGCTCTGTAGGAAGGTGGACACAGGTTGACTCTCAGTCATCCAGGTGTAGTTATCCGAGAATGATTGAAATGAGGGCAAATGGACTTTTCACCTCTCATCCAAGAGTCTTCTTCAGTTCTAACTGAGTAGTGGGAAGACCCAGATATTTTACTTTGCTTTCTGGAGTCAGAATGTCATGAAGTCATGAAGAATGAGAGGCAAAACATCTTCAAGTCCACTTGCCCTCCATTCAGCTCTTCTTGGATTTCTGTTTTCTGTGTGCACCCACAGAATCAGCATTGTTTTTAAATTCTTTCATATCCACATTAACATTATCATTTATTACAGGGAGCTAAAAAATCAATAGCTAACAGCTAGTCAATACGTAATCAATATATTACTAGGCTAAATCAGATGTGCCAGGGGAGGTATTTAAATAATGGCTTAGGTATTTGTGATCCACTGCTGTTGAAGACAGGAAATAATAGAAAATACATGGAATTAATCTATACATCTGTCTAAATTCATTAGTCACACAGTATTTTCAAAGCAGGCTGCATTTTGAGGCTTCAATGAAAAAAAATTAAGTCATTAAAAAAGAAGCAAAACAGGAAAAATAAAAATGATTCAACCAGACAAAACCACAGCCTGGCACCTGACATTGGATTGCAGCAGTAAGCATAAAATCAACCAAAGTCATGTGAAGTCTGCAATTCCTCGTTATAAAAAACTGCATCTTTCACTTCCACACCTCATAAACCAAATTTGCTATGAAACTCTTCCTCGAGTAAATGTGTTTTTTTCCAAATCTCAGCAATGTGCTGAATTCTTTGATGTAAAGTATGTCATGTTATGTTTAATGGTTTGTGTGGTACCAAGTGTGTATCCTTCTAATAAATGTGAGGCCATGTTGTCCCCTTATTATAAGAGTCAGTCTGTCAGTGTGTGATCCACACAAAACTAATTCGTATTGCATACATCATTTTGACATGGCAAAATGTGGGATTGACATGACATTTAGATGCACTAAATAAAACCTGTTTTTCAGGAAGTGGAGAGAGTCCTCACTACCTCTTCACACATGCAGTTTGACTGACTGTAAGCAGGCCTGCAGACACAAAACTATACACTACAAGTTGTGTTTTAAACAGTGTTTGACAAGTGTTTAATGAATAAATGTGATCTTACAATGTGGAGTCTTCCCACCTCTGCATACAAGCTCTTACTCTAAAAGCTGCTCAGAATAGATGATCTACACTACAGCACTGAAAAGTCATGGGGCTAGAAAGTAGATCAAACACACGTATCCTCATTAAGGCTCAGTCTCTCTCTCTCTCTCTCTCTCTCTCTCACAGACACATACACACCCATGCACACACACTATGAAATGCATAATTCAGGTGCAGGGGAGGCTGACGGAAGTGAGACTGAAGGGTTTCTTCCATCCCCTGAGAAATGAGTCAGAGACAGCATCACCTGACCCAACGATTAGCTTTGGGGCAGCGCTGCAATTCAGTACCATCAGAGTGACTTCCTCTCTGTTCAGTCTTTCACACACACAAAGCCACAAAGACTAACAAAGTGAGGCTGATCAACATATCTCAGACTGTGGGAACATTGACTTCCTCATTCACCTTTTACTTTTGAGTGCACGCTGTGTTTTCTTCATGATTATTTCACTGAAGGGAAGCTGAATTATATAAACCTGCAGTGTGTTTAGTAAAGCCAGATGTACTTTATTAGATGTATATCTAATAAAGGTGATGTGCAAATCCCTCGATGTAAACAAGCTGCTAACAGCCCAGATTATGAGTCAAAAAGAACATTTTGACTAGTGTTCGCATGCATCTAATGTTATTGTTATAATTATTTGAAAACATTCACTTTATTTATTGAATGGAACAATTAAGTATCTTATCTTTTACCACTGACTGCATACATACTATTATCTTTTGAGACGCTTGGATTCAAGAGCGCAAACACAATTCTCTGACCTAACATGAAGAACTTGAAATTTCAAAACCTTCTACAATGACAGAAATAAATGGGAGGGTGGGAAATGGTGAATCATTTTAAAAACAGAGAGATAGAAAGCGGCTGGACAGTCACAACATCGTTTTATCATAAACAAACATATGCATTACATCTATACAGACCTAAAGTTGTATCTAAAGTGTGCAGGGGAAAAATTATGAAGAGAAATCAAAGTCATCATGTACTGTGACTTCATGGTCTTAAAATTGTTTTTTTAAATCATTTTCCAAAATTGCTCAAATGTTCTCTGTAGTTTTTTGATGACACCACAAGAAAATACACACAAATACACATCAGACAGCACAACAGTGGTCATGTGAAGCTGCACATACAGAGGATGACACATTTACACACAGTGATACAACTAATCCTCATCTCTTCCGCTGCATTGTTTCAGGTCAGATACACAGTACCTTCACATGCTCTACAGTAAATTCCCTGATGTTGATTTCCCTACTTGCTCTCCAATTAACTCAGTTTAACTGAAGTTTATATTCAGACAGAAACTATGACCAGTAACTGAAAAATCACATGACAGATCCCCTCGCATGCATCAAAAAACGATACTGTGCCTTTAACACCACAGTCCCTGCTTTTTTTTTTTTTTTTTACTGCAATGATCAGATACTTCCTCTTTTTTTCTTGTCCTTTTTTTTTTTTTTTTTTTTTACAGTTCTGGTTCTCATAGAATAGGGGAATTAGAGCATCTCAAGTGCTGGGAAATGTTGAGCATGATGGTAAATAATAAAACCCACTTGATGCTTTTGAACTAAACAGAACTGTTAGTTGGCATCTGTGTGGAACCCGAAGTAGTTACAAGGTCAAAGTTAATTCTCGGATTCTACCCTGTTCAGTAAAAACAAAAGTCACCCACTGTGCACAGCTGCCATGACAGTTTGACTTAATTACTGTGAATTGAAAACATGATCTGGCTTCAGGTGACCATTGTCTTGAAATACTTTAGTGTGGATTGCCAGATATGGTTGATGAGAAACACAATTCCCCCTTAAACACAAATTGTCATTATTACATTTGTTCAATAAATAATATAAAACATGTTTATCAGTGAGCTTTGGAGTTGCTGATTAGCACTTTTTTTCACTTTGGGTAGAGTTCCAGTTTTTATGCTAAGCTAGGCTAACCACCTCCTCAGTTCTGTACATAAGGGTACATTTTGGGATATATGCTCGTTCACTTTCTGGAAACAAGTCAGATGAGTTAGCTTAGTTGAACATGAATACTGGAAACAAGGAAAAAAAAACTAGCAGCACTTTTAAAGATCACTAACATGTTATATGTTGTTTGTTTAATCTGTTCAACAGCAAAAAAATAACAATGTGCCCTTTCATGGAGGTTAATGTTCTGGACTATTTCTTGGCATTGACCATTAACATTAACTGGTCTGGCAACTGCTCAAAACTAAAGCATAGTCAAACACTTGTAAAATGATAAAACGCTGTTTTCACAAACACACAGACTCACAGACAAACAATATCAAACATTTTAATCAGTGACCTTTTAAAGTGCCAGTAGGTGCATTTTGTTGACAGTCAAATTGGCTTTATTCCCCTGTTTTTGCTAAGCTATTCTTAATAGCGTTGCTGTTCACACAAGTTTCATATTAATTGTGAAGAAATTATTGTTGACAGTCTCAATCTTCTCATCTAACTCTCTGCCAGAGTGCAAATTGGCACATTTCCCAGAATTAAAAACTATAATAAGCCTTAAATGCACAGACATTAGACTGAAGCTCTGGGAATTAACACCTCATTGTTGTTTACCTCTGCCAAACAGTCACAATATGGTCACAGTCTCCAAGGCAGAATGGTAGGATCAGTCACAGTGAAGTTGGCCTTTGACCTTTTGGATATAAATTGTTTTGTTTTTTTTATCTGATGTTTGTGTGAAGAGAAAGAAATAGTTTACGCACGTGTAATATAAATAAGTTTTCAACAAATTGTCAGCAAATAAGTGATTATAAAATAATTATATAATATTTATTTTTGGATTTCTGATACCATAAAAAGTAGGAAAAAATATCAGCAAATGAAAGAAATGAATTCATATTTGCCTATGTTGCTTTAACGAAGAATTAATGCTAATAAATGATTTGCGTTGCTGTGTTGATGTGATACTCAGACTTACACTTTATTTTCCACGTTACAGTACATATCCTACAGTCCATATTGTATTGTTCCATATTCCAGCGCAGCTGTTGTATCTGAACAGTTCCGATGGGAAGATCAATGACGTGCCAGACGGACAGCACAACACAACACACACAGACCAGATCATTTCCATGGTGTCAAACAAACTTGTCAAACTGGCAAACATCAACTAAATGCACAAGATTCACTTCCTCTGATAAAAAAACAGTGGCCTGACCTGTTTTTCACCTGTGAATTTTATTTCACAGGTGCACATGTTTGACGATAAAAGTATTTGGAATTCATGATGAACACCTCTGAGATTATTTTGAAGTGTTTATGTTTCACAACAGCCAAACTTTTTTAAAGCTATTTATGTCCTCAGTCGGTGCTTGCAGATTTAAGGTCAAAATTTTTACAAGACTGAAGTTAAACTTGGCAAAAAAACATGCGGATCTCCCTATTGACAGCACTGATTGGTCAAAATAGTGTTATAGTAAAAAATATTTTCAGTCAATTTTGATAAAACCTGGATGAATAACACATTTTGGGACTGGTCTTTGCTCTGCTCCCTGACAATATGAATGCCACAGCACTGGTCCAAATCAAGGATAAACTAATTGTTACTATCTAACTGACAGATGATGTGTTTGTTTACTTGCTTTGTCTACGTATGAAAAGAGAGGCAGAGGAGAGGGAGAAGTGCTTGACCAGCTCTCAATATAGATGGACTGCATAAGCTACTACACCACTGTGTAGATAACTGGAGTAGGGGAGGGCACTGAGAAAGAGAGTGCAGCTTGTTACAAAAGCATTATTGTGCATTTACACTCAGTCACTCGCGCGCACACACACACACACACACACACACACACACACACACACACACACACACACACACACAGACACACACACACACACTCAGTCACTCGCACACACACATTCACACACACACACACACACACACACACACACACACACACACACACACACACACACACACACACATACACTCATTCTCTTTCTCAGAAAGAGAATGAGTGCAGAAGGTGCAGATGTAGTGGTAGTACTAATAATTGTGCTGTTAGACTATAAAATTAAATTAACTTTTTATCAACTTTCCATATTATAAGTATAACTGAAAACAAAAATAGTTGTTGAAAGTTTTGCTTCAATTAAGTAATTAAAGGACAAATATATTAGTTATAAGCTTGGGTGTACATGGGGAAGATTTGACAGAGAGTTTTGATATTGTAATGTCATTTTAAATGCATGACCCAGGCATGATAAGAGAAAAGAAAGTACAATTACAAATGCAATGAAGTCAAATCAAAGCTGACAAAAGCTGAGACACAAATGTGCCGTACTTAACAAATAGAGGATCTCACCTCTTTGTTGCTGACCACTGCATATCAATGCTACATGCAGCATATTTTTTGGACACCAGCACAAAAGGCACCTGTTTGTAAAGGCGACGTGGAGCCTGGAGGGTTAAATGAACCAGTGAATGCTACAGTACAGACATACTAGTGAGCCACATCTTCCTGCCCTGAAATAGCGTGACAGCAGCAGGACGCTCACAGCCTGACAAATGCATAATTGACCTCCAGGAGAAGGCTGACATCTAACTTCCTGCAATTGTTCCTTAATCTCTCTTTCTCTCCCTTGAGTCTGCATTTGCCTGTTTGCCTGACACTAAAGAAATTTTCTTTTTAAGTTTCAATTTTTTTATATTAATAACAAAAGATTAAGCATGATGAGGCAGAACAGGAAACACTGAAAATATTTCCTCTTAAAAAGTGATGGCAGACTATGGAGATGTAGAGATGAAGCAGGGTTTTGTGTTGGGTGGCAAGTAGTGAATGGTCTTAAGTATCAATTAGTCCTCCTCTATACACATGTGGCTGTGTCTCTTTCCCGTGACAAACTCCTTCGAAGCACATGTTTTTATAATTGCATGAAAAACGTGTCAGATTCAATGGCATCCTCCAAGAATTGCATTCTCCTTCTTGTGTAATTCAGATGACAACCAGTATACTTCACTCAAGGTGAATACTCTGTGCACTGCCTCATTGGTGAAGATGCATGTTCAACCCACTAACCTTTAGTCCTGTGAAGGCCATGTCTATATTCAGGAATCACATTTCTCACTAAGAGAACAAAAGTAAACATGTCTAAGCAGTTGAGATAAGGCTATTTGATTAAATTTGTATGATTATTTTAGCTTCAATGATTCCACCTCCATTGAACTACAGCCTCTAGCTATGTCCAGTGCTCTATCCTGCAGTAACCTATACAACTCACCCCACACACACGAACACACGCGCGCGCAAACATCCATGCATAGACACAGGAGTTTAAGTACATCCCTGTTGCCTTGTACAAAGACTGTTGCTTCAGCTGGTGTGACTGAAGAACAGCAGGGCAGCAACAGCAACAACAGTGACCTTTACCAGGAAGCAAACTCAAAGACCCCAGAATGTAATTTGTTAAATGAAGAGCACATCACGCCGTAAAAATTGAGTTATCTTTATTGTCACTGCCGCAGAAATTCTTTTGCATTTACAGCTCAGGCATTTAGATGATGTGTGTTAGGACTCAAAGATGAAGGTTTGTTGATTTGGACTCAAGATTCAGTCAGTCTCACTCTCACTACTGACCCACTAAAAAAGAGGCATTCATTTGTCCAAAGGAAGTTTGGGAGGAAATATACCTGTGTTTCTCATGGTAACCTAGATTGTAGCAATAAAATGCGAGTAAAGTGTTATTTTAAGTTAAGTTTAAGTTAAATTTTAAACTTCCATTCATGATTATTATATTTCAAACATCTTATCACTGTGAAGTACATCAGCGAACTCCTCTTCTTAGTGACGGATTAGTTTATAAAAAGCTCTTTGTTGATAATTTCCTAGGATTTCACAAGATATTCAACCACACCATCTGTCATCTGTCTGTCATGTTTTTAAATGCATAATGCAGAGACTAACAAAACAGTGTCAGGGTGGAGTGACAATGTAGGAAATACTGAAGAATAAAAGTGTGATACAGCATTAACCATGTTTAGTTCAGAAATAGCATCGGTAGATATACAGTACTCATGGCTGGAAGGCTGACAGATATGAGGAGCCAGACACTGCACAAGGGGAACATAACACAAACTGAATCATGTCTATTACAACACATTTTTTGTGAATACTGTGCATGAACAGCTGTTTTGGAAAAATAAACATTTGAACTTTGTACCAGAGGATCTGAATGTACCTCAGCTGTGAGATGACTACTTTAAGATGCCTTATAGGTCTTAATGCTACAAAATGGACAAGAACAAGCATGTCTTTTCAGCTTTAAATATCCGCCACAAAATATAAATTAGTTTGAATTAGCTGTAGCTGGTTAATGTCGATGAGATCAGCTTCAAGTTTTTAGTTTGAAGATCAGCTCATACATATCTGTGGCTGAATATAAACTCAGATATATTCAGGTGTAAAATTTCTACCTAATTGAGCTAATTTCACAATGAAGCTTGACTTGAAGATGAATTACAAGGAGCTAAAATACATTTCCAGCTGTGTCCACTCGTATAAAATGCTAAAATGAGGCAGTATTTCGATAAGGGAAGGAAATTAGACTGACTTTATGCCGTACATAAAGTTACATTAACATTTTTACAAATGGCTCATTTAAAATGTCTCCAAAAAGTCACTTTCCTGCCATGCTGTGAAAAGATTGGAGTAACACCCCATCGCAGATTTGACAAGAGCTCTTTACTCACATCATTTAAAGAGTAAAACCTGAATAAATATTGAATATGTGAAGCCCTGCTGCACCCAGCTCCACCTGTGCTCGGGGAGGCTTTTGTCGTTCTCTCTCAGGAAGATTCCAAAGATTTTGGTGCAGCGTAACTGCTGCAAGCTATGCAGGACTAAGGGATTGTGAATGGGCCAGCTAGACTTCCTGTGACCTCTGAGGCTTAAAGTGGAGGAAATGCAGGCCTCAAGTCCCGCCCCATCAGCCCATCTGAGGGCCGTCACTAATGATTAGAGTCCAGCGTGGGGAGATTACAGCCTATTAGCACAGAGACAGATGACCAGTAGTAACCTCACTACCACATTCTATTAAAATACATTCTGCTTAGATTTATTTTATACCCCCCCACCCCCCACCTCCCACTCCCAGTTTACAGCTTCACTCACATCAATGTATTGCATCTTAGTTTTCCTTTCCTTGCTTTTCTATTTTTCTATTTTTAACCATTAATGCTTTATCATCCCTGCACAGGACCAACTCTCTCTTTTCTAACCACTCATTCTTATCTCTCTGCACCATGCCTCTACTTAGACAACCATGCACCAGTCAAAACCACAACATCTTCCTGTTGCTGTCACTGAGGGATAATTGTGCAGACAGTACAACATACCTACACATGATATAGCCATTCACCCTGCTGAACTGAGATGGAGCACAAATGGTAATTGCAATTATCATTTACATAAGGAAACCTGATAATGACACAAGATGCAGAAGAATGAAGCACTAGGGATGAGTTGAGCAGGAAGGATTGCTATACATTAAATAATAAATGTAGCTCTTAAGTAAAATTAAAACGAAAGACACAAAGAGCAGGCAAAAGCTAAAAAAAAAAAAAAAAAAAAAAAAAGCAAACAAGGCATCTGTAATTGCGATGCAGAAGGGTTAAAGCAGCTGTGGTCTAGGCAGCAGCACTTACAAAGGCGTCGAAGGC
The DNA here is from genome assembly GCA_038496675.1 of Rachycentron canadum. Lineage (NCBI taxonomy): Eukaryota > Metazoa > Chordata > Actinopteri > Carangiformes > Rachycentridae > Rachycentron > Rachycentron canadum. The sequence goes on along the minus strand of CM076660.1, from coordinate 10,226,092 downwards.
AGCCAGGCAGCCGGTGAGGTGTGATCAGTGTCAGTGTATGTGTGTGTGTCTGTGTGGAGTGTGCCAAGGGGCCTCAGGCGGATATCACATTGCCCTCTGCAAACTAGTGATTACCTTCCCATTGCCTCTGGCCAGATTAAGCTGAGGCAAGCAAGAGGAAGGCAATGAGATGCGTTTTGGCCTAGTTTGAGCCTGCCTGGCCACCGTATCACACCACCCTCAGCTCGGCAGACGCTGCGCTCTCTCACCACACCCACCCAACCCACCCTCCCTCTACCACTCTCTCTCTTTCTCTCTGACTCCCTTCCCCCCTACCTCAACAGGCCGCGCTCATCTTCACCTTCACTAAATGATACAGACACTTATCCACACTGGTATAATGACACACAACATACATACACCTGCAGGCACATATGTAAATAAACACTGCTGATACTGTTGACATTTACATTTAGACAAATTACATATACCAGCACTAAATGAGATTGGTCCCAGTTTGATCTGAATATCAAAGTGAGAGGGAGGGCAGGTCCCAAAGCCCATATTTTTCAGGGTTAAGTAGACAAAGGAAGAACAAAACATTTTTGTTTGATTGTGTAGTATGAAAGAAAACACAATTTTGTTAAATTGTTCAACACATGTGCATATGCATCCTGCCATGGCTCTTTTTCTGTGGGCACTGCTTCATTTTAAAGGATTTGAATGAAAATAGGCTGACAGGCAACAGGCTAAAGGCTAAATGCTATTGCTTCCTGGCAAAACTTCTTTTCCCAAATTTTTAATGATAAAATAATGAGAAACTGTTTCCTTTTGATGAAATGCTATAATCTCACATGTGAAACCCATCAAGACTGGAGGTTTCCAGAAAAAAGAGCAGGACTATAAACCAAACAAGGACAACAATCAGCATTACTCAATCAATCTATAAGGTAACTACTTGAGCAGAAGACAGACCTGGTTCAGCACTTTAGGCTGAGCCATTACTGGCCAGGCATCCCACGATACGAAGAAGAGGATGCACTGAATGCTGAAACAGCAATAAGACACTCAGAGGGAATGCTGCCATGTGGATCTGAAGGCACCAGGACCGGCTGGTATCACTGATTACATCAGGACTGAGACTTACGTATAGTTTGGCTTTGAAAATCAAATCATCCCTCTTCACATGTGAGTCCAACAAAACACAACCACATTTGCCTCCGACACAGACATAGGCAGACATTGCAGAGCAGGAAAGACTAAACATTGTCCTCTCAGATTAAGCAGTGATCCCTCTCACTCAGACCCTCACTCTAGTTCAAATGTCTATCAATTAAAATTCACAAACAAGATGTCATACACATTTCCTCTGGTTTGCTTAAACACTAAAATGTTCTTGGTTGTTTGTTTTTTTTTTCCAACGGGCTGGGCAAAGCCACCACCAGTCTTTTAATTAAATATTGAGGAAGGGAAAAGAATAGGTTTACATGCTGTGTAGGTCTGCACTAGATGGTGATTAAAATGAATTATTAATTCTGAGGAGCAGCAGGACATTGGGATGTGATGACGGGTTAAAGGTGTTGTGACTTCCCCCGAGGGACCCCCCACCCCCACTTCAATAATGTTTATTTTCAGCCAAACAATTCAGTCAGTTTTAAACTGTTTTGGGCCTTGGTTCTGATTGGTTGTGTTTAGTTATCAAATATGCAACACTTGCAACCCTGTAACAGGAAATTTTAATATTAATGCACCAACCAAAACCCCAACTGTGACTGGTTGCTTGTCACTTAGCAACCATGTGGTGCAGCTGCTACTGCAGACCAATAGGCCACTCAAAGAAATAACCCCAAGGCCTATTTACCATTAAACTCTAGCCTTGAATGTAATCTACCATCAGATTCAGGTCAAAATCTGTACATTTAAAACGTTTCTTTGTCCCATGAAAACAATAAACTTCCAGCATTGTGCCTCGCAACGCCTCTTATCTGGACTTTAACTTAACTACCGTCAAACACGGCCCTAAAAGGCTCAGTGTGGACGCCCCTGAAATCGCTCAGTCAACCGGGGCGGAGGTGGTGTCGTTTACAGCGAAGCACGCTGTGCTCTCCCGTTTGCCGGTAGGCCGCAGGATTTCAGCACCCCCTCTCTCCTGGACAGCTCCGTCCAATCAACTGCGGTCATTTGATGCGCGTCATCCTTCCTCATCCTCCTCATCCTCCCTCCCCCCATCACCCAGGCATGGGGGAGGACATCACAGACAAAATGCTGAGTTTAACAACCGGCTTCCTGGCAAAGCGATGAGTTAAAATTTGAACTGAACTACCAAAGATGGATGAATGTGCAGCTTATTTTAGGTAGAAACACGTGACGCCTGAGGAGGCTTTGAGAGGCTGGCTATGGTTAGATGTGCGCAAATTGAGGTTTTAAATGACGTGTGTCCGGTTTCTACGCACAATGTCACACGACCTTAGCATCAGGCCGGCCTCAAATGCACACGTTTCTATGTCGTCTGGCTGATAGTGTTTTCTTTAATAGTTGGATTTTCAACGTAAAACACACACCCCGAGCACAAAACCATGATCGCTGGTCTGCAGCCTAACCCACTTGTACTCGGCCGCATGGCAGCCCGTGCACTACCTTAGTAGAGGTTAACGCCAGCCTGAAAGCATCCCTTGATATTATTTCCAATAAATCCAGCTCTGTGGCACAAATTCAAGGAATGTGGCTGAGGCTGCAGCCCCTTCACACCGGGATGTAACACGCTTGCAACGAGGCTGAGTCTCATCAGATACACGTGTATTCTGAGAAAAAAAAAAAAAGAAATGAAAGATGTCACCGCTGTCATCACGGTGCAGGCAAAGCTCCAACTGCAGCTGTACATGTACAGTGCAGGTTAAATACTCGATAATATAAAGACAAATGAATACCACAGCCCTTGATAAACGAATAAGCCGGCAATGAATGAAACCGACAATGCGCCCCAGTCCCTGCGAGACAGGTGCATCGCCTTTAGCCACAGCCCAGCGATGATAAATCATGAAAATGAATGAAGAAACGCGGACATACATTTTCACTACTCACCTAAAATAATCCAGAGCGACCCAGAGACCAACACGAATGCGAGCATGTCTTTCTCATTGAGTCAGCTGTCCCGGTGCAGGAGCGGCTCAGAACTGCAGCATCGACTGCAGCAAGTCGCCGACAATCTGGGAGATTAAGGAAGGGGGGGCGACAATATATCTGAAACACACCACAGTGGGAGATCTGAGCAGGGGAAGGCGATGTCCAGCGGGTTTTTACAGCTTGTGCAGCTTTCTGAGCGTGTTGACTGAAGAAACAGACCCCCGACGGCCTATTGAAGCATCCTTCCTCCTGCTGGATTTTCCACCTTCACCCAGTTGGCTGCTGCGCAATGGCAGACACCCATGCTGGAAATGAAGGGTTTATAGGTCGAACAGGAGATGCGATCGACGTCAAGGTTACTGGGGATGAAAGGTCTTTTCTGCTTGCCAGCCTACAGCCTCACTCTTCTCTTTTAATGCTCATATTTATTAAAATTGTCTCATTCTAACTTAGTTGAGGGCAACCTACAATCTTTAAATGCATCCAAATTAACATTTCATATTAAAAAAATCAGATAGTGAGTAAAACATTCTCTGGTTATTTACGTTTATTTATTTATTTTTTATTTTTTTAAATATTGATTTATTTAAAGAGGACCTTTGGTACATCACGCCATGCAGCCACGTCCCTGCAGCGGAGCACAGCTTTGACACAGAGTAACTTCGCATCACAGTCACGTGGTACAATACGACACTCCCAATGAACTAAAGTAACCTTGAGAAAGGCTGACAAAGTGAGGAAGGGGATGAGGGAAGTGACAGCACGGATGAGGAAATCTGAATGCATTTTAAAATGACAGCATGTTTTTTTTTTTTTAATTTGTGAGGCATTGGAATCACCGTGTCCCAATGGTATTTCTGTATATATATTTATAGTAGTTGCACTTGCCATGCAGCATCTGTCTGGGCTGGCTCCTCTGAATTCTGTTTGACCTTTCAAAACAAGTTTACACCCAAGAATTATCCTTATTTGAGAAAAAAATGTAATGCCTCATGCCCAATTTTGAATGCAACAACAGAAAGCTTTGTCTTCATATCTAATGTTTAAAGCATGCCTTAAGTAAGTAGTGAGTAAATCTAGTAGTGGCCATGTTTGCTGTCTTATTATGCAGCTGTCATGTGACTGACCTTAAAGGCAATGCCTATTGCCATGTTGGCATTCCAACCCATGGGTACTCAGTAGTTATTTTCACATTATTACGTAACTATTCAGTGCTCATAGATTGGACCACACCCATTTTGAACTTCATTTTCATCTACACAGCTGTCTATGCTGTCTTTTTTGTCTATGTCTTGGATGGTTGTGACTCTATCACACTGACGAAATGTATCCTCAGACAGGCAGATACAAATAGAAACGACCTCCGTGGTAATCCACACAATCTGCAGGACCACATTTTTCCTTAATGGCACACACTCACAGACTCACAATGACAAAACAGCACCTAACAGTTCCAGTCTTAAGTCCGCTAAAAGAGAAGAAAGGAGGCAAAGAGTGATCCTGTGCAATGAGACAAATAGTTAAGCTGTTCATTATAGATAGATAATAGTTCAAGATAGATAATAGGAAAGAAATAGAATAGAAAATACAATAGAAATTAAGACCTGAGAATTCCTTTTAATCTAAATTTGTTCGTAAATCTTAGCCAATTTACCTGTTATCTGCCAGAAGAACACAAGGAGAGTGAATGCTAGGAGTTTTAGGTGAGGAGCTAAAGGCACTGACATTGGTTTATTTATTTTGCAATGTGATCAAAGTACACACACGAGAAAAAAATCTGCTGATCGCCACAGATAGGGGATTTCGGGGGAAAGGTCAGGGGTCAGAAGGATTGACTTTCCTTTTCGGGATCCCTAATGTTTTAGGGCAAAAATGTCTTTCGTCAATGATTTTATAAAACAAGACTAGAGTCTGCAGACAGCTTAGCTCAGCAGTATTTAGACATTAGTGATTTGAGACATATTCTAACGTTGTGCTAAAATGCACACAATCACAATAATAACATGCTAATTGAAATCAGACGTTATGTTGACCCTGCTCACCGTCCTAGTTTAGCAGATTGGCATGTTAACTTTTGATAATTAGCAACAGACACAAGGTGCAACTTTGGTTGATGGGAATGTCATTAAGTTTACAGATATTTGGCCCTAAACCAAAGAACTGGACAAATAAATATTTTGAGCTGATAAAATAAAACTTACAGGATCAACAATTTTTTTCAATTTATTGTGTAGGGGATGTCTTTTTTATTATTATTTATTCACAAGCTGATGAAACACTTAAAACTATTAATGGAGCTATTTGTAAGTTTTGCTTTTGCTAAGTAGCCAATATTAATATTAACAGTTGTTCATTTACCAGTATTTCCAAGAGCTTCAGCCAACAATATGTTTACAATACAAGACACAACCTCTGAGTGTTGCAATTTAAACAAGTCTAGACCATAGACAGTATATAAAAATGGACATAGACTTTGGGCCTGGGTCCAACATGGAAACACCTTAGACCTGTATTTTATCTAATGACCATCAGGGGTCAACTCCACCGGTTGTAAAATGATTATATTGAAGTCTATGGGAAAATGGGCCTACTTCTCACTTGATTTATTACCTCAGTAAATGTCTCTAGTTTCAAATCTCATTCCATATAACATGATGTTCAATTTTTAAATTTTAGTCCCTTTTAGAGGAAAATAGCCATGTGGCTACCGTGTGATTGACAGACTGTACGACACATGGAGATCTGCCTGACAATTGAGACAGAGGACAGCTCAGTTTATGTCCACCCCTCACTCCTCCTCAAAGTCCAGACAGACAAAACAGCAGTTCACAAACCAGTAGTTGACATTGTAGTGGGTTGTTGCCTGGGCTAAATTTGGTGCTAGATTCATACAGCATTGGAAAGTGAGAAGACAGTCTAGCCTGCCAGGGGCTAGCTGGCTTGTACGCTATCTTCTGTAGAAAAAAAGAAGTGATAGAAATCGAGGCAAAATAAGCGATAACATTGGTGATGCCGCCCATGGATAAAGCTCTTGTTGAGCAAAGGATGTTTGATGTTGAATTTGCAATGTTTCTTCTAGCCTAGTATGTAAATAGTTGTTAATTCTAACATTGGTTGTAGCAATTGTAAAACTTACAATTAGTTCCTTTAATGTCAACCTTTTGGTTGCACCATACACACAGAGTCATTAGGCTTTATCTTCTGGGCACCATGAATGTCTGTACAAACGTCCATGGCAATAATTCAAATAGTTTTTGAGATATCCAAAGGTGAACTGACTGGAGGTATCAAAAATATCAAAAGTTGGGGTTAGGGTTAGGGTTACTAAACCTTAACATATAATTAGACATTCACAAAACGTATAAGCAATGAACCAGAAAGTGAATCAATCTGAGAAAATAAATGAAACTTAAGCCAGGAAGAGTGAGAGATCTTTTAAGATGTGTTGTTGAGATGCATCATAAGATCATAAAGACATAAATCCAGTAGTGTTAAAAGGACATGCAAAAGTGTCTATGTAAAAACCAGTACAAGGCAAGAAAGTAAGATAAAAGGGTGAAACTGACAGACTATTCAAAGAATGGAAATTTATTGATAGTATTTTTATGTCCAAGAAAAATACACATATCTGCCTGTCTACCTCCAGTCCCTTTGTCTTTCCATATGTTTTTACAACACTTGAAATAATAATAAAGTGATACAGACCCAGTGAAGCTCTCACAGGAAAGATAACATCTTTGCTGCTATTTGTCTTCATCATTACCCATGATCTCATATCAGCTCAGAGAACTCGCTTAATTGTTTCCAATGCACCAATAAAATGTGATACTTTTACACTGTGTAACTTCAGTCGAATTTAAGGTTCTTTGTCTTCTTACATTATTTCAGGGGATTATGAATTATTTGCATTTCAATCAAATGACGATTCCCTACCTGAGATGGTTTTGTTTAAACTTTTTGAGGCCAAAAGAGATGACTGTTTCACAAAGAAAGTGAGTGTTAGACCAAAAGGGGAAAACGTTGCACCAACAGGCCAGTTTGGATAAAACCTGAGATAACCTATGTCTGATTGGAACAGAGGTCACACTTTTATTACTTATATTTACAGAGCACTCTGGCACCTCTCTTATTTGTCTTGCCCTTCACCTTCTCTTCTTCTCCTCCCTAACCCAGTTCCACTGAAATCAATTACCTCATTTTACCCTATTTTCCACCTTTCACCCCCCACCCGTCTCCCTCCCTCCATCCCTCCCATTTTTTCCTCTGGAGTCATAGAGAAACTGAAACCTGGGGAAAAAAAGGATTAAAGAAAAGGATTTTGACTTTGATTGGGGGGGCTGATCCTTCTTTTCCTGTTTGATCACAGTTGATGTTTTTTTTTTACCAAAAATATTTTGTTTCTTTTCTTGCCTTCAAGAATTTCCAGTGTGTTTCCTGTAAATTGTTGTATTTTGAACTATGTATTTGGTATTATAGGGAAAATAGGCACTACTACAACAGTTAATATCCACATCCAAGTATGTAACCCAACGAACTGCAAACTGTTAAAATGTTTTTCTTTTCGTTTTTTTTTTCTCTAGGACTGAACTGAATTAAAAAGATACATGCAGCAGTTGAAAGGTTTGCCCTACAACATGCTGATATGTGCCCAATATATGTGACACATGTGGCCTCTATTCCTCTGAAACCTCAATAGAGCTACTTTTTACTGTTCCACTCCCCAACTCTCCCACCCTGCAGGAGGCTGTAGTGTAATCGCAGGCTAACTAACAAGGGCTTTGACTTGATCCAGTGTCAGTGAGCTGTCAAAGCAGATGGTCCATGGGAAGATTGGATGCTCAAGCAGCTTGCCTGATGCCAAAGCCTCAAATTACTGTCTTATCCTTGCAGGTGGCCTAAATAATCAGAATTACCACTGTATGCACAGTGTGAGGAAAACTGTAAAGGATTTTGTAACTGTGGGTTTGAAGACACCACAGATGTAGTTATAGAGAATAGTCATAGATGGATGGGACCTTATAGCATAGGCTGAGGCTGCTGGACCAGAACCTCTCTATGAAATGACTGAGTAAACAAGTAAACAATCAAATAAAAATAGATGTATAACAACCACAAAGAGACATAAAATGAACATGACTTGACAAAAACTACCTACAAAGACAATGAATGAAAAAATGACTTGGGTCTCTCTCATTCTGTGGGTTTTGCTCATGTATAAGTGGAGGTCTTTTACATGTATGTGACCAGGGGCCCATTTTCTCATAGTTCGTCCATGACAACTAGTTTAAAGACTCTAAGAGACTCTGTGAACATGAATGTATAAAGTTCTGGATAGTGGTGTGGGGATAAATAAATGAAGAAAAATGACAAATGTGTTTCAAATCAATTATGTGCGACAGCTGCATATCTCTAAGGGTTCATGTTCACTTAAGTGATATCTACATGTGAAATAGTTTGATTTTAATATTTTCAAGGGTCTGAAAGGCGAAAACTGGCCAGTGGTTTGCCAGAGTCACAGTTTTGTCCAGAAGAGAGAATGTTTTAATTCTCTCCTATCTGAGTATTTATCTTGCGATCCCTTGGAATTCACTTTTGAGACACATTTGAGGGGTCCTGACCTGATGATGCACAGAAAAGGTAAGTGTGTTTGAAAGAAACACGCGTTTTGTCATGGCACTAAACACACACAACTGCAAACAAAACTCCCAGCACAGTTACACTTGTTTCGCCTCAGCCACTGAATTCCTATAATTCACTCTCAAGGCGTTATCTTCCAAGACGGGCAGTCATGACAGCTTCAAGTGTTCAAACAAGCCGCTGACAGCTCAGATAATCGGGATGATTTTCCCCTACACATCCAGATTTCTGCCTCAGCCGGGAAATCCCACCGAGTAAGCGCCGGTGTAAACTCCGCAGGAAAACTCCCTGCCATTCCTTCTCAGAGATGCGCGCGCTCGAGCTTCACATGATGTGAGCGCGCAATCACACTACGCGGGAAGTCCCTACATGGACAACGCACCGGTGATCGCTTCAAAACTGCTGTGGGGTTTCCCACGTTCCCATGTTGTTATATAATATGACCTCCCCAGGGATTGACCAGGTAAAACTGCAGGATTTAAAATATCAGCATGGTTGAGTCTTTGAATGCAGATCACGTCCCTTCAGTCTCTCCCTTTGCATTTTTTTTTTTTAAATTTCTTTTATTTTTTATGCATTTCGTGAGCCCGCAATGATTAAAGTGCGTTAAAGGCTTTGGGTCCTGTCACCCTAAACCAACACTATGCCTCTTTTTCCGGTTATTACCCCGCTGACTATTTTCCCGCGGCGCCGTCATCGCGTCAGCGCGCTGTAAGACACAGGCTCAACGGGCACGAGGAGAAGCCTGTGCGACAGTGCCCCTCGCGGTGCCCGAAATTACTACACCACTTCTGGTAAACGGCTATTTCTCATCTGGATTGCTGTTTATACTAAAGGGCTGGTCCGACAGGCATGCCTGTGATACCAGATAGCGGCATGAATGCGCGTGTGTGCGAGCGTGCAAGCACGAGTGTGAGAATGTGTCTGTCTGTGTGTCTGTGTGTATCTGTGTGTCTGTGCTGGGGGACAAGAGTTGGTTAATATGCACATTCTTTCTGATATACATTGCATAATATCCATACAACAAAATGATTCTATCACAGCTGCTAAAAATAAAATTCATCATGTCATTATCATTGTTACTACATGTACTACGAGGCAGTGAACTGTAAGGTTATTTATAATGACAGTGTGAGACTTTATTTATTTTAAACTTCTGCAATGCAAAATCGGCCTATGTAGATTAGCAACATACAATTATTTTAATTTAACTAAATTTGCAGTGAGACCTGCAAACAATATATCAGCTGCAAGCTGAGTAGAATAATACAGAATTGCCGCATCTATCTATCTATCTATCTATCTATCTATCTATCTATCTATCTATCTATCTATCTATCTATCTATCTATCTATCTATCTATCTATCTATCTATCTATGTGTGTGTGTGTGTGTGTGTGATAGTACATAAACCGTCGGTCCAGGTCATTCATGTATGGGGGTTAATGTAGTCTACGTGCAGCAACACAAAATAGTTAGTCTGTGTTGTTATTGACTTCCTTCTTGCTCTCAACAGCATGATTTCTCGGAAACTCCAGTGCTGCTGAAAGCGGGACCAAAGGCGCATGCGTCGACACGCTGTAAAAAGTCGAACAGGCACCTTAATTTAATCAATATATTTGATCCTTTAATGAGTGTCCAGATCACACGTTTTGATACACAGCGGGCGGCTGGTCTGCAGAAATGCGGAATTGAGCTCAGTAGTTGACGGTGCAAGCGACTTAGATGGAAAAGTGTTTGCTGTGTTGGTTTCGGACCCATTGTGTTGCTGTTGACCGCAGTGAAGTGTTTTTTTCTGCCTCTGTTCAAAATGTGCACACTTCACTGAACAGAAGGCACAGCATAAAGGAGCTCGCAGTGGCAGAAACTGTCAAAGCTGCCATCATATTATGAAAACTAATCTTTTTTTAACGCTCTAAGGAAAGTGTTTGTTTTTCGTGTGGATATTTTTTACAGTGTGCACTGCCTCCTCGTCCAGCCGGGGAAAACCCGCTCCAAAACGTATATAAACCCGCAGCGCCCAGTTAGTCACAGCTTCTGTCTTAGACAGGTCTTCAAGTGGATACGACAGACAACAGAAGTATCTCTGGAGCAAACTAAATCCAATCGGACTATTTCTTGTTTATTTTTTCTTTTACGGATTCATTGAAGAAAAAAAGAAAGCCTGTAAGTGCTCTGATATGAATCTAATACATCTCCTTGCATGTTTTTAACTATATTTTATAACTGGAGCTGCTTATTTAGTAAATCTTGCAATAATACACAAACATCCCTATTTTTTTTATTTAGTTATAGTGACTTAAGGTTTTAGTAGAAAGGGCTGAAATTATTTCCAAGGACGTGTGTAGTGTCTGCGCGCAGCAGCGGAGGAGGAGCGTCTCCAAATGCCTCTTGTCTGGATGAAACAGTTGTTTGAAATTTTATTTTAAACTTTTGCAATGCAACATCGGTCCACGTAGATTGCATTTGAAATCTTTCTTGAGTGCAAAAACATTTTTCATTTTTGGAGTGAACTTTTTTTGAGTTCGCTCACACGCGTAGACCCCCCCCCCCCCCCCCCCCGTC
>CM076660.1:10181606-10209810 GCA_038496675.1 Rachycentron canadum | reverse complement strand
CCTCCGCCCCCGCTCTCCTGCGTGCCCTGGTCGTGAACCCAGCGCACTCTGCAGGCAGCAGTGACTCTAAGAGCGGAGGCAGACGTTGGATTCATATGCTGCTACTACAACATATTCACTCATTCCTCATTTCTTTCTCTGCGTATTTTAGACCAAAATGCCCGTGTCAAGGATGAGAATGAGGCCGTGGCTGGAGAAGATGATCGAGTCCAAGTCTATCTCGGGTCTGAGCTGGGTGGACACGGTGAGAGGCTTACTTCCTCCTGTATTAGTTTAAATGGGGTCATTTCACTGGCATTTACTAAAAACCCATGGTCAGTATATTGAAATAAGAGGATGTAGGGAAATGAAGTGATCTCTTTAAGGCAGCATGTCTTTTTTAATGCTCAGTTTTCCCGGATATTTGCATGTTACTGTTAAAGTAGCTTGTTTGAAGCACCAGTTGGGATGAATTCTGGTGATGTAGGCTAAAGTAAAAAAAAAAAGTTAAAAAAAGGAGAAAAACAAAGGAGAAAATGATACTTAAAAACAAACAAACAAACAAAAAAAACCCCAAAACAAACCAGCCTTTTAAACTAAACACCTCCTGGCTCTACAAACAGGTCAAGTTGAAGTTGAAGTTGGTGTCTAACTGTGATATCTCTGATATTCTATCAGTCCTCCTCAATTGGTTCAAACTAAAAAACAATGAGAAAAGTTTGTTCATTGTGTTTTTCTAACCTTTACCCCACAACACAAAAACCTTTTTACACAAATTGTTTACATTTACTCACATGACCATCATTGTTTCAACTAAGCATGTCTTTTTGATTTTTTGCAGGATAAGACGATGTTCTCAATTCCCTGGAAGCATGCAGCTCGACACGGCTGGGAGATGGACAAGGATGCGTGTCTGTTCAAGCAGTGGGCCATCCACACAGGTTAGCAAGTGTGAACACACATACCAACTGCGAAACAAGAAGGCAGAAAGTGATTCTTTTTTTGAAGTAGCCCGAATCTAAACAAAAGTCCTTGTGCAGGGAAATATGTCGAGGGCCAGAACAGTGACCCGAAGACGTGGAAGGCCAACTTCCGTTGTGCGATGAATTCACTTCCTGACATTGAAGAGGTGAAAGACAAGAGCATCAACAAGGGACACCAAGCAATGCGTGTCTTCAAGATGCTGCCTACCATGCCAAAATCTAGAGGTGAGGAAACTGACAGGAAATGAACAAGTTTTTTTTTTTTTTTTTTTTTTTTGAATTAGCACCAGTCTGCAGCATCTGCTGGCTGTAGATTTTTTCTTTTTCTCTTTATTTGCTTGCTTGTTGTTTGTTCTACAGTCAAACTAGGACCAAAGATGTCAAATAACCAAAATCTCTTTCTTTCATCTGCACAGATGAAAAACGAAGCAAACGAATCAAGGTAAAGGAAGCAAAGTCAAGGAAGAAGGTAAATACAGTAGCTATTGTTCCATTGCAACATTGTATGATAGCTGCCTTGACACTTATTGAAATTATGCCTATTCAAATCATGCCGCACTCACACTGATGTAGATAATGTGTTGGCATTTGTGCAGTGAATAGACATAACACATTGTACATTTCTTTGTTTTTGTTTCCTAAATCTCACTGATTTTGGTTATTATTTTCCTTTGCAGAGCACAGCGGTCAAGATGGAGGAAGACACGGACTACAGTGATACTCAGTCTCCCATGGATACGTCACTACCAGATGAGGCCACTCAGGAAAACACAGTTGACAGCACAGTGTGCACAGAGCTGCAAGGTGAATAAAGAAACTGGGAGTAGTTGAATAATACACTTCATAGAGTTGTAATATCCCGTGGCATCAGTCTAGATGGTAAAATGAGCAGATAAATGCATAACCATAAAGTGCTTGGTCTAGTGTCCATATACATCTGGCTGCCTTGGATTTGCAACTGAAAACTGGACCTGAAAGTGTATTTAATGCTAATGTTTACCACCTTTGCAGATTTCACATTTGTGGCTCAATCTGAAGTACCCGATTGGTCCCTGTCAGTGGAGATTGGGCCTGAGAACTTCTCAAACACCTTCTGCCATAGATTTGAAGTTTCTCCTGATCACAGCTTCGGTAAGACAACAACACATCACACTGACCAAGAGATGTTTTAGGATTAGTCTAAGTGAAATTAAGTAAATCAAAACAGTTGAAATGAATTTACAGCGCTGTACTCATATTCCCTCCTTTTTCTCTCCCTCTCTCTTTGATGCGATCTTCTAGACGACAACGACATTGTCGAGGTAAGCATGGATTTTGCCTCCTACTCTTAATAGTATACGTTTTTCATTGGCAGGAATACCCATGTTTATCATATTCTGCCTGTTTGGCTCGTGAAATTACACCCCAAAACTATAAGACTGGTTATTCAAAACTGGTGTGGGAATAAGGAAGTTGTGCAAATCATAGCTGTACTTAGTCCAGTGTTGCTCTTTCAGATCTGTGAGCAGCTGGAGAGAGACTCAAAATGGATGTCAAGCTATTCAGATGGCAAGGGGTTCCTGAGCAATGAAGCGTGCACCAGTCCAGAGAGCCAGTGGAGTGACTCTTCCTCAGGTAAATTTTGCTAGTTGATAGGCCAGATTGATCATTTTCTTGACATTATCATATGGCATCTAATTGATGGCTATCCATCTGCTGCTTGAAGGTTACACTCCTTGCTAGTAATTTTATGTTGTTGTTCCCCTAAAACCCACTTGCTAGTCAGTGTGATGCACAAAATTGTGTGCATAAGTGCATATGGTTAGGTATTGGAAAGGGATGTGTTGAAGTCAAGTAGCTATCGCTAAGATTGGTTTGGATATCAGTATCAATATTTTTACATTACATTATTACGTGCTTCTGTCCATGCATTTAACATCCTGACCTTAAGTTTCCTGTGTTTCTTTTACAGTAGACGAATTAGAAGATATGCGACAATACACAACTCTGGGATCAGATTTTGGAAACCCCAGGGAAGACATCTGGAGCAGCTTTTTCCAAAACCTCTGAAGGTCTGAGGATGGAACAGGATAATGCTTTAACACTTTGGACTGAAAAGCTGTTCTGGTCCCACCCCCCAGCCCCCTCTTCATCTCCCTTCTACTTTGTGAGGGGCGGTGTCCAAACTTAAAGCTAAAACACCGCCACTCCAACCGCATCTGCTGTGTGCCTGACACTCAGTACCAGTTCGGAGAGCTCTCCTCATCATCCCCTACGTGAAGTTATAAAGAGATATGAAGTGCACTGCTGTTAATGGATATTCTATTCATTGTCTCTGTTTTTGGCTGGTTCAAGGCAATGTGGTGCTCAGTTTTCTGTGATGTTGACCGGTAATCAGAGCAGGAATCTATTTTGCTAAGGCAGGATATTTACATTATCATACTCGAATACATACAAGCTAGCCAGTACTTAACCTCATAATTCAAACGGGCTCACATTCAGTAATCTTCACACTTGGTAGACAGTATACTGTCAAATAATTATCACATAAAAATTTTTCATCATCTTCCGTTATGTGCACATGTGAATATAGTTTTAGGGATTATAAAATCTTTTTAAATCTCTCAACTTCCTCTCAAAGCTGTGCTTCAGAATCTTACAGATTTTACTCCTAAAATGTAAATGTAGAAAGTTTTTGTAAATAATTGTGTTTACCTGTGTGTTTTTATAAAATAAAGAAAAAATCTATTGTAAAAATGTGAATTAATGACTATTTATTATTAGTTTTTTAAGTTTACATGTGAAGAGATGGCCAACTTTGAGTGCTGTGGTGGTCAAATTATCTTGGTCATCAAAGTATTAAAAATTATATATCATGTTTTATTTTTTACAGTATAGTAAACAAACCATTACAACTAACTAAAAAAAAACGAAATTTTTTCCACAAAATTTTGCCTAATTTCTTACTGTTATTAATTAACCACATTATTTATTTTTCTTCTTTATGTGGAATTCCCCTGTGATCCCCAAAAACCTCGAGTTAACAATGTTATTGCACAACAGATACTGAACACCATGCTGCTGGATAGTTCCTTTCTTTGCTCTCAAAATAGCCTTGACATGACTGCGTCACATTATTTGTGCAGATTTCTGTTACACATTCACATCTCATCTCCTGTTCTACCGCATCCCACAGGTGGTCTATTGGGTTCTGATCTGGTGACTGGGGGGGGGTTGTTGATTCTGGTGCTGGTGGTGGCGGTGGTGGGGAAGAGAAAGTGTGTGTGTGTGTGTGTGTGTGTGTGTTTGCCTGGATCTTGATTGATTTGATAAAAAATATTTTTGGCAGCTGCCATTTACCATCAAAATAAACCACTGTGCTGAACACTGATGAGATAGACTCAATTCATTGTGTGAAGTTTTACCAGATTAGCCCAAGTTTTTGTTGATGACTGTAGACATGTTAATCCACATGAAAGATGAAAATGTGACCAGGTGATGAAGGTGTTTTATGTCATTCAGACTAATAATTTCAAAGCATGGTTTGAGTGTTGTGTGGGACTTGTAGACACAGTTTACAGTATACCATGTGACTTCACATTGGGTAAGTGTTTTAAAGGAAAACCACACATTTCTTGGTAAATACCTTGCAGACTACAGGCACAAGATGCTACTACAATCACAAGACAAAAAAAACTTTGGCTTTACTGAATGCAAACATTAAACATGTACAGTATCCACTCCCAAATACACATCAATTATGCAGCAGGAGAAGGTAACCATTTCAGCTGTGACGACGTGATCGTAGGTAAATAATGATACTCTCCAGAGATGTTTTGAGGGCACACAGAGGAAAAGGTGCTTTCAGGATTAAGTGTAATGACTATGTTTACAGGACCCAGAAACAGACACAGACTCTGGAGAAAAGGATACAAAAGTTTAATAGTTCAAAAGGTGAATGAGGCAAGAGCTGGGAGGTGTATGGCAATCCGGCTGAATGATTGTATGCAGGTACGGTAGGGAGTTGGTTTCTGACACAAGGAACACAGGAAAGCATTTGCATGGAAAAACTTCCAACTGAAGTAGCCTCAGAGCGGCCGAGAAAGCATACCACTAGGTTGACGGAAAAATCTGGCGATGTGTGGATGAAGAACCAGGGTATTTGAAGACAGGAGCTGATGAGTCAGGTGAGTGGAGTGGAGGCTGCACCCTCATCCCATAAACACATACAGGAGATAAGGAGAGGTAGGAAGGGAGCAATACTGACAGAGCCATGACAGGAAGATGGTGTCAAAGAAAGGTCATAGGTTTCAAAGAAAAGGGAAGGCTTATTCTTATTCCCTTATTCTCATTTCAACACAACCAAGAAAGGGCAGCTGTCCCTTCCTCCTCCTCCAGCCACACTGCCCCACACCCTCCACCTCAACACCTCTCACATCTTCCCATCCCACACTACTTCAAAACGAGTCATCTGTATCTGTCCTTACTACAAACTAGTTCCCCTCATACTCACTACTTTACTTAATACTTTAATTTCATGTATTTGTTCAAGGCAAGTAAGGGCAATAATTTAATGCTCTCAAAATAAACTTGATTACATGGGTTTAACGCTATCATGCAAGTCAAGTATCTTGTAAATCCATCTGTGCCAGTTTAAGCCCTTTGTCCAAAACACAAAATGCTGTTTTGTAGCAGCACGCCATTCTAATCTATTAAGATTATTGTCAGTGCGCAAATAGATTTGTACTTGTAATATTGTACAAAGTGTTGAGTTATATCTGATTCAAGTGGGGAAATTTTGAATTGTTTATTCATTAATTCATTGGTCTCTAACTAGTCAAATTTAAATATAAAGAGTCTAAAAATACTGTAATCAGCCAAAAATTCAGAAGCCATGAACTAAATGCGTGCTCAGATGTATAATGGGGCTAGGCTATCAGGGCTATTTCTACATAGAAATTTTAATGCAGGACCAAAAATTATAGATTTTTACAATTCATTAAATGTATCAAAACATCCACCATAAAGTTATCATCAACTGCTTATTTTTAACATCTTTACAGTTTTACACTTTACAAAAATTGATTTAACTGTTGTTAAACAAAGGTGAGATTGTTGTCGGTGAAATGAAAGCAATCGTTATCTTGTCCACTTCAAATGCTTACTGGAATTTATAAAGTGCTAATTGCTATTGCTAATTATGAAACATGGATTTTAATATGGATTTTAACATGGGGTGCTTGAATCGGTGACGTAAAAACTAGTGAATGTAGCCTGAATAGTCTTTCTTAACTTCTTTGAGGCTGAACAAAGGAGTGAGGGCTATTGCAGCTGATAACCACCTGCACCGTCAAACCTGTTTGATAGACTGATGCACAGATAATCACGGCAAGCTGCATTCGTTTTTTTAACTTGTTGACTTGAAACACATTGTGTCACTCAGTAAAAAAATTAGTCAACAGGGATTGTTATATTTCTCTCATCTCTCAGCAATTAGAGGACAGATTTCCAATTATAAAACACATCACAAGAAAAATAATTAGCACAAAAAAGAAATGTCACCAGTAGTTTTATTAAAGCATATGGAAAATAGCACGCTTTAATATCTACAAATCATTTATAACGTATAAATTATTCTTATAGAGCCTTTTGTGAATTTCTCTCATAAAACAATACTTGATTGTCACAAAACAAAACTGGCAGTACATGGTTCTTTCCTTGATGTTTGCACTGAACATATATTAGCTCTACAACATTTCTGTTAAGTTGCTAATGAACAACAAATAAATCATTAACTAAACAAACATAGGGCAAGTTAATTCATGACAACTTTAATCATCTGATATGACACCTGAA
This sequence comes from Rachycentron canadum, assembly GCA_038496675.1. Lineage (NCBI taxonomy): Eukaryota > Metazoa > Chordata > Actinopteri > Carangiformes > Rachycentridae > Rachycentron > Rachycentron canadum. The sequence goes on along the minus strand of CM076660.1, from coordinate 10,203,013 downwards.
CATTAATAATCCCTTTTTTTCAGTTTATGATGCCATGTTTCTTTCCTACTACTTTCAAGTCTTAGATAAATATCAGGTAAATGAACATATACTGTATTACAATAAAATCCTGCATTAACAATTTTTAAATATTAAAACAATATATATGACACAATAATGAGTAAGTTTAATGAGCTCATCTCCTGTTTGGTAAACATTAGACTGTCCAAATAAACCATTAAAAAGTAGATGTGAAAGACTGCATACTGACACTATGTAGATGTCACAATATTCTATTGCTGAAAACATATCACATTGTTTCAGACAAAGTTCGTTTGCAGACTTTCTTCTTCCTTCTTCTGTGGCAGACGTAGCGTTGGACAGCACCAGGTCTACTTTTGATCCTTTGAAGAGTATTACCCTATCAGAAAGATGAACAAATAATTTATAATAAAGCACATTTCTGTCTGATCACATGGCAAATATTGAATTTTGTAGTCATCACCTAGAATGATACTTTTCTTCAAGTTAGTTCTGATTGTTAAAAGCAAGTCAACAAAAATTTTAAAGAAAGAAAGAAAGATGGTTTTAGGAAGTTCAAAGAAGTAATAAAAAACTTGAAAGCGATAAACACTGGGATTTTCAACATGTGTTGATGTAAATTATCCAAAACAAGGAGATCAAATGTGGAAGTTCTACAGCTTTCAAAGCAAATTTTGCAACTGTTGCCATCAGTTGCTAGATTGTGCATCATTGCAAGCAGTAGTGACCACAAAATGAAAATAATGGCACCAACATGGACTCTATAGCCTCTTCACACGCAATTGGAGGTCAAGGACGGAGCCACATCAGTAAAGAAAAGACGTATATGACAGTAGAACACTGTACTTAATGAAAGAACACAAGCTGGAAGGCTAAATGATTAGGTCCTGTGTAAATATTGTTATCTGTTATGTTAATCATGTCAGTGAAAAAACTACCCCAAAACTACATTGTTGTAGCTCGGTTAAAATGTGACCCATGCATTTTATATTTCTTCAACAACCCCACTGTGTGAGCCCATTTCATCGTTTTACTGTTGTAAATAATAATAAAACAACATGATTGCAATTTGATCATTGATTATTAATTGATCAACGTGCAGGTGGAAAATGAGGACGCATGCAGCAGAGTTTTTTTAATTAACCAAAAACAAACAAAGAGTCATTGGGGGCATGTTGGTGCAGTAGCTCTTTAGTTTTCCCTCATTCCACAGACAAGTCGGTTAGGTTGACAAAAGAGAGCGCGAATAGTTATTGTCTCAGTGCGTCAGCTATGTGATATACTGGCGTCCTATCCAGACCCCAGTCATTTGCCCCTTTTTTTTTTCTGGAAAAAAAATATTCACTTATAATGTACAAATGTTTTTTCTGCCTAAGAGATTTCTTAAATTTCTCTTTGTTCTTTGGTTTAAAAATACTTGATTATTCATGCAACACTTTTTAAAACAAATAATAACTAGTTCACTATAATTCATCTATGAGTTGTCTTAAAATATTTGATGTAAATAAATAACAGAGGTGAGATTTCTGCATAGTCAAGTCAGACAACATTACATGAACAAGAGTTTAGAGCTCAATTTCACAGTTAACTGAAATGGGCGTTTTATAAAAACCTGCATTAATTCAGGTTCATGTTACATTACTGCAACAATGCAGTAGTGTGCACAACACATGGGCTAAAGTGACTGAATCTGTACAATGTCTGAAGTGCAAGTTAAAGTCTTACTTATTTCCTCAGGATCATGGAATAAACCTCCAGAACTTTGACCAAAACAATGTGCTGATTGCAGACAAAAAGACAATTAGATTAAGATTGGGTCAATTCTAATAACTTTCTCTGAATGTGTGTTTTTTCTATTTGTTTTGACCACAGCTATAAATCTGCCGCAACATTGTAATCTATCACACAAACAAAAGCCACTGAAGTAGGAAAAGCAAAGTGTAATATAGGAGGTGTCTTAACAAAATTTTTTTCTGAAGAAAAAAACTGACATGCACCACCCAACTTTGAAAGTGGGAGAAAACTAATGACATACATGGGTGTAGAAGTAGCAGTTCTCACTATGTGCTATGACACAAGACTGAGTTTTGTAAATATTCCTCCAAAATTTAACCTCAGTATGTTTGTTAATTTTAGATTTTTTTTTTTTTTTTAATTAAAATTTTTCTGGTGTCAGTGTCGCCAAACAGAAAGAAACAAGGGGAAATACCAAGTCGGCTTGACTTTTAACCTGGTGGTTGCTGAAGTGTGTATGTATATGTGATGGTTCAAGGGAAGTAACCTCACTTCTACAATTCTGTCATTTCACAACTATTTAAAAAAGAAAAACAACTCTGGCTCATAATCCGTGTGAAGTGACTGTTACATTACATTGAAATAAGCACGTGTCAAGTGAAATGTTTATACTTGCTGGTGGAAAGCACCAGAGATATCTCTGTTTCCCTACTGAAACACACACACACACACACACACACACACACACACACACACACACAAACAGACACTCACCCCTCCTTGCTAATTTCCTTCTACTTCTATTGTGTTTCACACATGCTGTGTGTGTTTGCAGCCATCCTATCTATACACGGGCTGGGAAGGAGGATACCTACATGATATCGACCAGATTTGTTTCTTATTGATAGATTGAAATATTAAAGAGCCATGTTATCAATAAATCCAACAAAAAGCTTAGTGCTAAGAATCTTACCAATCCTACAATCATATTCCATTTTAATATTATTTATGATCTCAGAGCTTAATTTTAAATTATATTGGACATCCAAATCAATGTGTGTGAGGGTGTGAATTTTTTAAAACCCATAAGAAACATGTCCAACATGATCCATGAAAATGGATCAAATGTTTTAATTTTGTAAATTGTATAAATATTTTTCATTTTAAAATCTTTTAAAGAGTGTTGTTTAGAGTCAAACAGGCTCATTCACTGCCAAAGTGTGTTTACTAATAACAGTGCAACCTCGGCGGAAATTATGTTTAACTTCTATAACTTCTTTGCAACAGCAAATATGTTTTAAAAGACAGATAATGCAGACTGAATTACATTTCCATTCAATGTATCTGGCAAGTTGCAAAACTCTAAAGGGTTCACTGACAATATATGTAATGTGTTTTTGCTCTCACCTCACCTCGTACTTAAAAGTTTGCACTTACATTGCATCTAACCAAAACCACAATAATTTCAAAACTTTAACCAAATACATTGTACAATTGGATATACAAAGCTTTGTAGCCCAGGTAGTGCTACACACTATGGCTGGTCGTATTATGTCTTCTGTAGCTCTGTCACAAATTTCTCAAGTCTGAAAAAAAATTTGGTGTCACCATTGGTTTTTTGGTGGGTCACTACAAATTTTTAACAAATTCCCTTTCTGCATATTCCGAGTATTCCCTTCCTGTTCAGTTTCAGTAGTTTATAGTGTGGTATTTCATGTAGGAACTGACGCGTTCAACTTTCCAAAAAAATCTAATTTGTTGTGTAACAGACTTATTTGTCACTTGAAACTTGGTGACTAAGATTTTTTCAGCTCTTTCTGTATGGCAAATTTACCTTGGCAGATAAGCTGAAAGAAACACTGGCACCAAAATTTAAAGACTGAAATGAAAGAAAAATAACTTTACTTTTCTTTTGGCGATTAATAAACCATAATTGTGAAAGTTTGTAAGAGTTAGATGAAATCATTGCAAACTGCACAGTGATTGGCCCTAATAATTTACAGCCTGAGAACTTTTTATTAGTCAGAATGTAAAGTATGTATATCATCATCTCTTTCTCGCTGAAACTGTTTCTGCTCTACCAGTTTGGGCGTTTTTTAATACAGTGCATGCATTTGCGTGTGTATGTTTGTGTGCCGCTGTCATCTGAACATGTTTGTCTTGGCATGATATCAGAATGACATCAGATGGCAGTTTATAGGAAATGCTCTACGCCTTCCTAAAAAAAGGTCACCTTTCACCTGTGCACAAGCACATAAGAATCTATCATTGTGCTTTAAAACCAAACAAGCAACAACAAAAGGAATACAAATGGTTGAATATGAGTATAACTTCAAACTGTGTGTTTTTTTTCCAAACATTACCAACTGTTGCTTTTTCTTGTTATGGTCTCTGTTGGGTTTGAATCCCCACTGCAGTAACATAACTGGCATCAGCCTCTGGACTGATGGCCATATTTCATCCATCTATCCATGTCATGATATCAGTGAGACAACTGAGCTAAATGTGAGAAGAAAAGCTTCAACTAACAGCTTCAAGTAGCCTATTCCAAGAACATAACTCCTGCTAGCCTTGCAGACACAGCCACTATTAGTTTTCATCGTGCTACACATTTGCAGCGGCCTGATAACAAATGAAATCAGATACTGACAAAAAGTGTTGCTGCTGCCAGGTTTTCCAAGTTGTTAGCAGCCAGTATGTAGTTTTGAGATATTGTAGTCATCATAAAATTCCAGATAATTCTTACTGTGTCCATCTTTTATGTATGTATGTATGTATTGAATGTATGTATTCAATACATATTCCCTTCCTGGAGTTATTTGTGTCTGTGAAAACTGTAACAAGTAAAGTGATGGGTTTGTTCTGCAGACTTTCAGGCTTAAATCAGCAGGTATAATCTCATTTTAAACCTGCCCTTTGACACAGGAAGCAACAACGTGTAGCACTAAAAAACAATCATCTCCATGAGAGAGGACTATCTTTCATCTCAAAGCCACCGTCTCAGTTAAACTTGATCACTTTCATGATACAGCAACTTTTGTGATTGTAAACTGCAAAGAGGAACAGGACTTAATTCATTTTTAATAATAATGATTGGTTTGGAAAGGACTAATGTCACTTGGAAGAATAGAGGTGTGAAGCTAAATCTTGTTGCCCAATGAGATTTATTTTTTAGATTTTGATTTTACATACAAAACAAGATTATCTTATAAAAAATGACATGTGGCTATATATTACTCAAATTTCAAAATTTAAACAATGTCGTTTAAATTAATGTCCTTTTATCCAGCTACAGCATTTAAAGATGCTTACATGATACCCTTTGTGATAATATCACTAATGCAGGTGATAATAATTACTTAACTTTTAGTTGTAATCGATAACTGTGGTATTGAAACTTGATTGACTGATATAAACATTTCTCTCACAGCTGTTTTGCTCTCATTTCCTAACAGGCGCAACACAAGTGCATCCCTCATTTAAAAAAAAAAAAGAAAAAAAAGAAAACAAAAACAAACATGGGCGTACTACTACTGTCTATGTCACAAAGAAACAGGCAGTGCTCCTGGTTCAATACATATTTCAGCTTTTTGCCAACATCAAAACAGAAAACAATGAACCACAAGAGGTAGATTTTCAGGTTTTGATATGTCCTCTTGTGTCATTTACGGCAACTGCTAAGTGTTTTAGTACTAATCGCTTCTGATGTACAAATAGACTACATACCAACATGCAAAGCACATGCATGAATCATTTCAGAGCGTAATAACATCACAGAAGCAACAATAATTTACCTTAAAGTGCAGATTTGTTAAAATATGAAACGATTTCTCCTTCAGTACAATTTAGTGTCATATTCTAACCTAATGAGCTAAATCTTTCCATTCATTGGATTTTGTATCAGCCTTGCAAATAAAGAGTTTGTAGGTGATAGAGTCAAAGTCAAGAGGAATAAGTGGAAGGTGAAATTTGAGAGAAGAGAGAAAGATACTCTCACTACCTGTTCTGGCTATTTTTATTTGCAATTTAATGACTCAACTAATTTATCAAATTTGGCTTTCAAAAGCCACCATAACAAATAAAAAAACAAAAATGTAGTTATGCATTACTTCATACTGAATCATATCAGAAGGCATCAATGGCTCATTACAGTACACTCCCAAGCCCACAGCCCAACACTGTGATCAACCACTGCTGGTAATGTCAGAAGTTGTTGGAGTTCCTTCCAAGAGGTCAAGCCATCTGGAAAGCATTTGCTCCATTGGACTCAATGAGGCATACCTTCTGGACTAAATTATTGGATTGAGTGCCTGACTAAATTACTACAGAAGTAATTCTTATCAGAAACGGAGCAAAATGTTAACTCTGAGGAATTTCATGCTTTTATTGACTTTATCTCTGCACTTTGTGGGTTCATGGCAGCAGTTGTCAACTCAAAACAATGGCAGGAACTAGATTGCAGTAGTCATCCAGTTAAAAGTTCCATCTAAAAAACTCTAACAATTGGAAACTTGGAAAAGTTATTGTTAAATTCTATTTTTTTATGTTGTGTAGTCAAGTCTAAATAGGTTGATTATTTTATTACTGTCAGTGACCTGTCCTTTACCGAATCAATAAATGCCAAGGTGATCAGTGCATGACTGCATGCACTGATACCAGCTGATGGAGAATAATAAATCACACATGAATAATCACACTCTGGTTTCTGGTTGCATGTGAGGTCTTGAAGCTAAGAAGGAGATGTAGGACTTTAAGTGAGACAGATTTAATTTAGGGATCCTTATGGTTATGCTTGTGCTTGTTAGTGTGTATGTGTCTGGCAGAGATAGGGAGGGAAGTAGAAGAATGTGTTTAAGTGCTTCTGTGAGGGAGTGGTGGGGAGAGAGAGAGAGAGAGAGAGAGAGAGAGAGAGATAGAAAGAAACTAATAGTAATTAGTCAGCAGATTTACTGGAAACCCTAGAGCTGTCTTTAGTTGTTATAGGCAAAAGACTAGATGATACTACTCAGAGGTTACCACTGTCTATAGAACAAAATCAAGACTGTATCATCTCTGCAGGATTCATCAGAACTAGACAAAGCTGTTCCCTCAAGTTCTAAGTTTACTATTTAATTGCAGTGTCTTAATTTGGTCTGTTGGGTTGATTGTGAGGATAGAAAAAGGTTTGCATTGTTGACAGAGTTTTTGAGACCCACAGTTCACTATTATCAAAATGTTAAATCATTATCTAAAATCCAAATCCAAAAGGGGATCGATCAACATTTCATTCAGACAATGGTAAGAAAATGCTTAACTGTTTGGTCAAACTGATGGGTCACTGCCTTCATCAAAACAAAGCAGCAGGACACATTGATTAAAAAAATAGCGCAGATGCCTGGTTGGAAATTGCAGGCAACTTGTAGCCTGAATCAACCTCTGCAATGTAAATTCAAAATGTAAAAGACTAATGGCACTACATGCTGACATGGATTAGATACTCAAATTTGGTCACATCTTACTTAGGGTAGAAATGCTTATGTACATATGTCAATTTGTGATAGATGGCTTGTCCAGACCAAGCCATCTATCACAAATTTGAGACATATTTTGTTTCATATTTGACATATTCAAACTTGGACAACCAAACACAGTGTTTTTCAGTTTTGCATCTATAAAGTCACCAACCTCTGTCTATTTATCACCTCTGGAACTGCTCCAATACAACCACAAGAAGGGGACATATTACGGTACTTTTTTAGCAAACCTTTGTTGGCTTCTGTATTTTGAAAGTAGGTTTTGACTGATTTGACGTATCCAGACAATATCACATTTTATTCTTTATTAATTTTACGTATCAAACTTATCTTGTTTACTATTTACTGAATTTAATTATTGTCTCTTGTGTTCTTTGTTGGGACACTTTTTTTTTTTTTTAACAATGTTAAGAAACGTATACAAATAAAGTTAAATACATTTATAATTACTAACCTGATGACTAAACCTGAAAATCATACATGCTATTTTTGCTAATCCTTTTCCTATTGTTTTACATCAAGATCCATCCACAACTGTAATCAGAAGTAATGAATCTGAGTTAAAATTGATAATACAAAAGCAATGGAGGACCAATAAAGTAAATGAAAACAACGGTATCAACAACAAAAAATAGAAAGACCAAACTAATCCAAATAACTAAAACCAAAATGTTTGCCATGCATGATACTCAAATCCTTTTATAAAAATGTGAAAAAATGTGCAGGTGTGATGTTCACCACCTTTCCCATCTTTTAATGAATTTGTCCTGTTGCAGTCTAATATAAAAAGTCTGAAGACCCTCTGAAGATTTCATAAATAATGCCAATGAAAATGATATAGCCTAAATAAACTATAGTCACCATTTTTGAAACTCTTCACTGTATTATTTTGTTTTCCTGCTCAGTTTTGTATGTTGTCCTATTACAAAATAAAAAACATGTCATGGTAAAAGCTTAAGGAATTAAGAGGCTTTGTGCATTCAGGTCTGTTAAGGCTGAGTAAGAATTTAACTGGAAGCCCTCCCATACAAAATAACAACAACCACCGGCCTGTATTCGTGCTGCTTCTTGTTAAGATGCATGTTGGCAAACACTACGATAATGCAATCCAGGTTGTAAAAGAAGAAAATCCTTATCTCTAAGTTTTTTTTGTTTGTTGTTTGCTTCTGTCTGCTTGTGGGATGGGATGGTATATCCGGCTTACAGCTTTGTTTAGCTTCTACAAAGGGAGGACTGGCAATGGTTCAATGGGGAAAAAAAAAGGGGGGGGGGGGCAGTTAGCTAGAGCTGGTTGATTTAGTGGAAAGACAAGGCTCTGTCCATTACTGTCTTAGGTACAAACACACGTTTGAAAATGTTATTTCAGACCTATTTGATTGTTGTCGCAAAATGTTATCTATAAATTATTTTCATTAAAATTGTTGAAAAAGAGGAAGTCAGAGCACTGCATACTGTTTGACTGTACCACATATATTTAGTGAATGGGAATGCTATACCAAGCATTTAGAAGTGTTGTAGTGGATGACAACAATCAGTAAGTAAATTGTTCGAAACCATATGAGCAAAAGGAGGATAACAATGTATATTAACAAGTCTTTTTAAAATGTTTTTCAAATACTTCACTGTACATTTGAGGTACTTGTTCTTTACTTGCTTAATTTGATTTTCATGCAACTTCATGCTTCTACTACTCTACAGTTCTGAGAGAAATGTTGTATTTTTGACTCTGCTACACTCATCTGACAGTTGTGGTTGCTGGTTACTTTTCAAGTTAAAATTTTATACGCAAAACACATGATCTCATAAAACACAACACATTGTCCCAGATTGAATTTACTCATATTCTATAAAATCCTTAAAATTAGCCCCACCACCACAAACAAATGGTAATGCTAATCACACATTCATTCATCTTTAATAAAAATTCAATATGTCATTTGGTATTATAGCACTAACAGGGGCCAACTGTTTGGAGTTCAGTACTTTTTACTTTAAATTGTCTAAATACAAGATACTTAATTTTACTTAGCATTTCCAGTGCAAAGTTTTAATGGAGTTTTTTTTTTTTTTTTTACAGTGTGGTACTATTGTTTTTACTTACCTCACACTTAGTTATGGCTCTGAATACTGAATAGTATACCACCACTATTGCAAATACCCAGAGGCCTGGATCTGACTCGAACAAGCCTTCATGTCCAGTATAATCAAAATGTTTTTGATGGTAACCTTTTTGAAGACAGGAATTGTCTTTTGGCCAAAAATCAAGATATGACATCCGTCTGTGTAGGTGAGTTGAAGTAGGAGAGTATTGTAAGTGTGGGTGTGAGAGCTACACAAACAAATAGAGGTACTGAGAAAGAGAGTGAGGAGAGAAAAAAAGGGAGAGAGATATTAAGTCACCTGACTTTCTAGAAACCCAAAGTCATGTTTCTGTCTGCTTGTGGGATGGGGCCATATATCAGGTTTACAGTTTTGCTTAGCTTGTGCAAAGGCAGGACTGACATTAGTTTATAAAAAAAAAAAAAAAAAAGAAAGTAGTTTGCAGTAGTCTTGGCAGTTTGCTAGAGCTGGTTGATTTACTGGAAAGACCAGGCTCTGCCCATTTCTATCTTACACACATACACACACACACACACACACACACACACACACACACACACAAACTGAGGAGGTAGATGCCATACTCTGACAGTATGGCATCCACCAAGTAGCAAGGCCAGGTCTACCAGGCAGCAGTTGGCTTTTAATCAGGCACACACCACATGCAAGTAGTGACTATTCTATTCTATAGTATTATATTATTATAAATCATTGCATTATAGTTATGTTTCAAACAGATTTTTAACCTTAATTAGTATCACAGTAATCTTAACCTTTTTTTCAGCCCTTCAGCCTATTTAAAGGGAGAACATTAGTAACTGTGTAGTTTGGTATCATTATGCACACCACACGGAACATGGACCAGAGAAAGCCAAGGAGAGAGTTGTCCGAGGAGCTCAGCTTCATGTCCCTGTAACTACAGTCGCAAATAGCATTAAGAAGCATATGGTCCATGGGACTGTAGCCACAAGAGGAACTACAACCCCAGGTTGATCTGAAGGACAGTGCGGACAACGTTGGTCAGCGTTAGTTAAAATAAAACAATGGCTAAGCAATAATCGCTGCTATAGCTCAAAGAAATGAACACTGTCTTTAGAACACATTAAACAAAACATCCATCCACCACAACCTCATCCCATCTATGACTTTGTCTCTCCCAACTAACATTACCTGATTTCTGTCTTTGCGCCTGATTGACTAGAGTCACAGTTACAGGCACAAGAGGGCTTTGTGACCACTTTCTGAAAGGAAACAGATTTTGTTCATTAAATGAATATTAGAATTTCTTTATTACCATGACAACATGTTATCCCTGCACTGGCGATCTTAAATAATAACATCTGCCCACAGCAGGTTCAGTGTTAATATTTATGGCCCTGAACAGTTTCATAGACCAGGAACTTCTATAAAGACCTGTAAGTAAATCAAATTAATTACTGATGTGGTTTCTGGGTGAATATGGCAGGTCTGTGAACTTAGCAGGAATATGCTGGTTCTTGGCTGTTCACCAGGGATTTATGGGTCTCTGCAGTGATGTTTAAAAATGAATTGATCATTTTTAAACATCAAATCTAATATCAGGACTGACTTGGTTCCCCTTTTGCCTTAAATGACCTTTCAGCAGGAACGTCTTTGCGCTACCATGCCATCTGCTGTGGGTGTGGTCACAGGTGAGGCGAAGTGGAAAGTTATAGCAACAGCAGCAAGAGCCAAAAACAAGAGGAAAACAAGCAGCCGTGAGTATGCAGGCTGCGTGACCTGTTCAAATGCACACTCTTGATTCTATTAGTTTTTTTTTTTTTTTCATTTAAGCTTCCAAGTGGCATGCTGAAGTCCTCACCTTACTACAATAGCAAAGACAGTCAGAAAGACTGCTGTAATGTGGCTTGTCAGTAGTGTAATTCGTCATCCCCCAGTTTTCATGACTTTTACTATAAACTGGAAAAAAAAAGCCTCCTTTTTGGCTTGTTACACTCTAGAATTTAAAATTTTGGTCAAGCAAAAAGCATGCTTTTTATGAAAACTCTCATTCTGATGCCACAAGATTTTAACCCAAAACTCCTATATTAACAGAGGGGTGCAGGATTAAATTCCATATCTGAGGTAATTCAACCCATGTACATGTTTCCATTTGGTACTCTGTAACTCTAAGATAAGACAAATAAAACTCCACCAACACATCACGTGATTACAGAAAACTGCTGAACCTGGAGCTATATAGTCTCTATTGGTTTATGGGCAACGATGTGACCTGCTACAAGCTGGAGGCTTGATTTCTAATAAATCACGTGACTTTAAAGAAATCCTGGCCATGCAGTTCCACTGTTTGGCCAGGAGGTGGTGCTACTCAGTGAGGATTTTTTGGGACATTTCTCAGAAACCAGCTTCGAGTTGGGAAATCAGTTCTTGGCTTAATAGTCTGTGTGTCCCCTCCCAGCCTTGTTTTGGCTAAGCTGCACAAGAATATTTTGACACTACCCCTTTCAATAGTAGTCAGAGTAAGCACAGTATTACAATAATAACAGTAGTGCAATAAACCATCTACAAATGCCACACTATTTTTCTTATGAATAGCTTTTCTTCAGGGTACTGAATCAGCTAGATTCCACCAGATGAACTGCTTGTTTTGTCAATGAAAAGACTTAAGTGAAGAAAAGCTGAGAGATGATCCTTTGATCTGTCAGATTTGGATCAGATCACACTTGCAATAACTTTGTTTTAGACTTGTCAGGGTGCTGTATGGGTGGGGCTCACAGTGTCACGACAGTTTGCATAGTGTTAGATAAAATGAAATGCCAACCACAGAAATAGTACGGTAAACAGATCATATTCACTCTAATAACCCATGTGCACTGAAACACATTAGCTTGCTTAGTTTACAGGATATTTATTTTATTTTCAAGTCTATTGATTTACTGGATCAGTCCTACTTAACTTCTGACAACTTAAAACTCATCAATAAGCTGTAGTGGCTCAAAATAATGTGTGTCTGGTCTGCAACCCTGTCCATCTGTGGGAACCCATGCCATCTGTTGTTATATCTCTTACAGTAACTTATCATAATTGATAACAGAGACAATTATCAGTGTCAGCCAGACAGATTACATTGGAACCAGACAAAGGCATTCCTAAGGTTCCAACATTTGTATACCATAACAGACAAACAGACAAACAAACAGACAGACAGACAAGCCCTCTGTTGAAACTTATCAAGGATCTTTCAGTCATCTTTGATTTTGCAGGATTTTTTTTTGTGGGAATGTTCTGCCATGAGATGGTATGGGGAAGACTTTTGCACTACTGTGACAGTTGTTTGTGCTGCTCAAAGGTTCTTGTAATGCTGTTATAAAAAGTTTCCCCGACTGGCTGGTTGGGTGCAAAGTAGATCAAATTTCACCACCCCGGATGAGAAGGTTCATTTCCTGGTTGTACTGTAGTTGTTATTCAACAGCTCTGCAGGGTGACTATGATAAAAAATGCTGACTGCCGTGGTCCACTCTTCTCTAGATACACTCTCGTACATGCAAATTCCAACATTAGCGGTGATTGTGTCAGAGGGCAAGGTGAGCATACATAAAAACAGGACAGTTATTCAGTGAGTTATTAAGACTGAAGCCACAATACTTCCTTTAACCTGTGTATCAACAGAGCACAAGAACCAGATAAGAGCACCAAAGCTATGTTATGCTATGTTGGTTATATTGAGGCCTTTAATGCCACCTTGTGGCTATTCACAGGACAGTGTTTATCAAAATCTTGACCAATGGTGACATCTGGTGTTCACTGTAAAAAAAATCATATTTTTGATGTTAAGTTTAGCCTTCATAATGAATAAGTGACATAAAAAACAGCTTTGCACTTTACATACCACATCAATCTACCTGAGTGCCAATAATAATACTGTCAATTATAATAAGTGTAATAAGTGTCAATACTGATTAGAAGTTTGGTCAAAGTCAGACCATTACATTATTGAAGTGCTAATATGTATTTTTATGTTTATGTGGTTTAAATGGATTTAAGTTTAACTTAGGTATCAGTTGTTAAATATAACAGTACAAATCTGTGGTACTTTGCTCCATGTTTCCATTTCATGCTACTGCATAGTATTACTCCACTACAGTGCATGAGGCAGATATTGTATTTTGCACTACATTTATCTGTTACTTCACAAATAAATGTTGACAAATTAATATGATGCACTGTCTCAGATTACACTTCAACGATTGTATATACAGTAAAATAGACATGGACAAACTGCAACAGGAAAATGCTACTAATATAGAGTATTAATGCATCAGTGAGATCCCGTAATATGTGTCATATTGTAACACTCACAGAGATCATTTTATGCATAGAGTACTTTTTAAAGTAAAATTTTTCTGATAATGCATACAAGCTTTAAATTTAGGGAATTATTCAATGCAGAACTTTTGCAGAACAGTAATGGGGTATTTTTATTTTGCAATATTGTTACTTTTTGCTTGAGAAAATGATCTTAATTCTCCACCCATCAGTTGACTAATCAGATGGGTAGATCAGGCAGTCCAACATGCTGACATTTTGTGAGATAGGCTTATGTTTTGAATAAGTGCAATACCTTCAATCTTCAATCTCTACACTGACCATATGACCATTTAGTGCCATTTAACTTGTAATTATAGCCATCAAACACATGTAGTGGCCTACAGTAAAAAACAAATACATTTCCATCTGAAATGTTGTGGACAATAAACATACAATGGTGTAAAATGGAAATAGTCCAGTAGAGCGCAAGAAAATGTATGTAGTTAAAGTATATTCAGTAAAATAATATATTAAGTGCAGCATATTTTACTCCTTTGTTAAAGACACACCATTCAACTGAAGGTGCACAGTGCAGTGGATACGTTTTGAAATAATCGTGAATGACACGTAACACGCGATGACGTCATCCAAGGCGTGGGCGCGTTTGGCGACATCTGGCGGAAGTTTGTGATACAGCGGTTAACCCCCCCCCCAAAAAAAAAAAAAAAACACTGACTGGTGTTGACCGTTTTGACTGATGTCAAATGGAGGCTGGGAACAGCTATTTAAAAGCATGTGAAACTCATGTCCACAGGCTGGGCCTCCACTGGTGTAAATTAAAACAATGACACTGAAAAACTGGCTCATGTGGTTATTTGGACTGTTTCAGAGTCGAAGCTGAGACTTTCCCTTTCCTTTCTCTGAGTAAGATACATATATATATATGTATATATACGTGTGATGTGCGTGTGTACACAGGTTAGATATGTATATGTAACCTGTACATTTATATTCTACCCATTGATGCCAGAATGAATGAATGACACGATTATAGATCAGTTGAGTGTTACATTGTCCTTCAAAAACCCGTATTACAACGTTATCCCAATAAAAAAGGTGGAGTTTATATTATGAAACATCACGACTACTGCTCCATCTAAAATCTACAGTTCACGGCCTAAAATAAAGAGAAAACTCACCTCAAATGAAAAGTCCACCGCTTAATCCACATGGAGGGTAAATAAAAAAAGGTAATCCAGCCACAAATGAGGCCAACGTTAAATTTCGGGACAGAGAAGTACAGGGTGCCCAGCGCTGCCTTTCTATACTTTCACTTTTACTTCAGTCGAGCCCTCAGGCGGAATCAGCAATACTGGCGCAGTTAAGTCCCTGTGCAGCTGCAGCTTTGCGCCAGCAGAGCTCAGATCACCCCACTTACTGCTGCGTTCCCCCAAATGACAAACAGCATTTTATTCACAGCGACGCAATGACTGCCCTTAAACTAGGCAGCTAACGCACAACGACTACACGCGTTTACAAAAAAAAAAAAAGAAAAAGAAAAAAAAAGGTAGATTTAAAGTGAACTGAAAGTGAAATGACTGACTGGACTTTCCACGGAAGTCGACGGTGCGTCTGCAGGATATACTGTAACCAGCGTTTCCCCTTAAAATCCACTGGCCTTTCATATGTAGATACAATACAGAGGAGAGCAAATAGCATTTTAGCCTTATTCTGATGTAAAATGAAAGCATTATTATAATCCACCCACATCTAACTGTCTAACCCAGAGAGCTTTGTTTGTTTTTGTGGGTCATTGTCACTTGTCATTTGACAAGATTTATATAATTTTTATATTGTCATGAGGTATTTTACCTTTCTGATCACAGTTTTGGTTACTTCAGCATATTGTTCAGTGTCCCAGTGAATGAAGTAGAGCAATCATCTAAGTAAAAGTATCTTTTATTGTGAATTTGCAGAAACAGATAAACAGATGGCTACATAGTTAATTTGTGCATGTTTCCATTATCAGGAACTTCACTTCATAGTCTTCTTTCATAATATTGAAAAATGCAGTTTGATGATGAATAACAACATCTCTGAAAACTGGGAATACATTTGTAGTTAATACAACAACATACAACTCCTTTGTATGGACATAAAAATGTTTCCTCTGCATTTTTGTAGATGGATGTAAATTGTGCATGATTATCTAGTTTGAGAATTATATCTGTCCTGAGAAAGAACATTCATGGTAACATGGTAACATTAAGGTCTAGCTACCACAGCCAATCACCTTCATATGTTACTGTGGTTTATTAGTGGCTGTAGAGGGCAACATGCTGAAATGCTGATTCATATAATTTATACATATTCACCAGAGTTATAGTTGTGTGCGGGTCTCTTCTTCTCCTGTAGTTCTTAATTTAAATCCCAAATGCTTCTAAATTCTGCAGCTTCTGTTCTTAAGTCTTTGTCCCTGCTGGATTTTATTAATTTGAAAAAAAAAAAAAAAAAAAAANACTCAGAAGGAAAAACAAGCAGAACCTTTGTCAGTACTGAGTGGTAGAAGGGAGAGTGTGTTCAACTGCTTTACTTTTATATACCAGCTTCATTGAGTCTGGGAGGTTACTGAGTTACATAGTGCGCTGAAAAAAACAAAAGAAAACAAAAACTTATGACAGTTATGACCATGCACACTTTTTTGTGCTACAAAGTGAAAATGTTCTGAAATATATATGACTCGATTTGATGTTTTCCGTTAAAATGAAGTAATAAGAAATATTATTTTGTTATATAAAATGTAAAACATTTAAAGATCCTTCCCAAGGATTCCTTGGGAAGGAAGTTAATCATTTTCATGGCAGTAAAACAGTAATGAAGCATGTCATTATCGCTTACTGTGCTGTTTTAGCAGTTTATTGGAGCTAGTTTAAAGATAAAGGGGTTAGAACTCACTTTCTTAGATGGATGTGGTTTTATAACATGTGACATTTGTGTTTTTTTATGAACAGGTGACCAAAGTTTAGCTGTACAACAGCCCATGAGGAATTTTATTCAGTGCAGTTTTGGCCAAAAATAATAATAAAAATTAAAAAAAAGCTTGAACTACATCAACATTCACACAGATGCTTTTTATTTTGTAAAGAGTACCTGGTGAATGTTCCAACTCCTGTTTCTGGTGACATCTGGCTTTAATTCAATCGTCACCAGTTTCACAGCTCATTTCTGTGTGCACACAGTCTTGGCGGTATGTCAGGCTAAATGAGGCCGGTATGTCTCTGCAGAGTGGAGGGATGCTTCTCTTTGTCAGGAACTGGTTGTAAATCAACCTTTGAATACCAACTGCAGTTTTAGACCTTGATTCATTATTACATGTCTCCCATCTTACTTTAGGTTGTATTGTATGTATTGTGCGCAGGTGTTTAACCATCTATCATATTAGTGAGCAATAGAGGTGCTGGCAGTTAGTTTCTGTTGGACAGAGTCAATGCAGCTGTTTCCATCTGTTTTCAATTTAAGCTCAGCAAACCACCTTCAGACTGTAAACCTCTATTATATGAGAGAGGTATTATTTTCTAATATATTTTTCAAAACTCTTGCCAAGTTAAAATATTTGTTTTATAAAGATCTTTTTACTCAGAGCAACAATAATACAAGAGGCACCATCTTAATTCAGGATCTGCTTTTTTGAAAACAAGCCAGGCTGTTTTAGAAGGGTTCTTAAGTTTATTTTTTAATTACATGCATTGTGTTACAAAAATTGAGACTACTCAGACTTACACATATTTAAATTTTCATTTAAAAATTTAAAGAAATCATTTTTTCTAAAAAATGTTCTTGAATTCACAAGCACCAACTGAGTAAAAAATAATAGTTATTAAAAAATGATACAAACAAAAAAAAAATAAAAGAACAGAAGTTCATGGAAGTGGATTTGATACGCCACAGTACATGTTTATTTTCAGATTCTCTCTCTCACTCTAAGGAGTCAGTGTTTGCACATCAGATTTGGCCTCACGTTGTATAGGCAAGTTCCCCCTTCCCCCATTTCCTGCATAATTCTTCTTTTTGGGTCCACTACACAACCTGTAATAGAAAGAAAGGGATGTTAAAAATGGCAACTGGGCAACACAGATACCACAGAAACATTTTGACAGTTGGTACTGGTTGGTAAGTGATATTTTCCACTTGTCTTATCTATTTTTGAGCTTGCTGTGTATGAAGATGAGCAACATTTAAGTGGCTAGTATCCTCTTTTTACTATGGAGCCAACAAAACAGAATAAGAAAGGCATTATCACTTAATGAGTTCTTTAAGATCTTTGCAACACAAGTGCTCAAAGCATTGCAACTACAAGCCTTCAGCTCAGTCCTTATGTGACTGACTTTGTGTGTTTATCTAATCTAAAATAATGTTATAATGGTGACCTTGAGTGACCTCTGTGACTGATGTGCACTGCACCCACCCCAGACATTCTTGCATCTGCTCCACTGTTTCTGGAAGATCTTTATTGAGTGTCTCCGGAAGGAAGAAGTTAACAACAGAGGAGGCAATGGTGAGACTGCCCATGAGGATATAAGGCAGAACCTTATTATAAATACCTGCAAATAACAAAGAAGCAAAAAGGGTTATTTGAAACTAGATAAACATTCAATATGTTTCCACATATCACTGACTCTAATCTGATATAGACTTTTTCAGTGCAAGGAATGTCAATTATCTTTGTGAGATATTGTTCTTAACCTTTGCATACCTAAGTAGATGATATAGGGAGCTGTGATACTGCCAATGCGTGCAGCAGAAGAGCACATTCCCATGCCAACATTCCTGAGTACAGTGGGGTAAATCTCAGCGGTGTAGATGTAGACGATGCTGAAGGCCATGGTGAAACCAAACTTCCCAGTCATCTCCAGAGCCAGAGCAACAGACTGAAGCGCTGAGGAGGTGAGAGAGGAGACATCTGGGGTGATTTGTAAATAAATTCTCTAAATTTAGCAGAATTTTAAATACCAAGCACTTAACATCATAACAACTGATAACTTC
Organism: Rachycentron canadum; assembly: GCA_038496675.1. Taxonomy (NCBI): domain Eukaryota; kingdom Metazoa; phylum Chordata; class Actinopteri; order Carangiformes; family Rachycentridae; genus Rachycentron; species Rachycentron canadum. The sequence goes on along the minus strand of CM076660.1, from coordinate 10,184,315 downwards.
ATTACACAAACCTTGAACTTGAAACTCAGAGTGCAGATGGTTTGGTTAATAAGTAGCTTCATAAGTGCAATCTAATGAAACACTGATGTTACATATTACTTCCTATTTAGTCCTGCACTTTGAAACTGGATCTGGAACATGATAATTGCTGGTGTAGATTTGGAAATGACTTTTGATGAGTACAGTCAATGCACAGAGCTAAATGACATAATCAACTGCTTAGGCAATACTTAACACATGCTACAAAACATCCCGAAACCAGTTTTCTAAGAATTTATCAGGCATAAATATATTAAGCCGTTGCATGACAAATGACCTCTTATATAATATAATATAAAGCCTACTTCTTGGAAACCTACCAACTACGTGATCAACAGCACATTCCCAGACGTTAAACATGAGCTCCTCATCAGAGTTCGTCAGAAAATGAAAAGATGACTCGACGAATTTCACAAAGATTGTCAAATGTATTTTTAGCCTTTAACACAAGTACTGAAATTTTGTTGCAATATGACAATGTATATACACACACTTTTTCTTCAACTTCAAACATTGCTCCCATTACTGTGGATAACCCAAATACCTCTGTGTGAATAATCATTTTGTAACAGTTTTTTTTCTTTTGACTAAGAATAAATAGTCCCTATATAAACAGTGTCCTGTGGATTATCCAGAGAAATAGGTTTGTATTTCTGGTAAGATATGTTGCTGTTGAATTGTTTAATTTTTTGATGCCATGAGCACCAAAAAAAAATTTCCACTCACCTTTACCTCATCTAGTTTGCATAACAAAAAGAAGTCTTACTATCCGGGATGAATTGGATGAGCAGAAGAACTCCTCCTCCAATGATGAGAAACAATGACAGAAGTACTCTTCTCGGACATTTCTTTAGCAGCCAAGTGGAAACAACATAGGCAGGGACCTCAGAGGTAGCTGATAAAAAACAGTTCATGAAGGGATTTCCACTCAGGTTGGAAGTGTTCAGGGATAAACCAAAATACCCAATGTTTATGGCCATCCTGAAAAAGAAAAATGTTATTTGTATTAACGATAAATGCCATGAAATGTGGGTTTTCAGTGTAAATTTTTCTAGTGGTTTCATGCTAAATTTATATTCACCCATATGCATATAAATGTTAATCCACATTTTCACTAGTTAACAAAATTTTGCGAGTTGTCAACAACCATTACTCAGAGCAGAAGAAAGAAAGAAACACAACCACTCACCACAAAACGAGACACATCAGTGTAATGCATCTGATGTTTTTGGATTTCAGAATATCAAGCATGGTGTATGTCTTGTTCGGAGGCATTGCCTGTAGCTAAAACCAAAGCAAACAGGAGAATTAGTGTCGTTGTGTTTCCCAGGTTGCACACAGAATATTTTAATTTGATTCAATTGAGGTTTTGGTGCGGGCTAGGACATACACACACCATTTTTTTCATAACTTTACACAATTATGTTTAATTCCAAAGACTGGTAAAGGAAACAGGAACAGGAATAATGTTTTTCTCTGTAAGAGTATTGATATGTGGTAATATGACAAAGAAATGTTGGCTCTTAGTCTTCAATGTAGTTTTGAACAAGCTTTAACTCAGACAAGGCAGAAGCAGACATAATAACAAGTAGCATACATGAAATGGAAGAGGAAACCTCTGCTCAGCTCAGAGGAGACAAGCATGAACTGTGACTCCACTGGAGGTGGGGAAAATTAAACCAGTAAAATATTTCCGTGGGCTCTGCTGACACATAATAACATCTAGTGTGTTTCATACAGACTCCATGGAGTTTTTCCATCTCTGAATGAACTCATTGCTAAAGCAATATGTGAACCTCACCTCTGATTGTTTAAAAATCACAGGTGGAGCTTCAACTTTATTTTTCCTTGCAGCATCTCTCACTATGGCCTCAGCCTCTTTCACTCTTCCCTGAGTGATCAGCCACCGAGGAGACTCCGGGATGAACCTGCACAATAAATTTAGGTTTCTCTGAATTGTAATCAAAATAGGATTGTTATATTATTATAGTAAGAATTATGTGTAGCCTACCACCAGAGAGGGATGTAAAGCACAGCAGTTGTGGACAGAACGGCAAGCAGGGTCCTCCATTCTCTGATGCCATATGCAATCCAGGGTAGTGTCATATACCCAATGCAATAGAAAAGAAAGGCCCCAAGAGTTGTGAAGAGCACTCGCATAGTCTTGCTTAACACCTCTGTGCCTGTCCAAGACAAAATTGTTACTGATGAGCTCCAAATTAAATTAATAATTGAGATAACCAAGATTATGGTGAAAGACAATGATGTGAAAGAAGTCAAGTTATTCATCTTTTTGTGCAGCTGACAAGAATTTCTGCCAAGAAGACAAAACACATGGTGAGGAGTATTTTACAATCCATACCTAGTACAAATGCAGAAATGTAGATGGATATCTGGGAGGCTCCAACAAAGAGGAACATGACACAGAACATTCTCCATGAATGAGAGAAGGACTGAAGCAGGACTGAGACACACTGGGCGCCAAGAGAGATGAAAACAACCTTCTTCCTCCCAAACCTGAATGAAAAAAAAAAAAAAAGGAAAATGATCAATGACAGTGATTAACAGACAGAAACCATGATTGCAGTGACTGCAGTGACATGCTTGTGTTTGCTTTGTCCCTTTTTATCATATATATATATATATATATATATATATATATATATATAT
>CM076660.1:10132695-10176782 GCA_038496675.1 Rachycentron canadum | reverse complement strand
TCCCAAACCTGAATGAAAAAAAAAAAAAAAGGAAAATGATCAATGACAGTGATTAACAGACAGAAACCATGATTGCAGTGACTGCAGTGACATGCTTGTGTTTGCTTTGTCCCTTTTTATCATATATATATATATATATATATATATATATATATATATATTTTTTTTTTTTTTTTTTTTTTTTTTTAATGGTCCAACAGAGAAATGTTCTGGATAGGCCTCGTGATCGGTCCAACATATTATTCATTACTGGAGTAGCTAAGGTGAAGCTCAAGCCTGGCAGAAGTCAAGGCCGTGTTTTTTTTTTTTTTTCTATTATCCCAAAACAAAAACTTTGCAAATGGTAAAAGTAAAAATCTGTTATATCCGTCATCATCTACTGCGCAGTTTAAATGCTGCTCTGAAATGTTCTGTGTAACAGCAAGATGATGGTGTCTGTGCAGTAAAAACAAGTTGTATGTATTTTTCCCCTGTACATTGCTATCTCAGGACACTGCACCCTGGACCTTTCCACCATTCTTTGTAAACACGACAGATGGATTTGTTGCTTGGCCTCAAAGAACAAATGTTGAGACAGCACTCTCCTGAACTGATGACAACATGCAACAATACTCTTTTATAGCTTCATTGTATTCCTTAAAATCCTAATGTGACACAATAATCAAACAGCTCTAAAAACTCAAAGCCCCTCATTCTTATCTTTCCCCCGGTTTCTCATCCAGTGGGTGCAGTTTTCACAGCTGCAAAATGTTCCTCACGCTACACGACACTGAAGTCTGTCAGAGCTGAACCCTGAAAACAACTATCAAATACTCCACAATGACTAATGGATACTCTGACAAAACCACACCTGTCAGGTTCAACCACCCTACACTAACCTGTAATAGCTGCTTGTCTCCCAGATCAAGTTAATTTGCTTGTAAGAAACCACTTGACTAGGAAACGTATTAATGTATTTCAGTAGTTCATTAAAGTATTAAAGTATTTTGGAGAAATTAAATTCTAAATTGAAATAAGTATTAGAATTACAAAAGGGTGCTATAGTACCAGTAAGTAAACGACTTTGTAAAATGATGATTTCGGAAAACATTTAGAAAAAAGCGCTGGCTCCAGCCCCCAACTCCATATTTGTGCATCACTGTCAGCGTAGGCAGCGTAGGATACCTCTCAGTGAAACGGATCCTGTCTTGCAGAAAGTCAACTTCAACAGTAGATGGGGCTGTTGGTACTATATTGAGTAACAACAGCCCGAGTCTCCAGTAACATTGATTACTGTGTTATCCTCACTTAGAAAGCCACAATCCACTTATTAGTCAGTTTCTATTTTGATCTATTTTGATTTTCTATATTTTCTTTTTCTTTAGACTTCAACTGTCACCAAACTTTCTTTAATAATAAGATAAAATAACACACCTATGCAGTACATGAAAGAACCTTTCTACAAAAAAACTATGTATATATGAGCTCACAATATGGAATTCACAAATGAATAAAGATAAAATACCTGTCAGAGAGCTGGCCTGAGATCAAGGATCCGAAAAGGTATCCCACAAACAAGGTCGAGGAAGCAAAGGGAACTTTCCACTGGTTGTCACAAACGAGATCCCACTGTGAATGGAAACAAATGACATACATATTTCAAACAAACAAAAAAAAAAAAGAAAGAAAAAGAAAATCAATAACTGAAAACTTGAATAACATCTTATGCACATTCACACTGACCTCAGTGACTATGTTAGACTGGTAGATTTCTTTGCTGTAGTTCCATCCGTTTAAACATCCCTCCTGCTCCAGGTTAGTGAGGTTGACATCCCTTCCAGGGATATATCCTTCAGCAGAGAGATTTCTAACCACATCCAGCCTATATCTGCTGCACTGGCTCTGCACCTCTTCACCATCCACTATCGTAAGGGGAATGATGGCTTTTCTCCACTCCTCAGTCAAGTTGACTTCTGGAATGAGACAGCTGTGTTTTGGAGCTGCTCCGACAAAGACGATGTAAAGCCCGTTGAATCCAGTTGAGACAAAAACTGTGTTTAGGAGGAAGAATGTGGTCCAGAAGTAAGGCCCAGTCTGTCCGAGGAAAGCAGTGTCTTCATCATAGTCTCCCATTCTTTATATATATATATATATATATTTAAAAAAAAATACTAGCTCCCTGCACTTGAGGGAGAAAAAAGTTCTCAGAAATTCCTCAGAGAATGAGACGTTGTATCCCTCTTAAAGTCTTCAGCTTAGTACCAGAGTGGTAGGATTGAGCTCTCTGTGGGGCAGAGTGAGCTGGTCCCTCAGTGGGATGGAATCACAATAGAAAAACTTCAGTTTTTAGTCCCAAGAGCATTAAACCTCCTTTCCAGGGGACAATGTTTTATCCCATAAGGACTTATAGCAGGACCGCTGGATTCACTGTCTCTCAGTTTATGAGCAGACAGAAAAACTATTTATCTTAGATTGGTGAATGAGAGATCTCACGCCCACTGATTTGATTGAAATGATCAAAAGCTTTAGAGGGCCAGTCCACCCACCCAGCCCCCGCCTCACTTTGGTCAAAGTGGTATTTTCTCTAAACAACATTCCACACTTTTAAATACCCCAAAGAAGTGCACGTGCCTGTACTCTAAATGTTGCTAAGTAGCATTAAGACTCCCACTGGACTATTTTTAAGCCTCACTGCAGAGGCAAGGAGAAATTTTAACAAATCTCTATGTTGGCTTGAAATTGTAAAATAAGTTCATTTTATTCAGTGTAAATTTGTAAACATAAAAATCTACATATAAGTTTCTTGTCTAAATAAGTTCCCTGCATTCAGTGCATACTGATAATCACATGAATATTTCCTTAATTAATTGGAGATTTTGGTTTAGTGAGGATAGACTGCAAATGATAAATGGACTGCTCTTAACCACTTAAACTGCTTTACACAACCCACATTCACACAACTCTTTTTCTCTAAACACATGACACAATTTATCTCACTCTGATGATGTTGGATGTAATTTGGGCGTCCACATCTTGCCAATGGACAACGACTGGAGAAGTCAGGAGTCACTAACCTAACCTAATCTAATCTTCCAGTTAGTGGACAAACCACTTTACCTCTTGAGTCACAGGAGACCACCAGCACTTTGTGGTGTAGCACATGTGCAGATGCAGCCCCAGTTGGCTTCCTTCCCTTTTTAACACATGCATTATCACACCTGTATAAACATCTGGAACAAAAAGTAAACACATGCATCTGTAGTGGGTATTAGGGTAATCGGCAATTAAATGTTCACAATGCATTTAATGCATTTTCTCTGCATAACATAATACCTGAGTTCATTATGATGTGTTAGAACCTTACAGAACATTTTCTCTGTCACATTTTTTTTGAAGTTTTCATTTGACCTTAAGCAGAAGACAAAGGGTAGCCATCCAACTCAGGCATCAGTGCAGTGCCACCATGTTTTGGGCCCTGGGTCCATGGTTCCATTATTCCCCCTCTACTAAACGCCTGATGATACTATCAGTCACTTCAATTGTACATGAGCTTCCTTTCAATGAAATAACTGGGACTCTTTCAGCTGAGCTACAGGATGCAAATGTTTATTCTCCATTTGTAAGGCTCTGATAAAGTACTAAGTAGTAGTAAGACTGCTGGATACACTGTCTCTCAGTTTGAGCTGTCTCTCAGATTGTCTCCATACAAAGTGGTGATTAACTACTTTTAAAATGCAACAAGATTAAGATCGTTGTCATCTTTGGTCTTTTATCATTGACTGCATCCGCTGGCTTTCAAAAGCAACTAATCAAAAGTCCACAGACTGAATGATCCACTAACATGAAAGTGTGAAAAGCTGCCTGAACCAGTGCAAGTAAAGATGTTCACAAGCTGCTGCAGGTTTATTATTGGAGTCAGTTTGTTACTATATCTGAATCATCTTTGTCATAAGTGGATAATGATCTTAAATGATTTATTCTAACCATGTTATGGTAATCACATGACCACTAACATCAATTTACCTCTAAACTAATTCAAGATACTGGACATAAACATATTTTAAATGATATACATTACTTCCCTCTATTTATCTGTTAATAAAGCTTATGTTATCCATACATAAAAAGTGAAAAAAAAAGATTCCTAAATTTCATTTGCACACTTTCCTCAGTTTCACAATAAAGCCGAAATTCGGTCTGTATAACCATTAACCTGTGCTTATATGGTGTATGTAAAATTCTCCTATCACCTGGGTATAGGTTGAGGTTTGCACAATTACACGCTTTATTGGGTGTGAGTGAAACTTATTTCCTGCACGTCACATGAACGCCATCAGCGCGTGCATCTTCTTTGTCCCCCCCCCCCCCATTTTATGTGGGTGCACCTAGAAGAGGAGCATTGTTTTAATGTTTTATATTTATGTTGTACTATAAAAATACTAATGATTTATCCTTCAACTGTTTCAAGATCAACAAAACTTAAAATATCTTGTTTTCAATTTTTATTTCTTTTGGCTGGATAGTCAACCAGGTGACTGTTTTAGACAAAGGGATTGTTTAGACAATATCAGCATTGGAAGATGTTATCCTGTTATTTGAATGAAGGATACAATGCAAAAACTATTATTCTGGTGTGTGATGCTGGCATGGATTTGAAAAATTACAGAAACTTACAACATTTATTAGATATTTCAGACACAAACTGTTCATATATCTCATTTCATGATGGGGGAGCTTTAGATATTATAAGTTCACAATTATTGGGATTTACAAGAGACTTTTATCTACAGTATATTTTTTAAATTTTGAAAGACCTCAGTTTTTGTCTAGGAGCCAAGTACTTAATGTTGAAGGCCAGATTTGGTTCACAGGTTGCTATAAGGCTACCACTGTTCTCAAGTACTGTCGAAATGAGTAGGAGGAGAGTACAGAGCTTTGTATTGTCACCTTTGACCGAAGATAATAATGTCAGTCATTGTAAAGGAAGAAAGGTACAGAGTACATCTGAGGCCTGTGTGGCGAGTAGAAAGAAGAAATGTGTTATCAAGAATATGAAGGGGAGGGGGACTGTCTCTGCCGCAGTGACTTTCTGTCTCTTGCCCTCTAACTTAGTTGGTTTGTGTTTTGATAGTAGGAAGCATATGTGGGGTGAGGGGTGAATCTGAAGAAATACTACGCATTTCCTTATGCACCAGTTACTGCAACAGGCCTTTGCAAAGCAATCCAAAGATGAATTGGCCTAGATCTTAAAAAATACCAAAAAAGCCATTACACAGTCCTAAGTAGTAACTTAGATAGGATGAAGGGCACAGTTTAGAAGAAGCTTGAGAGGATGGGGAACATCCTCCATGACTATGGAGTGGAAATGTGAGAGTAAAAGAGAGAAAACAGATAATAATAACAAAAGAGATAAAAAAGATAATAACAAAAGACATTCGAATCAAGAAAGCAGCTGGAAATAGAGCATCTGATACAACACCCGATACTGCTGGAAAACATCAAACGCAGGCTGACATCCTTGAGGAAGCTCAGAAAGCCCAAGGACACCTTGAGAGAATGAGATAATATGAAAGAACTAGTTTCTTTCTTCCTCAATGTCATCTTTCTCAATCGTGCTAACACATTCAGCTCAGTTCCTCTGGGCTGTGTAAACTGAAGCTCAGTTGTAGGCCAGAGACTAAGTCTGAACCTGGTCCTCCACACAAAAACAAACAGACAAAAAACTCTGAAGCCCCAATAAGTTCAAAAACTTCACTGGAGAAGGACAGAGTCTTCTTCTCCTTTCGGCTTTTCCCTTCAGGGGTCACCACAGCGAATCAATTTCCTCCATCTAAGCCTGTCTCCCGCATCCTCTTCTCTCACACCAACTACCTTCATGTCCTCTTTCACTACATCTATAAACCTCCTCTTTGGTCTTCCTCTTTGGTCTTCCTCTTTGGTCTTCCTCTAGGCCTCCTGCCTGGCAGTTCAAAACTCAGCATCCTTCGACCTATATATTCACTATCTCTCCTCTGGACATGTCCGAACCATCTCAGTCTGGCCTCTCTGACTTTATCTCCAAAACCTTTAACATGTGCTGTCCCTCTGATGTACTCATTTCTGACCCTATCCATCCTGGTCACTCCCAAAGAGAACCTCAGCATCTTCATCTCTGCTACCTCCAGCTCTGCCTCCTGTCTTTTCCTCAGTGGCACTGTCTCTAGACCAAACAGCATCGCTGGTCTCACCACAGTCTTTTACACCTTTCCTTTCATTTTAGCTGAAACTCTTCTATCACACATCACACCTGACACTTTTCTCCACCCGTTCCAGCCTGCCTGTAGACGCTTCTTCACCTCTTTAACCTTCATTCCTCTCCTTTCCAGGGCAAACCTCCACCACTCTAGCTTCTCCTCCACCTGTTCCCTCCTCTCACTACAGATCATAATGTCATCTGCAAACATCATAGTCCATGAAGATTCCTGTCTAACCTCGTCTGTCAGCCTGTCCATCACCATAGTAAACAAGAAGGGGCTCAGAGCTGATCCCTGATGCAGTCCCACCTCCACCTTGAACTCCTCTGTAACACCTACAGCACACCTCACCACTGTCTTACTGTCCTCATACATGTCCTGCACTGCTCTAACATACTTTTCTGCCACTCCAGACTCCTCATACAATACCACAGTTCCTCTCTGGGTACCCTGTCATAATCTACAAAGACAATGCAGCTCCTTCTGACCTTCTCTGTACTTCTCTATCAACATCCTCAAAGCAAATACTGCATCTGAAGTCCTCTTTTTTGGCATGAAACCATACTGCTGCTCACAAATGCTCACTTCTGCCCTTAGTCTAGCTTCAACTACTCTTTCCCATAGCTTCATTGTATGGCTTATCAACTTTATTCCTCTGTAGTTACCACAACTCTGTACATCTCCCTTGTTCTTAAAAATGGGCACCAGCACACTTCTCCTCCATTCCTCAGGCATCTTCTCACTATCTAAGATCCTGTTGAACAACCCAGTCAGAAACTCTACTGCTACCTCTCCAAGACACTTCCATACCTCCACACCACACCTCTACCTTTTTCTGTCATAGTTCCAACATTCAAAGTCCCTACTCTCAGCCCTAGGCTCTTTGCGTTCCTCTTCTCTCTCTTCCTATGGACACACCTTCCTCCTCTCCTTCTTCCACGAACAGTAGCCAAGTTTCCACTGGCACCCTGTAGGTGAACAGCACCAATGGCGGTTGTTGTTAACCCGGGCCTCGACCGATCCGGTATGGAAGTCATTGATTTGATTTGCATGTTTGATTTGGCAAAAGTTTTACGGATGCCCTTCCTGACACAACCCTTTGTATTTATCAGGGCTTGGGACCGGCGATATAAGGCACTGGCTTGTACCCCCCTTGCGGCTACATTAGAAGGACAGAGTAAGATGAGTTTATTATTGCAACAAGATATAAACCCTAACTGACTCTGGAGTCAAGCTGAATACATCGAATTTCACCGCATTTTTATACCCTTTCGTATAAAACCTCAGGTGGATGATCCAGCCTTTTCCCCAGAACATCCAATCTTTGTCTTGAGAATACAGGTTTCCAGAAAGCTGTCCCCAGAGGCTGCCAAATGCTGGCATACGCTGCTTGTTTTTACCAAATCTATTTTTAATGGCATGGGAAAGTTTCTTGTTCTCACAGCAGCTCGTAACCTGTACCTTCTTTCTGTCTCCATTACCTCCAGGTGTTATCTGGCTCTATTTTTTTTTTTTTTTTTTTTAAACTTGGTATAAATCAAGTCTCAAACTTTAGATTACATAATTCCACCATTGACCAGAATCACAAATTATATTCAAGTGCATAGATTCAATTTCTTAATATATCTTGTAGTACATCTTAATCGTGTTAAATCACATATCACATTGCAGGATGCATTTTGATTCTGTTTGGTCATTTTTCAATATTTTAATCATTCTTGAAAATGATCACAACAGCTGCCTTCGACTTCTTCAGAGTGCCAGAGTCTATCACAAACTTCTTCCAAGACCTGCAATTCTGTTTCACCACACCAGATTTTACCATCATATGTCAGCGTTTTGAAGCTGTTACCACTACTTACAGAGCAAGGGGGTTGGGTTCATTCTTGTCATGTTCACCACCCAGTGCATCAGCCCGTCGGTCCATGGCAGGTTGATGGCTACAAAACATTCAAAACCACAAAAGCAAAGGCAAATATACAATAATGGGCAGACAAGCTGGATTTGGTCACAAAACGTAGTAAATGTCTTACGTTGCAGTGTTCATACCCAACCAGCATGTGATTGTTTCTACACAACTGATGATAATGATTATCATAGCAAGCACAAAGTTATCAGCCAGCTAGTTTCCTGAGCGAAGTCAAAACAGAAAATCAACTGCTCTCACGTTGGAGAAGCATCATCCACATTCAAAAGTGACATTTAGTAAAATAAACAGGTACTTACTGAAATTGTTTTCAGATGGGCCATCAGAAAACAGATCAGCAGGGATTCATTTCACCAAAGACACTTTAATGAGTTCTTAAAAACTTGATTTAGTGTTTCATTTTTTTTTTTTTTGAATGTAGACAGAGCTTTTGAAGCCAACTCCAAATGGGCTCAGTTTCAACTTTAAGGTTCTTCTGCAAAGCCATCACTTTTCAGAGCCGGAGCTTACACTCCTTTTTCTGAGTCTCTAATATGTGGATCACGAATTGTGCCTTTACACGTTGGGTCATTTAGGATAACAGAGCCAAGTCGGTGCAGCGGGTGGTGGGTGGGAAGGTTTTGTAGCTGAAACAAAAGCACTGCTTTTGAAAAGTCCTTCATTCGCGTCACCTGATAACGCTGCCCTACTTTGTGCGCCACCAACTAGAAACATGACCGACTACGACGCGGAAACCGCCTTCCTCGGCGACTGGGGACGTTTCCAGCAGCAGGTGTTTTTCCTCCTTGGTGTGAGTATCATCCCTAATGGTTACACCGCCCTGTCCATTGTGTTCCTCGCCGACACGCCGCCTCACCGCTGTCTCGTTCCCGCGCACCTCAACCTCTCCGCCGCATGGAGAAACAGCAGCATCCCGCTGGAGGAGGAGAGCCAGAGCGGCGCCCTGGTGCCCAGCAAGTGCTCCAGATACAGACTTGATGATATGCTGAGTTTCTCGGAGAGAGGTTTAGTGCCCGGAGTAGATGTTAATCTGACTAATGTGCCCAAAGAAGGCTGTCTGGATGGGTGGGAATATGACCGGAGCGTTTACATTTCTACCATCACATCTGAGGTTGGTATCCTGAATTGAGAGGAAGCTGCTTCCATGATGAGGAAGAACTGGTTGTTGTCTAAATGTTCCTATTTTATTGAGCATTAAACTCTGAACAAATCGAGTTTTGAAACTTTGCTCTCAATTTCTTAAAATTCTTTAAATTATTCATAAATTACTATAAAACTCAAATATTAGGAGTAAGGCGAGACCCATTATAATTACCCTTGAAAAACTACATCCCATCCTAATATCAGAATAGATGCAGAGACAAAGAGAAAAATGCCCAAGAAAAAACAAACAAGAACAACCAGTGATCAACTATTAGACATGAAGCGAAAATAGAAATCTTTCCTTGCCTTATGCCTTTATCAAGGTGGTTCTAATATTTTCTTCATTACTGTTTCAACATGTCAACATAACATCTAAAACACACTGCTACAGTACAGTCTCAATAAAATTGACTTTTAAACTCCAGACATTAAATATTTATTGAAGCTAAGATAATAATAATAATAATAATTACTTATTTTATTTCTCATTTATACTGGTATTTTTCCTATATACTGGAATATCTGTAGTCAACTCTTTTACTGTATTTGATGTACTCTGATCTATTATCCATGTGAGTGTGTGTGTTTTTGTGTGTGCAGTGGAACCTGGTGTGTGATGACAGGTGGAAGAACCCGCTGACATCCTCTGTGTTTTTCTGCGGGGTCCTCACTGGCTCCTTCATTTCAGGACAGCTTTCTGACAGGTCAAAGACAAAATATTAACCAAACCTTTTTTTCAGAAGTTTTTAACCTTTAACCCTGTGTCTTCTTTCACATGTCAACATTGAAACAAGTATGTCACACTGTCAGTCACTTACTAGATTTATCAATTATCTATTATTTTACGGTCAAAACTTTGTAGAGTGAGGGTAAAAAGTCTGGTCAGCAGATCTATCCAACACTCTTTACATTTTCTGTTGAACTCAATGTACAAAGCCGCAAAATTTAGAATTACCTTGTGGTTGCATGGCTTGCATGCCTCTGCCAGGAAAACTCCAGGAAATATGGTCACAATCTCCCCTTTTTGGAGTCACAGAACTGAATAACAACCAGAGGTGTTTTTGCAGAACATTATGATATCACACACCATCACTTCATTGTATCCTTATAGACATTTAAGTTAAATTGTGTCATGATTACAGTTGTCTATGAATTCCTGAGTTGGCAACTGTGTCACAGTGACCTGGACCCTTTGACCTCCATGTATGTTTGTGTGTGTGTGTGTGTGTGTGTGTGTGTGTGTGTGTGTGTGTGTGTGTGTGTGTGTGTGTGTGTGTATATATATATATATATAAGCTGCATCAGCTGCTGTAAAGTTGTATTGTGGGTATTACTCAAGAAAATATATCTCTGGTTTTGCTGCATTCATTCTGATCTTTTACTTTAAAATTGCCCACCATGTCAATGTAGGACTGCAATAACAAAATGGTTGAATGGTCTTTTAAGGCTGCAGTAAGTGTGAGTACACAGGGTAAAAAGCTACACACACGCTCCACAGAGCAACATTATCATCCCATTGGAGTCATGTTTCTGGCCACTCAATGAATGTAAGTTCAATGTTCTCTCTCCTTTTAGCTGTTGTTTAGACCAACTCTTGGAAGAAAAAGTCTTTAGCTGCTAGATGTTTAGTTTTTTTTCACCAGCTTGTCCCTAACTTTACCATTCGGTGGACGACCCATCACATGTAAAATAACGTAGATAAGTAATGCTTTTAACATGCAGCAAAAAATGGAAAATGTGTCAATATTGGTGGCATGAATTTGAATGACCATTTACACAGCATGTATTTACTTGTGCTTTATGTCATTTTCAGGTATGGGAGGAAAGTAGTGATGTTTGTTACCATTGCAGTCCAGACAGTGTTCACATTCATCCAGGTCTTTTCTCCATCCTGGGTCGTTTTCTGTGCTGTGTTCTTCATTGTCGGGTTGGGACAAATCTCCAATTTTGTGTCTGCATTTGTTTTAGGTACTTTTTACTTTCTGCTCATTGGTTCCAAGAACTGTTTAGTTGCAAATTTGCTCATGATAATGCAGAAGACTGACATTCCTCATGATTTTTTATTTCTCTTGTGTCAAGGAACCGAGATTTTAGCCCCACGTGTTCGGACAATTTTCTCCACTGCAGGTGTGAGTCTGTTCTTTGATATGGGCTACATGCTGCTGCCACTGTTCGCTTTTTTCATCAGAGACTGGAGGATGCTTCTCCTAGGCCTCACCCTGCCTGGCTTCCTTTGTTTGCCTCTCTGGTGGTAGGTAGGTGTGTGCTTGCTTGCGTGTGTCTGTGTGGGTTTTTAACATATTTTCACATCTATGTTGTCATTTGGAAATGCTTTGTGCTGTGGCAGTCCTAGGGAAGGTTTCCAGTGTGTTGATCCTTTCCATATCTTGGAGGTGAAGTGCTACCAATGAGTTATAGTTTGTCTTAATTCCACACACAGCCTTTGCTCGGGAACCAAACTCAGATATTGAAAGGGACATCACCTGGGGACTCTACAGTTCTCCTGGAGGGCTTGGGTTATTGTTCCTGGTGCCGCTTTAGGCCTCGATGATCAATAAACAACTTTGTTGTCATGTCATCTGCTCTGGGGCTGTCGGGTGAAGAGAGAAGTTACTGTTTCCACAGATCCACCGAAGCTCCATCTCTCTCCACCAACCGCCCCCTGCATCACCCCCTTCCCCTGTTACCCCTGCTGTTAAACCGACCTGCCCTTCACTCCCAGGAACCAGTCTACCACCCATTACCCTCATTAAGCTGCCTGACTCTCCCTGCCTTCCCTCCCACCAAAAACTGCCTTCATTAACTCCTGCACACCATTTCCATGCTGTGCATACTCTGTATTGTTACCTGTTTTCTTGTCTGTATACAACATCTATTGCACGTCTGCCCGTCCTGGGTGAGGGATCCCTCCTCTGTTGCTCACCATGAGGTTTCTCTTTTTTTTCCCTGTTAAAAGGGTTTTTTGTTTTGAGTTTTTCCTCAGTCGATGTGAGGGTCTAAGGGCAGAGGATGTTGTTATGATGTTATGTAAAGCCCTTTGAGACAAACTGTTTGTAAAAATGGGCTATACAAATAAAATTGCCTTGCCTTGTCTTGCCTGTCAACTGACGACCACCTGATGGTGATTTGGATCAGGGGATGAGGAGATGACCAGACAGACCCAGTAAACACAAGCATGTAGTGAGAGTGAGCTGTGAGATCTGCACGACTTTCCCTGGGGGAGGTTGGGGTCATAGAGTCCATGAGGACCATGTTCAAAGCCTCTGCTGTGAAGACGGCTGTTGGAGGTTGTGGTGACCAATGACCCTCGATTGCTGGCTGTTGTGGCTGCAACCTGAGAATTCACTGGTGAGCACCAGTGATCAGGAAAGCCATCAAGCTGAAGAGGAAGCTGAAGTTTCTGGACATTGTTGGGCTGTCTTGGATGACATGCCTCTTCAGTGTGACATTGGGGTTGGTAGCAGTGCCTGTGGCCTTGCACACCGTGGTGGTGGTTCCCATTTTAAAATAAAAAATGATCAGAGGATGTGCTTGAATTATCGGGTATTACACTGCTCAGCCTCCTGGGAAAAGCTTATGCTATTGTACTGAAAAGGAAGCTCTGACCTAAAAGGGTGAGGAGCTCAAACATCTGCTGCTCTTTTGTGTCAAAAGGAGCCATTTGTGGTGGTTTGGGCATTTGATTTTATTGTTTGCTTGGCGCTGCCCAGTGGAGGCAGCGGGCCTCAGTCCGGGCTCAAAACATTCTCGAGAGGATATATATATCATTTGAACAGGAAATGCCTCAGGAGGGGGTGGAAAACATTGCTGGGGTGAGGGATGTCTTGCTGCCACCAAGACCTAACCCTGGATTAAGTGGTTGAAAATGTATCTTCTCAGTTGTGAATATTTGCAGGTTTTCTCAGTCTTCTGTCATCTTAAAATTACTATCTTCAGGGTTTTGAATTGTTGGGCTGATAAGAAATTTGTGATAGTTTTAATTACTTCTTAAAAACTTTTGCAAACTAAATGAATATTTGGCAGATTAATCAATAAATCAAATAGGAAGTGTCATGATTATGATCTGTAAAATGCTTCATATGAATTTATATATATACTTTGATTGTACCACTAATTAATGCCAGTTTAATAGCCACTACATAATCGGCTCTTTACAAAGGCTAGTGTTTAGCAAGTTGTACTTTTATAGAGGCACTCAATTTAGAATTGCAAAGAATGAAGAAAAAAGATAAGCCTCAGTTTTATCTTTTCCATAAAGCATGTTTTCCTATGTTTTAGGGAAGTGAAGCTCTCTTTCTCACTGTCCACTCTGTTATATAATGATGCAGGTACATCCCAGAGTCTCCTCGGTGGCTGCTCTCTCAGGGAAGAGTAGGAGAGGCTGAGGCCATAGTGAGGGATGCTGCTAAGAAGAACAAAATCGAGCTCCCACAAGTTATCTTTAGTCCTTCACAGGTGAGATCTCAGTGAAAAACTGGCTTCTGTGAGTGCAAAAACACTGAGGTGCTGGGAACTATCATGGCTTCCACAGTAACCATATACAGGGGTACTATAGTCCAAGTAGAAGTGGTTAATCTTAGGGATTAGGGAATTAAAGCTCCCTTTTGAGATAGTTTCAAGTGAATGTCAGTTTAGTTTATGGCAATCTATGGCAGTGTATATGATTTTTATATATCAGTATCTCATGTAAACATGACTTTACTTTATTTTTCACCTCTCCTGCTCTATGAAAACAGGTTTATAGAGAAAGCTCAAAGAACAACACCAGCTAGAGACCAGAGTCTCAAAAATACAGATGCAAATCAACATGTCAGTGTCATTACACAAAATGCACAATAAAGAAAAATTTTCCCACACGTTTGATTCTTTCATCCAGCAGCCCTCATTTACTCGTACCTTTAAACTGCACTTTGTTATAGAGAAATCAAGCTGCCCCACAGAGAAATGTTCCTCTGTTAGACATGTAGCCCTGTGTTGTAAGCCTTGGAAAGAAACAATGATCCCTCTGCATGAGTCAGAAAATCTTGGTGGTTCAATGAATATAATTTTGATGATGATTGAATAATATTATGGAGAGTCAAAAAAGGGCATAACAGTCTTATGTTTACATATAAATGTCCTCTATTGGGAGGAACATTTTGACGTTCTTAATACAAATAGTGGTACAAAAGAAAATATTTGGTTAATTTGTTTTGCCTCTTTTTTTATTACCTTATTCTGTATCTGTGTTTTGAGATATTTGATAAAGCTACAGGCTGAATTCTTATTTGTTTTCTAATCAATTAATTGTTTTTGGCCATTTTTTCCCGAATCAAATGTATAAATATATTATTTTCAAAAAGAACAGTGTAATGAGAGAGGAAACAGGACAGAAAGAAGGGGAATGATATATGGTGAACTTCAGCCAGGAATTTCCCCGAGGGCTTACCTGCTTAGAGAGTTTGCACCAACATGGTATGGACTCAAAGTGCTCAGCTATTGGTTGTCTTCTATTTAAAATAGCAGAATCCAGAGTGCAATGATTTAGCAAGTTGCAAAAGTTAATATACTAGTAAGTTAGAAAACATTGCTGCATTAATATCATATAAACAGTTATATACGTGCAGCAGCACTGAAAATTTCATAGATGGAAATTGACGCCACAGAGGGAACATACTTACTAATCATCACAAGTATTTTTGTCTGGACTTTCCAATCCTTGCGTTTGGGTCCTGAATGTGTGAACATGTGCACACACATGTGTAGCATGCCATGACAATGTTCTCTCTAATTGAATTATTTCTAGACTGATGGATCTGCTTGTTAAGTGACTGTTGTTCCACCTGCTCTGCTGCTCCACAGAAAGGAAATCAGTCTGAGAAGACGAGAGCCCACATCTGTGACCTGCTACGTTCTCGAAACATCCGCTGGATCTCTGTCACGCTGTGGCTGGTCTGGTGAGTCCCTGCTGTCCCATCTGACCTCCACATTCAGTACAGTGACCCTGCATGCACAACTACAACTACACACACATATGCACACCTAAGCACTCACATATAAACATTCACATGCTGTTACACAGTTTCAGCCTGTTCAGGCATCACTTCAACCACATGTCAGCCCATCTCAGTAACAACAAATAATGATCTGTCGGGTGCTGTGAAGCCTGCAGCCAAGATCAAAATCAGGTTTTATATAACTGCACAGTATGCTTGTATTCTTCCTGCACTCACTTTCTTGCTGAGACTAAAAAAACAGGTGCAGCTTGATGTTTCTTTTCATTTAAAAAGCATTCCATTTAGTCTAACACAAAAAAGGCATGAGCGGGTGGATAAACTTACCTTTTAGTTGCCATTGAAGGACTTACTAACTTTATACTTAGACTTTATACTTTCATACTTATATGTCAAAAATGTTAGGATATAAAAGCCAAGTATTTTTCCAATCTAATCTTTTTCATCACATCTCAAACTTCCTTAATACACTTAAATAACTTTTAATGCTATAGTGACATTTATGCCTCTTCTGCAAATAGACCTTTTAATATAAATTAATAAATGCTGTTTCTTCTGTGGTCAGATAGAAGTCTTATTGGCTTTCCACTAATAGGCAATTGTGGACCCCGAAACCAAACCAATGAAAGAGCAGATGAAGCCCTGCAGGGCTGAAGGATCCTGGAATCATTTCTGCAGGATTTATTCATCATCACATACTGTAATTATGCTCTTCTCTGCTCAACTACTTCAGCAAAAGTGTCAACTAGGTGTCGTTGCCAATTTGTGAAAGTCTCTCCCTCTGTTCCTGTAGGGTTTTTGACTCAACCTAATTGTAACATACACATTTCCCACAGGAGCTAACAGATGACAGTCGCCAGACAATATGCGTCGATAAAACTGGATGACTGTGGTTGAGTGTTAGTTGTAAAGGCTAATAAATGTCCTAGACTGTTATGTATGAATAACAATTATTCTCACAGGAACACTGTCACTATCGCCTACTTTGCGCTTTCCCTCAACACGGCGAACCTTCACGGCAACGTGTACTTCAACTGTTTCGTCTCGGCTCTGGTAGAGATTCCAGCCTACACCTTGTCATGGGTTTTGTTTCGCTGGTGTTCCAGACGACTGAGTCTCTTCTTAACCCTCTTCATGGGAGGATTGTTTCTACTCCTCATACAACTCATACCAGCAAGTATGGCACGTCAACGGACCACAGTTTAACATTACATGAGTATAACTTTGACTTCTGCAATTCTGTCATTTATTGTTTTATGTAAGATTACTACTACTATATAAACAAAAGCAAGTGCTTTTTACTGGATACTACTATAGATATACACTTAATCTGAGATTTTTAAAATTTTAATATAAGTAGAATTTATTTGAATTATTGTTTGTCAACTTATTTAATAACATATAAACTTGAACAATTTAATATTTTATTCCCTCTAGAACTGACTTATTTTGCCATAACACTCGAGATGACAGGGAAGTTTGCTGTGACGACAACTTTTGCCATCGTTTACGCCTACACAGCAGAACTCTACCCAACTGTACTGAGGAATACAGCTCTTGGTGCCTGCTCCATGGCCTCCAGAATAGGCAGCATCATTGCTCCGTACTTCATTTACTTAAGTAGGGATGGTCTTACGTGCACACGTCCTGTCACTCAGCTGTCTGTTGCTCTGGTTATCCTCAATATCTTAAAGTTACTGGATTATTTAGACTTTCTGAAAATACGACAGGCACTTTAAGTCATGAATTGTTTGTCCATCCATCCACTATCTACACCACTCATCCTAATCACGGTTGTGGGAGATTGGCTCCTCTGTTACAGGGATAACACACTTGGACTCTCACAGTCACATTTATAGACAGTTTTAGAGAACCCAAACACAGAGAAGAAAATCCCAGGGCTGTGCTGTGTGGTACCAAAGTGTGCCACTAAGTGGCACACTTTGTTTTATTTCTGTCTAATTTCATTTTTGTACACAAACAATATCTGAGCCACAATGTAGTAAAACTGACAGAAGCTGTGGTTACGTTTGAATGCACAAAGAAATACCCATCAAACATTTATCTATTTTTAAATATATATTTTTTAATGGAACTTGAATTATCTGATGATAGCACTCAGTTTGGATAAACTGGCCTACTTTAGAAGTCAGTTTAGTTTCAGTCAAGATTTATTGGGTTGGGTTTACTGATGCGTGATACAGATTTTTTTTAAGTCTCCACCTTTTGTCTTTTTGTTAACTGCTCTGCAGCACCATTGTAACCAAAGTTGTTTTTCAGTGTCTCTTCCTCTGCTGTGTTGCCACAGGAAGCTATTCGATTTCACTGCCTTACATCCTCATGGGAAGTCTTACAGCCCTGGCGGGGTTGCTGAGTCTCCTGCTGCCTGAGAGCTATGGAATGCCTCTGCCTGACACCATTACTCACATGCAGCACTTCCCCGGGTAAGTCTACACCTCCATGTCATTATGTTGATGCTGATCTTATGTTAGCTTACTTTGAATTAGTTTTCACTCTGGGCTTTGGCAGCTTAATTTTCTATTCACAGTCAAATTTGTTGTTTTAACACACACAAGCTGCTTCACTTCAGGCCGCTCACCCACCAGGTTAATTCCCTTTAGCTACTACGATCAAATATATATACACCACCGACATATATATTGTATGTGTATATTACAACATATTGCAGATGTTTTTAGACATTACCTGTAGTAGCTCAATGAACAATACTGTAGTTTTATGGAAATTAACCTGGTGAACATTGTTTCCTGCACTGATCCAATACCACACAACCTGCTATGCATCTGGATACACTGCTGTCATTGTCACACTGTGAGCTTCACACGTCGGTCAGACTTGTGACAATTTGACAAAACTGTTGGGTGTGTAGTGAAGAATGAGCACTAAATCCAAGGTTGTACTGGGTCCCACTTCAAAAGGCATTAAACTGTAGACAGGGCATAATATACATTTTTAAAAAGTGTTTTGGACCAGACTGTAAGTGCTCTTACTCATTCGCTTGCAGTAAATTGAAAAACAGACCTTTCAAAAAACCCACACAGTTCTGTGTAGCTTGATTAGTGATTGTAAGAGTGTCACTGTTTTTTTTTACTCTAGATGTCAGAAAACACCTTATGTGGCCACACACACTGAAGAAGAAGAAAACACTGGTGAAAGGAATTCTCCAGGTGTCCCTTGAACAAGTAGCAGCATTGATATCAAGCTTGAGGCAAATAACAGACTACATTTCTGCTAAATGAACATTTGTCAGGTATAACTCAAAGGATTGTTTTTTTGTCACTGGATGTGAAACTAGGCAACTTCAAGAGGACTGAGGACCATGACACAATATAATGGTGCCTTCAAAGATCTCCATAAACCTAAACCTTTTTCTCTAAGATAGGGTTAAATGAAGAGTGAACCAATGCATCCGTTACCATACTGCTCTTAACAGTTGTAAAATATGAAAATAGTGAAGCTTCAAACAAATAAAATAACAGTGCGTATACGTAGAAGAACTTTTCTAATATTCTGGTAACAAATTAATTAGAATCAGGGGCCAAATTTTTAATATGTTCATAGAACCATTTATAGAATATATTTTGTACACTTCTCTGTAACTGAAGATTACATGCAGAATGGCCTGCCTAAAGTCCTGTACATTGTAATGCAATCTAACAAATAAACACTACCTTTGCAAAACTTGAGTGGAGTACTTAATTAGAACAAAGTACAAAGTATAATGCCACAATGTGCTATAGAATTAATATACACAAAACAATATTTTGAAATTTTGAATACTAAGACTGTCACATGGTAGCAATGATTCGCAATCATTTTATTTTTATCTCACTCATATAAGGTTTGGGGTTGACTCTACAGGTCTTCCGTGCTCTTTTCTAGTGATGAATAGGCACTTTATGCTGTTGGAACAAAAGAAAATATTTATACTAAAGACTAGACTAGACTAATCTGTGACATTTTCTGTTTCTTTTGTCATTTTCATATCTAAACACCTAGTATCAGCATCTGTCTATCATGTGGTTTAGGCACAAAATGGGGCAAAAGATATCATAAACTGACTGTCTTACAGTGTTATGGTTGCTGCAGCAAATTTCCTGAGGTTTTGATCTGATTTAAATTCCCTTTTCTGTCTGTCACTGTAAGAAAACAAAATCAAAATCTTGTACATGGCTGGACCTCGTCATAAACTATCTATATTCTGCCATACTGTGTCCTCCATACTCTTTGTGCTCACATATACAGTACAGCTTGGTACAGCCCAATAAGGCTGTTCAGCATATGAGTTAAAGACCACAACTGTGCTGTGATTTTGACCATATTTACACAGAGAGAAAGTTAGGAGCTCATTCATGTCTGCTGTACAGCTTCAATGAATAGTCTAGAAATGCATCTTAATTTAAAAATTTGTACATTAATGTATGTATTCCTAAAGTATCTCACCTTTCTCTGTGAGGCATCTACTCAATAGTTTGAGGCAGAGGTCACCCAAAGCTCTCTGGAAGGAAGAGGGAGGCAAAGGCAGACACAACAGCCAGAGTCCCCAGAATAATATATGGCAGATACTTAAAAACCTGTACAAGGACAAGATATAATTATGATGGAAGAGTGTGTATATAGAGCCACCACAGTATATATAGTTGAAATCAGATGTTAAGGTATAGATATATATACACATGATATATCCACATTAAATACATGTTAATGACTACTTAAGGCCAGTTTACTCACCCAGCTGTAGCAAAAAAGGTGAAATGCAGCTGCCAATTCTGGAAACAGTTGTACAGTTGCCTGTCGCTGTGTTCCTGAGCACTGTTGGGTAAAGCTCTGCTGTGTAGGCAAACAACAGGGCTGTACCGGTGGTAATACCAAATTTACCCAGCATCTCCAGTGTAACAGACACACCTAATAAACCTGAAGGATAAGAAATTGAATAGAATAGAAATACAGAATTTGATTCTGTATGACCCAGTTTGCAGCGCATGATTAAATGCATAGTCATTTCTTACAACTCTGCCACTCTGTTGGCAAACAACAGACGTGTTCTGCCAATTATAAGTGAGAGTGCCACTGGTAATGTTACAAGGAATCAGTCTAGCATTAGGCACATGGCGATGTGCATATTATAGCTTAGAAATACAATTTGCCAGATGACAAAACATTGAGACAAATGGGATTATTCTGACAGACAAATGATAGACAGTCGTCGAGGAAGATATTGCAGAGCAAGCCAGCTGGAAATGTATGCAGGTACCTCTACAGCTGCTGATATAAGGTCCAAAAAGGCACCTTTGCACGTCCTCTACAATATGTTTGCAGCTACACAGAATCAATGTAAATCTGTTCTATATGGTGAATGGTGCTCAGACCAGATACTCACCACACCATGCAGAGAATGACAGTTGTATTTCTTTCTATGTGTCTGGTCCTCAGGAGGCTGAAGATGTTGTAATGCTCCTTAGCGTGTGACTCAGTAGTCTTCCTGCAAAATACAAAAACCCTGCCTCACCAGCAGTTTGTCTATACAAAATTTTATGGCAGCCCATAAACACAACAAACTCTTCAGAGAGGATGAATTCTACTGACTCTGGTGATTTTTTCAATGGTGAAATGTTTTGGGATATAGTACCAGGCAATTTCGTATAGACATTTATGAGAGAGGTCACCACAATATGCAATGTAGCTTTATTGAAGAAAACATGCTTTATCACAAAAAGTAACCTCAAGGATTCAGTTTTTAATAAATAAAATTAAAGTAATAAAGTATAAAGTATAAACTAAAAAGCATTCCTAAAAACGTTTTCTTCAGTTCAGACATTTGATTGTTGTTATCTAAATGATAATAAGAATTATTGTAAAATATTATTTTACACCATAAGAACCATAAAGACTGACAAATAATTTAAACTGTGCTGATCATTTCATTTTGCGAGGGTGTTTTTTCATACCTGTCTGAGAGTTGTCCTGAAAAGAAGGATCCAACAAGAACTATGAAGTAAACCGCTCACTGCACACCAGGTCAAACTGAATATTCATGTAGGAATGATTAAACAATAATAAAAATCTTTGATCATTTATTGATTTAAAGGTGCAACATTCAATTCTTGGTCAGTATTACTGACTCTACCTCAATATTACAATTTTAACCAGACCAACAAGCAAGGCACATGTACAACTCACCTCAGACACTATGGTGGATTGGTAGATGTCTCTGCTGTAGCTCCACCCATCCACCCATCCACCCATCCCTCCTGCTCCAGGCCTATGAGGTTACAGTCCCTGCCAGGTATTTATCCCTGAGCAGACAGATTTCAGCTACATCTGCTCAGCTCCTGTTTCCCATTCACCATCTCACAATCACAGTGTCACAAACTTAATGTCATTTGTATTGGTTCTTTTTCAGTTTACTTGGTAATATGTGTAAGGTGCCACACTATGTAAGAAAATGTGTTAAAATTGTGATATTTTACTCTAGTAACAGTCTTAATTGAGAATTTCATATTCAGAAACAAGGTGGAAATGCCACAACTCTATCTTCCTGAATGTTAAATACCTATACTGCGATCATAGCTTCCTGTCAATCTTCAGGTCAGGTTATTCTCAGAAACCAGACAGTGGTGACTGGGAATGTCAGTCAAGTAGACAAGAGACAAGGCACCAAGTCCATTTTCCTGCTGTTAACTACCATCGAGTCACTCCCCGAACTAGATAAATCTATAATTGTTAAGATAGCTACCAGGGATACAAACATGTTTGTTGATGCATGTACATGTTTATATTGTTTACCGAGTTATTGCATTATACCTGCACAATACCACACAATACACAATACCTGGAATATATAAATTAACATGTGATATGTGACATTCTCAACTTTTTTTATTGTCATTGTCAGGTGATAGATTACAAAAGGTAATAAAAGTGTTCAACACTCTTACCTTTTGTACTTAAAATGGAAGTGGAAAATTACTCAGATCTTATTGAGGATAACATACTTGAAGCATGAAAACATTACTAAGATTTTAAACAATCTGTATTTATATTAATCTATGCAAATACATTTTTTAATTAGTCATACCAGACAATTACACAAGAAATGCTTGAAAAAAAAATTAATGACTCAATTTCACATTAAAGATTAGTTTTCAAATGTTTTAAAAAAGGAAAGTGACAGGTTCACTTCAGAAAAAATATACAACAAATATTCAAATATTATCAGCTGTAAAAAGTAGTGATGACACTCAGTAGTAATAGGATATGTTTAAGCAACAAGCCAGGAAAGGGATGGAGAGAAGCATGGCATTCAAAGGCCCAGGCTGGATTCAAACCCAAATTGCTGTGGTAAAGGCTCAGCAAGGGCTCAGCCTTGCCAAGTGGCACCAGTGCTCTACCAATTGAGCTGCCAGGGGAGCCCAACTCAGTATTAGTATGAACATCCCACGTACTGTACATCAGTAATCTTCCAGCTGATCATAGTGGACTGTCCAGGTGTTCTGTAGGTACAGGGGTTTCTTCTCTACTGATGCATGGACACTTTATCCTGTTAGAAGGAGAAAAGAAACAATGTTTGTTGTACCATTCTGCAACTGAGAAAGTACTTTTTTTTTTCTTGTTGCTGACTTCTTTATCATCACCACAAGCAGATAGACAATTTACCAATGTTTTCTTAACATAATACATATCAAAATGATAGATCTGTAACCACTGGGACACAATAAATATTGTATAAAGTTAAGGATGAAGCAGATTTATTTTCTACCATGTGTTTTTTATACTGTGAATATTAGATTTATTCTGTATGCATAGAATGGCATACCGTGTTTCACTAATATGATAATGTTGTGGCAAAAACCTCTCAATAGTAAAGCAGTAAACAGTCAAGTGAATTTGACACTACATGAATAGGGAGAAATAGTAGTGCAACAGAAAGTAAGCAGTAATTAAGATTGCTTTAAAGTGTAAATTAAGTTTATCACATTAAAG
The DNA here is from genome assembly GCA_038496675.1 of Rachycentron canadum. Lineage (NCBI taxonomy): Eukaryota > Metazoa > Chordata > Actinopteri > Carangiformes > Rachycentridae > Rachycentron > Rachycentron canadum. The sequence goes on along the minus strand of CM076660.1, from coordinate 10,153,503 downwards.
ATATCCTGTTATTAAATACATAAACAATCTATCTATCTTAATTTACTGTATAACACAGCAGAAGCTTCGTAAAAAAGGTGTATTTTTCAGCAGAATACCTTTCTCTTTTATTCATTTGTTGAATAGTTTCTGGTAGCAGGCGTCCAAAACTCTCTGGAAGGAAGAGAGCAGCAAAGGCAGACACAATGGCCAAACTCCCCAAAATTATGTAAGGAAGGTATTTAAAGTATTGACCTAAAAAAGGAGAATGGGAAGTTCAAATGGGAGAAAAGGCTTGGTCCTATATGTATGCATTTACACTGTGCGCAATGAGATGAAATCAGTTATAAAAAGGTATCTGATTAATTAAAAAAAAAAGGTTTACTCGCCCAGCTTTAACAGAAACGGTGTAAGGCAGCATCCCACTCTTGAGACAGTAGTTGATGTCCCTGTTGCTGTGTTCCTGAGCACTGTTGGGTAAATCTCTGCCGTATAGGTGAAAAGCATTGAGGAACCAGTGGTAAAAGCATATTTACCCAACATCTTCAGTGCAAGAGACATATTTGATAGATCTAAAAGATGAGGAAATAATATGTTTTTAACTGAACACAACAGAAAAGAAAGACATACTCTTTACGAATTTGTAGCTCTGGTGGGAAGACAAGGCCTTATGAAGCTTTGAGGATTTCCTTATGATTGTACTGAAATGGATTTTTGAAGCTTTGACCTGTAAAAGCAGTGATGGAGATAGATTTATCTTCAAACTGAGATACATTTATCTCAGTCACTGCTTTTAAGGACCTGGTTATGGTTCATATTTATGATTGACTGTCTTTGTCAATTTGTTCTGCTCGCTTTTTATCCCACAAATGTTAAGTTGCAGGTCTTCAAAACAAAGTCAGACAGAATTAATGAAGCTCTTAATGAAAGGACCAGTGGTATTTGAATCAGATATCAGCCATATGGTATTCTTCATTTGACACAAGCTCCAATACAATGTTATTGCAGTGTGTTTTACAGAAGCTTCTGACCTTTGGTATCATCTGCCTGTCTCTACCCACTAGTAACACTATAACAAGGTTGCAAAATACAAGCTTAGGTAACACATACGTAACATAAGACTGATCATTTAATGCATCAGTTAATGAAGGCTATACTATGAGTTCTCGTTCCTAACCAAGAAATTATAAAGTCTACAAATTATATGATTCCTAATTAGGGAATAGCTTCATTTTCGATAAGACTTGTTTTAGTTATTAGTTCTAAATGAAATAACTCATCAACATGGATTTGAGGGCAGGGACACAAAGATCTTTACTTATTACTTGTACTTTCCTCATTGTGTCTGGAAACTCAAGTCTCTTGTAATTCTGGCCATATCTTTTGCTTACTTTGAGGCAACAGTTGAATGAGGTACAGTGGCGCTGCTCCAAGGAGCAAGGTGCCAATGACTGACAGTCGTCGTGGGAGGTATCGCAAAGCCAGCCAGCTGGAAATGTATGCTGGAATCTCGATAGCTGCTGAGATGAAACAGCTGATGTATGGGTCAGAATGGAGTTGGGATGTGCTGAAGGATAGCCCATAGTATCCAATAGTCATAGTAAACCTAAGCAGACATGCAGACATACAGCAGAGATGTTTGAATAGAATCCTGAACACAAATATTGTTTGTCTCACATGAGCACATTTGAACCACATTTTGTTTAATCCCAGCACTGCCCTTATTTGCATAACAGTAGAATATTGGCACAGAAAAGTCCATTAGCCTATTTTACTGCTTCTGAATGTGACAATTCAATCACTTAGCAACTGGCCCCAAGTTATGATTATTAAGTTGTAATTATAACAATAATAATATCTAATATGATAACATTATAGTGGTGACAGTAAGGATATTTGAATTTATTGAAAATATCATCATATCAATTACTCCCATCTTTTCTCCCAAAAAGATGTCTAGCGCTTACTATGCACTTTCTTATATGATATCCTGCACTTATTCAAAAGATATAGTGCTGCTTACACCAAGGCATTCTCTGAAGCTTCACTGATGTTCCATACTTTTAATAAAAGTGTCTTCCAAATGAATAAATGTAAATGTAATTAAAATGTATTATTTTTATCTTCACTTACTATGTCCTTGTTCTATTGGCAACTGTGTAACATCACAATAAAGACATATAATTTATGTATGCTATGTTATGTAGATGTTAGAGGAGAGGAGTTTGAGACACAAGTTAGACATTTTTGTTTCTACATTGCTCAGACTTGGATGTTATGTAATATTTTAAAGTATTTCCAAATTCTCTTCATTTAATTTTGTTTTTTAAAGTTGTACAAGTTTCCCTAAGTTGTAGTACCAAGAGTTCTCAGTGCCCGTGTACTTAGTAATTTTAAAACTAAATAATGGAGAAAATCTCATTGCGAGTTTGTGGTGACTGAGGTGCTCAGACTGTTTACTCACGACACCAAACAGAGAATGAGGGTTGTGGTTCGGATGTTGCTTTTCCTCAGCAGATCAAAAACATTGTGGCGTTCCTTCGTGCGTGTCTTTGTCTTATTAATCTGCAAGATACAAGCACCTCAGTCTGACTGTCTGCTCTGTCTATCTTTTTTCAACTGCCTAAAATTACAGAGCTGTTTAAAAAACATGAAATACATTTTTTACAGACATAAATAAAAACATGCATGTGCAATATTGTCACACCAGATGAAATGCTCTTATTGCATTCCCATAGACAAGGATGTTCTCAGTGTCTTAAGTTTTAACATGTTACATAAAATCTTGGCCCATTAATATACTAGAAGATGTCATTAAACCTGATGGACAATGTATATAATGAAATATGATACAACATAAAAAGATGTTTATAGTGTATGCCCATAAAAATCTGCATTAAAATAATTTACAGCAATGTTCCTGTGTGAGCGTGAACTTAAAACTTTATCCTCTAGCATGTTGTCAACAGTTTTCGTTGACAGCATGTTTTTTTTTTTCCAATTTTCTTTTGTAAAGTGAAATATATTTAGGAATCTTCCTGATACATTTCAACTTTAACACACCCAAATATCTCAGTGCCTGAAGTGTCTTTGAGGAGCTTGAGCACCTGTGTTTAGTTCCCCACAGTCAAATTCAACTTACACTGTAATCATTAAAGATGACACTAGGAGCCTGAACATTGTTCCACTTAGCAGCCTTTCTTACTATGGTGTCAGCCTCCTCAGCTCTCCCCTGAGAAAGAAGCCACCGAGGGGACTCTGGGATTAGCCTGCCTCATTATACAACACAGACACACAGAGAGTTTCAAATCTTGATCAAAAATAAAAAAAGGTTTAAAATTACCATTTAAAACCAAGTCTTAACATGTCTTATACCTGGATGCAGATAAAAGGGTTATGCAGTCAATACAGAATGAATCATTTTTTTTTGTTTATTTCCAGTCTTTGATAATTTAAGCTTTGTCTTGCTCATCCTTAACTTTCAGACCAAACAAAAGATTAAAGTGGATACTAGTACAAAGTACAGTCTGTGATTTCAACTGAATTATAACTCCAACTAAATCGACTTAAAAACAGTGTATGTTTGTGTTTTATGATGTATGTTTTGGGGTAATTATGTAGTAAGTTTGTAAGCCAATCTACTATTCTGAGCACAATCAAGAGTTAACTTTCATTTTTGCTTTTTTGTTGTGAGTGCAACCTACCACCAAAGGGGGAGGTAGACCAGGCCAGGCAGAGACAAAGCCAACAGGAGAGATTTCCAGTCCCTTAAAAAGTAAGCGCAAAGAGGCAGCATCATGTAGCCAACAGCAAATCCTAAACATGTGCCAAGAGATGAGTAAATGACTCGCACATTGCCAGTAAAGATCTCAGCTCCTGCATACACAGAAAACAAAGCAAAGAGACTTAGTTATTTGTTATTTCATCTATATCTGTATAGATATATATCTATATCTATCTAAATATATATATATATCTCTCTCTATATATATATATATATAGAGATATATATATATTAATAAAATCATGTTTACCCAGCACTAAAGCAGCAACAAAATTGGATATCTGCCCCAAACCATTGAAGAAGAGGAGGATGGTGAACATAGCCCATGATTCAGAGAAGATTTGAGCGAAGGTAAAAACAGTCTGAACTGCTGTGGTTGCAAAAAGAATGGGTTTCCTTCCAAATCTGTAAAGAGAATTTATTATTATATAAATTTTTTTAAACATTTATACCAACATGGATATACTGACCACAAAGGGCAACTGTTTGTATTCCACACTTTAATGGTTGGAGTTTTAATCAGCCGATGTGTTCAACACAAACAGTGAATTCACTTCACTTACACAGTTACTCAGATTCTTTCTCAAAATATCCGTTATCCATTTCCATTGTGTAAAAATAAATGTTTCAAAATTTTTTTCAAAAGTTTTAAAAAAAAAAAAAATCACACTCCAAGTATCAAATTACCATTTTTTTTAAAGTTGTAAGTAGCATGACCTTAAATGAGTGGAGTGGTTTGGTGTTCAGTATATATCACATGGGGCTGGTGTTTTCAGTACCTGTCTGAAAGCTGTCCTGAAAAGAACGATCCCACAAGAACTCCCAGAAAGAAAACCATGGAGGTGAATGGCTGCTTCCACTGCTCATTGCACACCAGGTTAAACTGGAATATCCATTGAAACACATGGAGAAGAAGATTTCGATCTTAATGGCACTGATTTAATGATTTTGACACATGCTCTCCATCGCTGATTTAATATGGTATATTTTTCTTATTGTCAACACACCCTATAAAACTAGCTAAACCAACAATGCATTTGTTTACCTCCCAACATTTGCCAATATCTCATTCTAAAGCACTATATTATACATAATAATATTATATGCCAAATATGTTGGTATCCTCATGCCCGGATGCAGTCTGAGATCATAAATCACTAGCCCACAGTGGGAGAGTAAAGTGATGTGATGGTTGTCAAACATAGCATTTAAACAGGCCTCTTTGCAGATATGGACAGCATTTTTCAGCACTGCTAAGTGTTGTTGATACAGTTATGCAAAATGTTGATTAAAAGATTTTTTTTATTTTGGGGGGGGTGTTATCCCATCTGAATTGTGACATGTTTAAGATGTGAAATTCGATATTTTGTTATACAAGGCAAAATTTGTGAAATTCTATTGTGTTGTCCTGTATGTTTCACACTGTGCATGAAAAACTCTATGAAAAGTATTTTCCTGGTTTGCATAACAATAAGACAGGCTACACAGCATCCTCTTGGCCTATAACAACAGAGAGAGACAGGATACAAAGACAAATTACAGTGAATAAAACAAACAGTCAGAGGGTGCGTCGCTGTGAAACATAATCAGACTAAATTCACTATGCACTGAACAAAGAGATGGCTTTCGACACACCCAAATGCTGTAGGTAAAAACACACACAACTAGAACATCACCAGGAAACAACAAAGGCTGCAAGACAGACAGACAAACAGACTAAGGCAATGGAGCATGGGCAATGAAAAGACTGTGCAGTGACAGTAACCATAGAGCAACAAGTCCATTCATAATTGTGGTCACATAGACTCACCTCAGACACTATGGTGGATTGGTAGATGTCTCTGCTGTAGCTCCACCCATCCACACATCCCTCCTGCTCCAGGCCTGTGAGGTTGATGTCCCTGCCAGGAATGTATCCCTGAGCAGACAGATTTCGGACCACATCCAGCCTGTATCTGCTACATCTGCTCAGCTCCTGTTTCCCATTCACCACCTCACAGTCACATCAACACAACTGTTAATTTATCATTTATGATTTATATGCAGTCAGCAGTGTGCACAGATAATTGTGCTGGAATGCAGCCATACCAGTGATGTAAGTAAGGGGTTAATACACAGCAACACTATCAGATTTAAGACAAAATGTTCAAACTGTGTGTGTGTGTGTGTATATGTCTTGCACTCATGAGGTATGAGGTATGCAGGTAGCTTTAAGGGCCTTGTCTAAGGGCCCACACTGACCACACCCGAATTAGGAACTGAACCCCAGATCTCCTCTACCAAAGTCACTGAGCCACTGATCCATCAAAACACAATGAATAAAGACATATATAATATCCAAATTACACCTGTTTTACCTGCAATGTGAGCATGGTCTTAGTGAAGAGGGGCAATTTGGTACTTCCTAGTTATAACAGCTCTAAAAGTGCAGGAGCAAGCAAGCCCAAAACCAAGGGTAAGATCAATAGGATCTTATTGGAAATCTAAATACGGTTACACAGTGATGAGAGGCAATGGCTGAGGAAGTGGCAAAGCAACTGTAAAAGGATTGACTATGTGAGTGTTTTCCCTTCCAATTCAATTTGTCAACTGATGTACTGGCTGTGGCACAGTCATGTGATTCCACCAGAATAGGTTTTGGAGATGAGTGCAAAAGAAGAGCTTCTCAACATTTTGCTAATAAAAAGACACACTAGAGGCAAACATATTTACCAAACTAAAATTTGTAAACAGGACCCAATTACCCCTCTTTAGACCACAAGAAACTAGCTGCTTCCTCTTAGATAATTATCTTTTATTGTAACTGGATTATTTATATTATATTTTATGTTTGTTGTATCCATATTTATTAGTTGGTTGTCAGTACTGGCTAAAGCTCCCTATTTGGCAGCTTTATCTGGCAACTTTACAATTAAATCTTCGTTCAAAAAAGGTTGAGCATCCCTTGCCAAGAATATGTTCAATGTTCAAAGTCCAAGATGCTATTTTAATCTTCTCAATCATCCTGTGCTCGAAATACTAAATATTTTTGGGGAGCAGCGCTCATTTTTATTAATAGTCTACTCACCATGATTGGGATGGTGGTTTTATTCCAGTCTTCTGTGAGGTTGACATCAAGTATCAAGCAGTGATGACTTGGTATATCCATGAGAAAGACAAGCGTGAAAGCACCAAATCCATTGGGCATGATGCTGGCACAAAGCAGGAAGAAAACAACTTTCTGAAAACATCCCCACTGCCCAAGAAAAGCTACGGTGTCATCGTAATCCTTCATACTCAAAGTATCCTCATTTTTTGAAGACTACTCTTGTATCCACTGTCTTCCTAAATGCTGTTCTTTTTTTTCAAAAGCATAAGTAGTGTAGACATGCTTGGACCTGCCTACAATCCGCCCACCAACCAGCCCAGCTCAAACTGTGAACTCAAAAGGCAACTTGATACAACTGGAGGAATTTTGCATTGTTAAGATTTTGTTGTCATTGAAGTATTAATCTCTATCTCTTTGTTCCCTAAACTGCTAAACAGGATTACCTTGTTAAACCTGTGGTATTACTGCTATCTATATATCTGTAGTGATGACTGATTTAATAAAAGATATATAAAAACAGAACAAAAATATAAATCTAATATTTTTGCTTTTACTCCTATTTTTCATGAATTGAAATAAAAGATCTAAGATTTAAACTTGTGTTAGCAAACTACTTATAATATCAGAAGATCCAGAACTTTTTTAAGATAGCACTATTTTAGCAGTGTCACAGTTTCAGCTGTTGAAACAGACCGAATTGGGAGTTGCAGATGAACTCATGAAGTCATGTAAGCTTTTCCTTAGGTAGGTCCTGTCGGCTGGTATGGTATGTTAACCAGCCACACATTCCTTGCGCTTCCCTTCTCAAAGCCCCATCTCAATTAACATGGCGTCAGAAAGTTGAAAATGACAACCAGTGTCACTGAAACAAGACAGACATGAGGAAAAACAAATCTGAAGATTCACATGGAAAAAAACATAATGCAAGATAATAAGACTATTTTTCCAATAGTTATTTCAGGGCCAGTATAACTTTCCAATACAATTCTCTGCCGCTGTTGGGATGCTCTTCATCTGCATGTACAAAAGTGTGATCCAATCCCTGCCTATACAGTGATGGCTTTTGATTGTACGCAAGTTTTGTCCGACTGGGCCTGTTTAAAGGCCTTGATTTAATGCACTTGCTTTGGCTGGTTTCTTATTGGTTTCAAGTTAAATCCTGCAACATTGTATGCAAAATAGTTTATGTATGCATTTTTCATTTGTTGAATGATGATGTTATATAATTTATAATGAATTATTGCAGACACCCCATGGTTTTTAATTTATGGTTTTTATGAGAGCTCATGGACAGCTCCTTTAAAATTCTAATACTTTTAGTGTTGTAACATGTTTCAGATGCTATGTCAGTGACAGTGGCACTTTGGACAAGTTTTCCTTCATGTTCAGCCATTATCATTAAAATAATAAGTGCTCTGGTAACTCATTATTTGGCCTCTGCTGTGTTATGGGGTTTGATGTGAGCTGCCAACATTATTGAGATTTTCAAGTCGGATGCGAGTTGGAAAAGATTGGGAACCCCTGAGTTTTTTTTTTTTTTGTTTTTTTTTTTTTAAGTTGAGAGGACTGATAGAGAGCTTTGTCTTGTGGTGCAACAGCCATCACCTGAGGCAAAAACAATGGGTTTGTGATGTACTTCCAGAGAAACAGGTGGTGCCCTGTCCTGGTTGTCAACCAGGGTGAGGAAAGCAGACAGACTTTTATATGTCTAAATAAATAAAAACTTCTGTATGTCTACTAGATTATTAAAAAACAAAGTCAAATACCTTGTATGTGTGCACATACGTTCAAAAAAGCTGATTTTTTGCAAAGAAAGCTAAATATAATTCATGTACATTAACACAGCCAAAAAAAAAAAAAAAAAGTTAAAAGGACAAAAATGGCACGAAGGATGTTTGTGTAACATTTTGATGATACAAGTTACTTAGTACAAATCTCTTGAGGCTGTTTTAAGTTTAAGTTAAACCTGTTAAAGTGGACTAGGTTTCAGTTCAAATTGACAAGGTTGTTCGATTGTCACTTTGAATAAAATGTCATTGTAAATGGAAAGCCATCTGAATGGTTCACCATGGAGCATGGCATGCAACAGAAGTTTATAATATCTGTCATTTTCTTTCTAATTGCCATAGACTGGATTCTGAGGAACAGCTCGACAGACCAATCATCCAGAGATCCAGTGGATCTCAATTCCCCAAATTAAATAAAAATATCCTCATATGTAATAGTTTTTAGAGAAGTACCTGAAAACAGAATTATGAAATATGTGAAGGAAAATAAAAACTTGTACTCCAGAACTTTATTTTGGTTTACAATATGATAAAACAAGTGCTAATGCTACAACTGTCATCAATTGTATAACAATTGTATAACTCATAGTATTCACATAGTGTATAATAATATGAGGTCAGGTCCATCACTAGATGTTGGTTGCTTTACTTGTTCCTACTACAGGTGACTTTATTATCATAACTGTATATTGCAGTGTTGCTTTGAAACCACTTTGCCTTTTGAGGCATTTATAAATTAGTTACATCATAGATTGCAAGAGCCAAAAATGTTCATGTTATACATAATTATAAGTAATAAAGTGAGAATTAAACTAAACAACAAACTAACAGTTTAGCGAAGAAGACGAACAGGCATTTAAAGAAAGACAGAATGAGGAAGAGATTCTTAGCTTTCCATTATACAATCAGTCATCCATGCTCTACTGAGAGTTTATCTACACTACACAGTAACACCTCCTTTTCATTTTCTGCCATGACTCTCTTTCCTCTCTCATCTTCTCGTGTCAAATTTTGTCTATTTTCTTTACCTTTTTTACGATTTAAAAGTAGATGAGGAAAGTATAATTCTTTGGTTCCTTATCTCCTGTTTATTTATTTTTTTCCTATTACTGCCAGCTGCAATCTAAGTCAGTGAATATTTTAGGAAGGAATTGAACCATTTCATCAAAACCCAAGGTATGTTAATAATAATCTATATACTTGAAGCAGCACTTTTTGGTAATAATTTTGTTTTTTTTTTGTTAATTTTGAAGTAATTTTGTTTTTCTAATTAATTTTGTTTTGATCACTATATTCATGAATATTAATTTTTGTATTTAAAAAAAGTATTGGGTCTTTGTTATGTTGATAAAGGACATCAATATAAAGTAGTATGGTTATTGTATTCTTCAGTGAGTGATCTGTATTAGTGATATGAAATCATTAAATAATATAATAACAAGTATTTCGACCACTATTGATACTTCAGTTACAACTACAACTGCAAATCATATTAACAAATGCTATAAATATTGCTTCAATTACCCATAATTGATGCTTTTCAGAATTGAACCATGGAAAGTCAGCTGAGATCAGAACGAGTGAAAACAGTTGTATCTGTTCTCTGCAAAGTCTCGCTCCTCCTTCTGCTTTTGTACTTCTTTGTGTGCTCCCTTGATGTTTTAAGCTCTGCTTTTCAACTATCTGGAGGTAACCACTGTCATTTCATAGTTACACTTACAATATAATATTCGCCCAGCCTGATTTTGAATTTTAACACACTCCTGTCTGTCTCTTTCTCTGTCTGTCCCTGAAAGGCAGGGTAGCAGGGGATATCTTCCAGGAAAATGCCATCCTGTCTAACCCAGTGGCAGGTCTGGTGGTGGGAATACTGGTGACAGTGTTAGTCCAGAGCTCCTCCACCTCTACATCCATAACAGTCAGCCTTGTCTCTTCTGGTTGTGAGTTAAAAGTTTTAGCAATCCTAGAACAATGTTAATTAGAGTTTATATAGACAACTGTCTGACACCAGCACTTTGACAAGACCTGACAATTGAATACTTCATATCACTGATCAACACATTTGTCAAATCGTCTTTCTCTGTAGTGCTGGATGCTCAGTCAGCCATTCCTATCATCATGGGTTCCAACATTGGAACATCAGTCACCAATACCATTGTTGCTCTAATGCAGGCAGGGGAAAGAGAGGAGTTTGAAAGGTACAGCTGAGTGAGTGAGTGAGTGAGTGAGTGAGTGAGTGAGTGAGTGAGTGAGTGAGTGAGTGAGTGAGTGAGTGAGTGAAAAGTAAAAGTTTAATGTGTAATTGAAAAAAAAACAAACAAAAAAAAAAACCCACTTGGAATTGTGTTTATTCCAGGGCCTTTGCTGGGGCTACAGTCCATGACTGTTTTAACTGGTTATCAGTTTTGGTGCTTCTCCCTCTGGAAGCTGTGAGTGGTCTGTTGAGGCATCTGTCACAGGCTGTAGTTGACATACTACAGCTAAGTACTGGAGAGGAAGCTCCTGAACTTCTTAAAGTCCTCACTGAACCTCTTACTAAAATGATTATCCAGGTACTTTTCCTGTTCATTTTCATATGCAGTATTCAAGATAGATGCAGGATCAAAACCAATAAGAGACAGACGCCCAGGAGACACAAGGTTAGTCAGTCAATAGGAAGTAATCAACAAAAGAATTCCAAAGAATGGGAACTAGAAGTTTTTATAAAAAACATTTGCATTCGCTTTGAACAATTTGAACATTCGCTTACAAACTAGAGTAAATGTCAATTATTAAACTGATCTTGCATTGCACTATTCCACATCTGTTTAAGTACAGACAACATGAATAAATGAGACAAACATGCTTAGACATAAGATTTAAAACAGACAGAAGCTACTTTCGAGAAATAAAGTTCTTGTGGGAAAGTGGCAAAATGGCCCTTCATACCCACCTTTCACAGCTACATTGTGTAAATCTAAGTAAATGACACAAAGGCCTATTATTTCATAGTTTTTGGCAAGAAAAAAAATTACAAGAGGATGACAGCACACAATAAAATGGTTGTGTCTTTGCAGTTGGATCAGTCAGTCATTACAGCCATTGCTACAGGTGACCAGAGTGCGAGAAACAAGACTCTGGTGAAGCAGTGGTGTCAAAGCACAACTGCACAGGTATTGACAAAAAGTGACCCATATTAATGTAAAATTACTGCCTGATACTTAATGACATTTTGTCCCACTTAGGTTAGAGATAGCTCACAATATCAGGTTGGTTCGGCACATCAAGCTACCTACATGTATGTTCTGTTATCTAGAATGCAGTGTTGCTCATACAGTGAATGTGCAAAACTTAAAGTGTTACATGATGTTATATTTTCTTCTTTTCTCTACCTGTTTATCATTGCTGACAGGACAGTGAAGCATCCTGGGGAACACACAACCTTTCACAACATACACAGAAATGTATGTGATTTTGTCAATTTCTTTTAGAATGTTATGACTTTGTGTTTTTAAGAAAACAACTATAGAAAATAACATCTCTCCTCTCATGTTTCATTTCTATTTGAGTGTTAGAGTGACTAGATTTCACTAGTCACACTGCAACTGTCATCAATTATCATCATGCACTACAAGTAAAATACATGATTTATCAAGTCTCGTCAGTTGAAAACTGCAGCACTCCCTTTCCTTCTTGTCAGTTAAATTTTAGTTCTCATGCAAACACTTTTGTTCTCTGCATCAGACTTTCATGATGTGTCTTTGTCTCTCTGCTCAGGCAGGCATCTCTTTGTGGACTGTGCTTTGTCAGACTTGGCCATAGGTTTGATCCTCCTGGCTTGCTCTCTGTTGGTCCTGTGCAGCTGTTTGATACTGCTGGTTAAACTCCTTAACTTCCTGCTAAGGGGACAGTTGGCAAGTGCTATAAATAAAGTCATTAACACAGGTGATATATCAATGTGATGTAAATATTCCTAAATGTATTTCAGCTAAATCTATAACCTTTCCACTTATCCTTACCTGAAATTTGTCTCAAATTGTAATGCTAATATAAGATAATAATGGACCCATTTCTCTCCTGTCTTGTCATGTCCTGTAGATTTCCCTTACCCTTTCACCTGGCTGGCAGGTTATCTAGCTCTACTAGTCGGAGCAGGCATGACCTTTTTGGTTCAGAGTAGTTCTGTCTTCACCTCTGCCATTACTCCTCTCATAGGTAATATGTACCACATGGCAAATTTAAGGGTATAAAGAAAAATATATTGCATTAAAATATAATTGAAGTGATTTTAAGCCTAAAAACTGAACTTTATACTGATTTATTACTTGCAGTTTTATACTGCTACATCATTATTTGCGCCATATTATAAACGGACTAACTGGAAAGGGTAAAAATAGTACCAACATCTCTTTTGCAATCTACCTCAACAGTTAATGTATTACCTTCTCACTGTTTTCACAGTTCAGCATTAACAGGACTAGCCAGACAATGGTTAAACATATTTGTGAAAAATGCTCCATGAGTCAGTTTGCTCAGTTCCAGATATATCTCTATATCTCTAAAGTTTTATACATTTTCATTTCCTCAAAGAGTCTTATTTGCATTGTGTAAATTAAAAACACTTTGATGCATATATGTATTTGAATACATTTTTGGTATTTGCTTCCCTCTTCCAACTGTTGACTACGTAAAAGTCCTGTGACTAGAGGTCCTGTTGGTTCCACTGATTATGCTAATCCTTTCAGTTGACTCAAATTTTCTCTTTGCTCTGAGGCTGTTTATCAACTTGGTGTTTAAGTCCTCATGACTCATGATATTTCAGGAAACCTAATACATTTGTTTTACCTGCTTGTGGTTAATGCAGTTGAAATCTCTTGTTGTTAGCTTGTGTCTTGCCCTCTTGTTTTGAATTTACTATGAACCCCCAGGCATTGGTGTAATCAGTATTGAAAGGGCCTACCCTTTAACCTTGGGGTCCAACCTCGGAACCACTACGACAGCCACACTTGCAGCCCTTGCAAGTCCAGGAGATAAGATAGCAGCTGCGACACAGGTATACATACGCACACTCACACACATACATGAACCTTTTCTCTTCAGTCATTACTCCTGTCATTAATATGTCTGTTCACTAAAACCATCTCTTGCCATTGTGCCGAAACATTCAAAACATGTTTCCATTTGACATTCTTACAAATGAGCTGAAGCATGAGTCAAATAAACTCTCAGATAAAGTAGCTCTTTCTGTCCCAATCCGCTTTCTGTCTTTGCTTATGTCTCTCTTTCCATCTTTCTCTCTCTGTATGTATCACTCTACCCTTGATATGACTCAGAACCACATAGAAACCACCATGACCTACAATAGTAGTACCAGTAGTAATGTAAAAGTAGTCACTGTGTCATTTAGTGGCCTGACTACTCAGAACACCATGTAGCCATGCCATCCCAAACATTGGCACAGGAGAATAGGAAATTGTACTGATGCTATAACAGTTGACATTAAGAAAACAAGTTGCAACATCTCAGAAGCCACATAGAAAACACTATCTTTAGAAACTCCTTTTAACAACCAGCTAGCATTGCTAATTTACATTCACTCCATTTAAAACAAAGTTAGTTCTGTTTTATTGGTGAGTACACTAAATATTTAGTCTTTTTGATGTTTTCAATATAATTGAAACTAGATTTGACAGGACACACTGACTGAATGACTTATTTGGTATTTTCAGCTTCCAAAATATGTATTTCTGTTGATATAATTGTAAAATGAATTTGTTTGGGTCTTGTACTGATGGTTAGACAAAACATAACCAAAGACATGGTCATCGGCTCCCGTGAAGAAGGGAAAGCCTGGTGTCCATCCCTACTTAGAGGTAGAGAGGGTAAAAAAAAAAAGTGCCCTGGGAATTTGTGGTCAGTCCACTCTACAGACACAACATTTGTCAGGGTCCCTTTTCATGGCTCATTTAATGATGGATTTTTCCTCATTATTTGCAAGACCTTGGGCTCTGAGAAAATACAATGGGGCATTTTCCACATGTATTTGAAAGTCTTAGACTAAACAATTAATCATTAATTGAGAAAATAATCAATAATGGAAATAGTTGTGACCTTAACTGAAACCTATAGGGAAATAAAATTTAAGATGATATTTAATGGAATCTGTGTTGGGTTCACAGATTGGAAACACTGCATATGTTTGGTTCCCACAGGTTATATTGTAAAGCATGACAAAGATCATTATCAGGCTCTCGTTGCTTCTTTCTCACATTTTGAAAATTGAAAATGCTTTCTGTCGTGTCTTCTTATATATTTAACTACTTCTCATCTATTGACTCCCTGTTTGACTTGTATAGTTTTCTATTTGAGTGATTGTTGATCATCTCGTCTGTGTTTGTTTCAGGTGGCTTTGTGTCATTTTTTCTTTAACCTCCTTGGCATACTGCTCTGGTATCCCATACCTGCCACTCGCTTACCCATACATATGGCCTGTGTCCTTGGCAACTGCACTGCCAGGTGTGAGAGGCATTGTTTCTGTTTCCACATACAGCAAATAAAAGGGGCAGCTAGATGTTCAAGGGAAATCAAAATAGCCTATAATTCAAACGATTATAAACTGTTTTAACTTTAACTAGATTGCCATCTTGCAGTTGTTGCAGCAACATCCGCTAGCCTGTCAAGTTGTATATGGCCACTCTCTGAGTTACAGTTTTGAATAATGGACACAAGTGATTTCTGCAGAGCAGGATAAATTAACATAATTCACACATACACAGGTACCGCTGGTTTGCAGTTTTATACCTACTTGTCTGCTTCTTGCTACTCCCATCCCTTGTGTTTGCCCTCTCCATGGCTGGCTGGAAGGTGATGACTGGGATTGGCGTGCCAGTCATTATGGTGATTATAGTTGTTGCTGCTGTAAACATACTCCAGGCAAGGAGACCTTATTGTTTGCCACTCAGACTGCAGAACTGGGATTTCCTCCCTCTTTGGATGACATCGCTGCAGCCCCTGGATAATCTCATCACTAGGGTGACCCTGTGGTGTAGGAAAGGGAGAGGTAAATATCACAGCTACTGTGATGACATAAACCACTCTCTGTACTTGGTATTATTATTATGACACTGATTTACCTCTTCCTTGTCTCTGTTGCTGAAATTCTTCCTCTCTTCTTGGTATTTTGCTTCTAGGTTGGCGTTGTAAGGGAAATGATGTCCCAGTAACATCACTGGACGCCATTTCTGTCAACCCTGAGAGAAAAACAAAGGAGAAATGGAAGCAGAATGACACAGCACAAGAGACTGATCAGAAACAAAGAGGACTCTGCAAACCCCATTGTTGTGAAGTACAATACAATGAAGAAAACAAAAACAACACAACAAACCACATGTCTTCAGAGAATAACATCTGTAACATGGGAGTAGTGTGGTCTGTCCAGATAAACACAAACTCAAACAATAAGGGCACTCAACTGACTAGCACTCACTTGTAGTGCCATTATCTTGTGCCTAAGTTGTGCCTGATGTTTTATGTTTCTTGAATCTGTATGGAGTTCATCACTGAGAAATGTTTTAAACAAAAAACAAACCTTTCAACCTGGAATCTGTACCTTGTTGCACTAACTCATTGCAATTTGACTGGAACTAGTGTATATTTTGGGACAGTGGTTTGCTTTCACAGGAGTATGGCATAAATAGTTAATATATAGCATGATGGTTTTTTTTACCACTATGCAAAGAGATAATTATTGACAGGCTAGCTTTTATTTGACTCAACTTATGCAAGAGAATTGCTGCTTTTTAACTGTGGTTTTTTTTAAGTCAAGTGTGAAGAAAGTCCAAGACAAAGTTTGTTCACATACAAATAAGAACTAAATATTGCAATTTGTTTAGTGGGGTGCCACATGTTTTAAGTCTAACATTGCTTCACCGTTGAAGAATAAATCAATGTTGAGTGTGGAAATGGAATTAATATGACTTTACTGGTTCTGATCAACTGTTCTTACAGTAGATCAGAGGCAGAAAATGTATTGCTTAAAGTGAGTATACATGAGTATAACCACTTCCTTGATTTGTTTCACACAAGATGACAAACACCTTTGGTGTGAATTTTGCATCTCTGTAAAGACACACTACAAGCAAAGGTTATGGGTTATGATCAACACACTGAATAATTCATAGTTATTTCTACAACTGATTGTGGGCGGTCCTTTATATTCAGCCCACCTGTACACATAAAGAAGTCAAGTTTATAGCAGCTGATAATCATTTCTGTGTAAAAAAATTTTTTATAACTATCTGACAAATTATTTTATCTGGGTAATGTCAGATGTGAAATGTTAAGTTTCTAACTACCCTGGGAGGGTAGAGGAGTGGTGAATCTAGTACTTTGTTCACTGGCAAACAGTTGGCAACACAATAACCACTTCCTGTGTTTGTGTCAAACAAGCTGACAAAAAGAAAAGAAGAGCTTAAACCAACCACCTTACTGTAAGGTGGTTGAAGCTCCTTCTTGTTTTTGGGGAAGTCTATACCAAATGCTTGTTTTTAGAAATTTAGGGTTAAGTTGTGAAACCAGTCAACTAGAGATGAGTCTTCTGATCTGTGAGCCGTTTCATCATTTCAAGACATCAGACACATCACAGTGGCATTAAGTGCAAATTTAACAATTTTAACTTTGAGCGACAAATTATATTTGTTGGTACTCAATGAGTACAGGAGAGTTGACAAAAATAACCCTGGGGAGCACCAATAGCCTGCTAATAGGCATTTACATTGATAACCTGTTGAATTTCATTTCTTGTGATCTAATGGTTGTCAAAAGTTCCATATGTCACATGAAAAAAAAAACCCCAAACAGGTCACAAGTGTCACACTGGATATTTAAAAGAAAAAATAAAGATATATAGAAAGCTTTGCTTGTTATTGTCATCAATCCGTTTCACTATATTAACTTGGTTGAATGTAGAGACATCTTTAAAGCTCCTGGGTTCTCGTCAATACTATCGTCTCCTTGTAGAATAATATATTAAGCCACTGTGACATTGTGTGACACAACATTAAATGTAAAAGAGAGAGAAAACAACAATTCTCTGAATACCCCAGCAACTGTGGAGAGAGAACACTGTAATGGAGAGTATTGTATGAGGTACATGTAGTGATCACTCTTACACCACAAGGTGGAAACAAACTTCCCACATGCAACTAGAGAGTAACAACACCATGCAAGTACAACTTTTAGGTACTTTAGAGAAGAGTATCCAGATTTTCATTCCAGTTATTTGACTATAGATCTGTCGGAAGGCCACTTATATGTTACTGTGAAGTTTAAGTTATTATAATTATAACGTGATTTCGATTTCCTCCTTTATTCTTAGTTTTAAGGCATGATGTAAAACAAAGCCACAATAATAATAATAATAATAATGTAGTTATGATAGTAGAATTTTTCCTACATATTAAAATGCATGTGGCTGTGCTTCCAAGGAATAATTTGTGCTTTGCTAATACAAGTGAGCCTATGACACTTAGAATTTCACATCACACCATAACTATCACTACTGTTATACGAGTTACCATTATTCTCACAGCTACAACTGCTCCTGCTGCTATGTCTGCCGCTACTTCTATCTAACTATAAGCACCACTATGACTACAGCTGTTATGCTGTCTATTCTGTTTACATCTGTTCATTAACAGGAAAAGGCTGCAGCTCTACAAACTAAAAGCAGAGCATAGAAATAGTTTACAGTACGTTAAGACCAAAAACAAGAGCATGAGGACCAAACGTACAATTTAGCAAGCGAGGCCTGAAATGTGGATGATTTGGAAATCCAAATTGCACCTGTAACTAATTACTTCAATTAGTTATAAATGTGCCAGTTATTTTCTTGATTATTTGATGAATAGTTTGATCTATTAAATGCCAGAATATGGCAAACAATGCAGTGATGGCAGGATGCCATTATTAATGTCTTGTTTTGTCTGACCAACAGTCTAAAACTTCAGTTTTGTATCACATAAGAGAAAAGATAGAAAAACAGAAAGTCATAATTAAGAAACCGTGGTCAGATAAAGAGTTTTAAGTGGTTCAGGCACCATAATGAATAGGTGACGAGACAAGGGAGCAGAAAAATACACAATTACATCACCCAGTCAACCTAAAGCACACTTCACGAAAGTAGAGCAAAAGGAAGATGCTGTGGAAATTAAACGGTGAAATACTCTGAAATACTTCTGAGCATTTATATTTAAATATAAAACTGAATATTTCCTCTTAACTCCTGCAGTTAATTAAGTATCTCAGCATCAAGTATCTTAGCTATGTGTCAGTAACAGTGAGAAAAAAATCTGTGGTTTTTAACTGTCAGTCTCACTCAAGGTTTAAATTTGCATTTCCTTGTTGTCTGTGTGAAAGTGATGCAGGTCTCAGAGTAATGCGTCATATATGGTTTTAAAATAAAAAGCTTGGCTATACTGTACATCAACTGGCAGGAAATACTTACCGCTTCATGTGGCCTTTGCAGAAAAATGGCACCCCTTATCTCAGCATGTTATATGACACTAAAAGGTCTCTGTGCATGGATGGTGGTGAAATTTAGTTTTTATGTGTATATGTGGACAACAACTTCTCCCTCCACCGATTACACCCTGCACCCATGACAAAAAAATGTACTTTCTAAACAATTATGACATTAGAAATGTGATGATAAGCAGTGTCCTTCAACATGACAAACCGTAACTTACTTTTGTTAACTTGCTGAGAGCAATTCTCTCTCTCATAATTACATTATTTACAAACAGAATTTATTTCTTTGAAGCGAATGAGTTCTTTGAAGCTAAAACATATTCAGTGGGACATACTACCATACCATGTTAGGCCATAGTGAAGATGAGTCCATGGCCCATAATTGAAATCTGTTTTATCATACTTGACCTTAGATTAATCTTGTGAGAAATGTATACATAAAAATATGAGTACTGTAATATCCAAGTTGTTTTCTTTATAACTGCAAAAGCAGATAATTGTGGGTGAGAACAGAATAACCGCTTCCTTGCTTTGTATCGCGCAACAAGATTAGAAAAAGACAGGAGGAGCATGATTGTCAGTATCTGTCTGTCAGTGGAACATTCACAGCCTTAAACAGCCAAGAAGACGACAGCACAACATTTTGACTGTGGTGAGTGATGTTTTTCAATTAGAATTAGATTCATGAAAGTGAGCACAAACATGATTTTTTCCCCCATTATTGTATAGTTTATATAAATGGAATTCATAAAATCTGAGAGAGTAGAAAATTATTTTCTTCTCTGAAACTGTCTGATTTTAAAAAATAATCTACACATTCTATTTATATTTACATATAAATGATCATTGAAAATTACGTTTTAATGTATATGTTACAACAGACAATGATTTCCGTCTACATGATCCTCATTGCTCTGACAGCAGCAGCTCTCGGAAAAGGTAAATTTCCTTGGAAAATTGTTATTCAGTCCAAAACTGATATTAATATTTATAAGTATGAGTTTTAAAAAAATTATGTACTGAAGAATTCACAGTAAAAATATGATTTTCATTGGAAATTATGATATATAATAATATAAAAATATAATGTCAAAATAAAATATTGCTGTACTTATGCTGTACTGTATTTTCAATGTTTTCTTGCTTGTGTTTTTAGGGTCTGTAGAATGCAACTTCTCTGAACCTACTGTAGGTCAGCAGTGTTTTGGAGCAGTGGGACAGCCATTGCTTTTTCATCTGCCAAATAAAGCAGATACAGAATTTGACTTGAAAAAGGATGCCCGATATCTGATTTTAAAAGTCAAAAATCAGGCAGTGAGCAAGTGGGATGAGGAATATGTGAATAAATCTGGACACTTCAATGGAACATTAAACTTTGGTAATGCAAAGAAGAGACACTCTGGAAATTACGTGTTGGAAGAATTTAAATCTGATGGGTTTTTACTGACAAAAGCTCAAGTTCATCTAGAAATACAAGGTAGGTAAAATTTTTGGAAATGTTTGACAAAGGAAAAAAAGGCAACCATTTTAAATTGGCAAATGTATAGGAAAAAGTGTGGTGGTAATTTTTTGTATTGGCATTTTGTTCCAACTTGACACACACACACATATATATATAAATTAAAAAAAAAAAAATATATATATATATATATATACACATACAT
>CM076660.1:10107954-10132307 GCA_038496675.1 Rachycentron canadum | reverse complement strand
ATATATATATATATATATACACACACACACACACACACACACACTTATGTTACTTGACAAAATATATTTTGTAATAATATATATTACTTTTTCCTTTGGAAATGTTTTGTCAATTTTGACCCGGACCAAAAAAATCCTCATAAAAACTGTCTTTACCAAATTTTAAACTACAGATCTATTTACCATATATAAATAGCCTATCTGACATTAATAAATTCATTATTAATCCTTAATTTATGATTTAGATAGCATGATAGTGTCTTTTTTAGGTTCTATACCACTCATTTTTGAGAAAAAAACCCCACCTAAAATTATCAATATTAATTCAACATTAACATTTAAAACACAAAATAAAAAAATTGCAATGAGCACTGACCTTAAGTATCTTGTACACAACTATGGTGTTGTGTGAAAGCAAACTTTGAAGACCTCTCCCCCTGTTGTAATCAGAACGGGTGGAAGCTCAGGCTTGTTGTGCCTGACAGTGTCAACCATTGTGACTTTCCTCTTCAGGAGCACTTGACCTAGCTCATGAGAGGTGAAGAGGGTTAGGGGGTTAGGGTTAGGTTCTAATAAGTTCTAATTTGTCTATTTTTAGATTATGTTGTTACATTGCAAGTGCAGGTACAAGTCTCTGTGTCAAGGTACCCTCTGACCTCTGTTCCTTATGTGCACCATATATGACCACTACTTTGCTGTTTAACTATTTCCCTGTTTGGAGAACCCCCCATGACCCTTCAAAGACCAGCAGGTGCCTGTCCCTGCAGGGACAGTTCTTGTGACAGTTTCAAAGCCCCCCCCGAACTCTGTCACGATTGTCCCTTAAAAATGCACACAGACAGAATATACAGTTTCACAGTTTCAAGATTCCCTAGAACAACCATTTTCCTTGATTGACCCAAACTAGTGGGTCTAAAATTCATCTCAATAGAATGTGCAAGAATTTGTAGCACCTGTGCAAAAATATTAAATTTTTGCGTATTTCGGGTCACTTCAGGCAAAAACCATCAAATTTCAGGTTGAAAGAATGACATTTTGGGTATTTTTACTGCTGTCAAATGTCAAAACGGGTCAATTTTGACCCAAACAGTATGTAAGGGTTAAGCCACTGAACTAACTGAATAACTGGAGAGAAAAGTAGTTATTGGATGTATTTCTTTGAAACATGCTGATGAATAGTCAAGAGTCAAGCTGATGCACTGGCCAGTGTATAATTACAAATTGTTTCATCATCATCCACCTTTGACGTATGGTGGCCTAACATTATACACTTATGATACAAAAGAACTGAAAGTGTGTTGTCAATGTTATAATAAACAGATACCCCTGAAACATACAATGGTAATAATCTGGTAACTCTCTAAACTCAAAGTAATGTTTCTAAAAAAAAGATTAGCCATTACTTGTCTTCCAGCTCCAGTGTCTAAGCCAGCTGTGTCTCAGCTGTGTTTGTCACCAGAAACGATGAAGGTCAGCTGCTCCACCGATGGAGATGGAGTAGAGTTTCTTTTGACTTTGGACAGTCAGTTACTGATACATGCCAGAGACCCCAGCCTGGCCCCAAGTACCTGGACAATACACACACAGTCACCGACTGAGAGTACAGCTAAACAAGACAAACCTAGTGTTTCAAATCTTACAATCAGCTTACATGGTCAGCTGACAGGAAGCTTGGCATGTGATGTTCAAAACAATGTCAGCAGTGATAAAGCAGTTATTCATCTGGAAAGCTGCAAAGGTACAGTATTTAAGTTACAGTTGTTTTCATTTCACAATTTTAACTTCACTCCATTTCCCATTTTACACCAATTAAATGATAATGTGGTCTGACATTTGTTTGTGTTTCATAGGTTTTACTTCTCCCTTCATTGTTGTGATTTTGGCAGTGATAACTGGATTTGTCACTCTCCTCCTTGTTGCTTTGTGTATAAAAAAACATTATAAAAAATTAAGATGCAGAACTGTTAATAAGGGTAAGTGAAAGATGTTACATCATCTCCTGTCTCAATAAGGACTATAGTGACCAAAGTTTGCTTACCATAGTTTTACTATTCAACATTTCAGATGGCTACTGCATCACATTCATTTAATGTCATGAAAAAAATTAATAAAAGTTAAAAAGAAGAAATTATGTGGTTATTAGACACATCTCCAATTTCACATCTGTTTTTAATATTTCCAGGCAGCCCTGAAGATGAAATCATCTACACAGATGTTAGAGTGAAGAAAACCCAACCCACAAAACGCAATGTAACATAATGTTCTCCCAAGTCTTTGTTGTCAGACTTTTTTTTTTTTTTTTTTTTTTTTAAATCCTCTCACCCTAACGCTTACCTGAAACATCATTGAAATCAAGAGTCTTGTATTTGGTAGATACAAGTATTGTAGATACATTTAGAAACATTTGCGTTTTGTCTTTTTCACCTGCATTTTTCAAATAAACATACTTTATTTCATACTGTAAACATACTGTATATTTTCATACACGCATTAAAATGAGTTCAAACAGAATTAAAAGATTCTAACTGTTTTAACATTTCCATGCAACTGGTAAAAATAAGTGGCCGTGCTGTGTATTGAACTTCATTCACAAGCGTTGACAAGGTGACATCTAGAGGATACACACTGTCCTTGCAGTTACTAACTGAAAGAGTACAAGGTGCAAGCAATGTAGTGACCACAAGATAGTGCTAAAATTCCTGTTGTGTAACTATATGAAGATAAAACAAAAAAACTTCATGCATCATTCTTCATTTACTACGAGACAAGGTTTTGTAACTTCAGTTA
Source organism: Rachycentron canadum (assembly GCA_038496675.1). Classification (NCBI taxonomy): domain Eukaryota; kingdom Metazoa; phylum Chordata; class Actinopteri; order Carangiformes; family Rachycentridae; genus Rachycentron; species Rachycentron canadum. The sequence continues at coordinate 10,129,520 of CM076660.1, read as the reverse complement.
CAAAACCTTGTCTCGTAGCATTACATATTGCAGTGCAGTGTTTTGCCATGTGATAAATCGTTTATCCATCTGGCCTTGCTGGACTGTATTTCATCATCTTACAATTATCTGTAGCCACACACCCATACCAGTGCAGCCACTGTTTTTTTGTTTGTTTGTTTTCTTAGTGCAAGACTTTTTTTTTTTTTTACTACCAAGCTGAGCTGCTCTCTCTTCTTCAAGAGTTTCAAATCATGCAAGGAAGTCTGATATGAAGTTTCTTGTGAAACATTACAGGTATTGAGACCTAATGGCATTTAAAAAAAATTCATACATCAAGAATCAAGTCAAGATTAAAGTTAAACTTTCATTTGTAAAACTTTGTGTGTTGATTCTACTCCCGAACATCAGTCTACGACCACATCTCTCTTAGTTTTCTGTGCCTCAACTCATACCTCTTTGAACTGACACACAACTAAATGAAGAAAGTGTGTTTATAGTTTGGCCTACAAACCAACTGTGTGTCCTAGTAATTTTATGTCCTAGTAATTTGCACTTTAAATGCTTTAGGGAAACACAATGCAGAATAGGTTTACCAATAAGATAAGGATAAAAGGTTATGTAATTAACATATTTGTCATGTTGCAAAATGTTATATTTATATGTAATAAACATATGCCCATTGTTCACCGATATCAAAGTTGATTTATTTTCTCACAATATCCACTCATGGCAATAAAAGCATGAATCAACATGTTTATCTCATGTGTTAAGACACAAATTTATTTGGGTAAGGCCAGGATAATATTGTGATCTTGATTAAATATGAGCAACAGCGACTTGAAGCATGAGACACAAGGTGTCCAAAGTTCAGCCAACAAAATCTGTGTTATGTAAAACATTGGCAGAAAAAATTATCCAGATAGCAATCACATGGATATGTACAAAATATAACTGGCAAAGTTAATTAGCAGTATTGTAATGTAATGTTGTAATGTTAGAAGAGAGGATTGTGCAAACTCAAGAAGGATAAAAAGCTGACTGTTAACACAGACAGAAAATTCAGAAAATTATATGAGCCAAGTAGACCAAGACCCATTTCCCTTTACACATCTGATGACATTCTGAGAACTGCCTATAATACTGCAATCACAAATAAGTCAATGTAAGTGGATGAATTCACACACAATTTTTTCTGGTTGACATTCAATGACCTTTGGTAGTAGTAAATGGAAGCGCACATTTATTACAACTCTCACCTAACAACTATACTTGTCAAAATGCACACACATTTCCTATTTCCTCAACACCACATGCTGCGTGTGTGTGTGTGGTCACTTAGTGCTTGTTTGTGTCATGTGCCCTTTTGTTTTCTTAATCCATCATTATCCATCTGTGTGTTGACCATTGGACAAATCTTTTGTAAAAGCATCTTTGGCGCAATAGTCATGCAAAAACAAAAGCATCTTTTCCAGTTCCAACTTTATGATAAAATGAGGCAGGATGTCATTAGATGTTTTATCTTTTAAACTTGTGATTACAAGTCGTGTAATAAGGTACATTGAGAGCCCCTCTTACTTGGCCTGTAGAATTCACTTTATAGTTACTCTCCCAGAGTACAGGATAATTACAGGATACATGTACAGACTGCAGTTGTCCATGATGTCAAGGATCATTCCTTTACCTAAATAGAACAGTTTTATATCTACTAATTAAAGCCAACAGCCAGTACTTCAATGGCACTTTGCGGAAACAACATACAACAATATACTTCTGGACGGTTTAGGAAATCATCAGTGTTTTCCTTCATGTTATAATGTAGAGATTAAAACAACAACATATGTGCATTATGTATCAGCCACCTTGATCTCTAAATATCAACATCGGTTTTGGCCATTGAAAAACTGATATAGTACTAAACTAGTTGACCACTAGCTAAAAGGGCTACACCAACCACAAAGTTCCTTCTATATTGATGTAAATGCACTCAAATTCAAGCTGGGACTTGGCACTTAGATGTAGTTTTTGTTATTATATTTCAAATTGAATGTGTTAAACTACAGAGCCTAAAGATAAAAAAAATATGTAATTTGTGAAATTCATGTGTTTACTGTATGAATAATCCTTTAGAACATTATATAAATGTACTTTATAAACATGATTCACACTTGAGCAAGTTCGTTTCAGTGCAAAGGTCTATAATAGGGCATACCACAGGTGCAAGTACTAGTAGAAACTAATGTAATGTAATTTTACATTTTAATTTAAAAAAGACAACATATTCAGGGTGGGTATAATGCAGCAGTACATGACGAATCACAGAGTAAGAAAAACAATAATGCCTTTTGTGACAAAAAAAAAAAAAAAAAGTTTTAGGTCCATTTCCCTGGTCTGTAGTCAAACATAGCTTGTGTCATTTAGCTGCCATAACACTTTTCAAACTCAATCCTAACAACTACACATTACAACTACAAATTACAGATTTATAAACATCATATCCCTCCACTCTGCTTCATTATTCCCCCAAAGCTAGGACCATACTGTATGTTTTCATCCGAGCATCAAACTTAGTTCAAACAGAAAAGATTCTAACTATTTTAACATTTCCAAAAACCTTCAGCATCTTTAAAACAGCACAATTCTGCTCAACAGTTACAAAACCTTGTCTTGTAGCACTACAAATTGCGGTGCAGTGTGCAGACCTAATGGCATTTAAAAAAATTCATACATCAAGAAACAAGTCCAGATTAAAGTTAAAGTTTCATTTGTAAAACTTTGTGTATTGATTCTACTCTACATCAGTCTACGACAGCATAACCACGTCTCTCTTCAGCATAACTGACACTCTACTTCCTTATTCCCCCAAAGCTAGGACAAATGGCCACAGCTAAACTTTGTCTTCCACCGTGTCTCTCACAAGATTGACAGTTTGTGTGAGTATATAACAATAGAACTAACATAATTATAGTGTCTGATATTCTCTAATCTTGTTCAAATGCAATTTGAAAGTATATTTTCGATTTCAACTAATTAAAAAAAAAAAAAATCTTTTCATAGTCCACGAGGCGACATATGAAGGCAAACTATTTTTTATATAAAATATAATATTGTAGAAGACATTTACGATGTACCAAATAATTTGATTTACAATTACTGATACAATAATTGAATTTACATTACAGACTAATATACGACTGTCGACTGAATGCAGTCTTTTCTTGAAGAAAAACAATTGGGAAATCCTGTTTAATTACAATGTTCTAATTGCCTGCATAAATTAAAACTGCATTTAAAAGATTGTAATCAAAATCAGCAGCGTTTATTTGAATACAAACTAAATACAAAATGACAGAATATCAGATTAGTGCTTCAGTTATACTGAGTGCAAATAACTGCTTCCTCATTTATCTCTCCACACCTACAGTAAAAGACCAGAAATACACAAAGTCAATGAGCCACAAAGAAGTGTGACAAGAAAGAAAAGTGACAGTTCGTGTGAGTATATAACAATAGAACTAAGTAATTATGCAGTCTGTCAAATGCAATTTGAAAGTATATTTTTGATTTAAATTATTAAAAAATAATGGACCATTTACAATGTACCACATAATTTGATTTTGTTACAACAGAAAATGAATTTCATCTACATTATCATCACAAGTCTGGCAACAACAGCACTGGTTAAGTGCTTAAGTTAATTTCAATTACTTCAAATACAATATTTTAAGTAATACTATGGCACTATCATATCATATCATATCATATCATGTTATATTGACTTATCAAATTTAAGAACCCAAATGCAAAGTAATGCAGGTGCCGTGTCTCTCCTGCCGACTGAATGGAATATATTCTTGTTGAGAGACAATTGGGAAATCCTATTTCATGACAATATTCTATACCATAATTTCATGCATAAATTGAAACCGCATTCAAAAAGTAAATTCCATCCAAACACAGTAGAGAATACCCATTTTCTGCACAACATACTGCAACAGTGTCCAGTGGTTTGAGATTGAGAAAGCACATTCTAGTTAATATTAGGAGTTTTTAAGAGTACCACTTGAAGACCAGTTTAGTGCTTCAGTAGTATTTAACTATAAACAATTGCTTCCTCACTTTTCTCCACAGAGCAAAAATCAAAAAACAGAAATACCGCATTCTGCTGTCAGTGGAACATCTACAAGCCACAAGGAGGACATCCCATTGTTAAAGCAGTGAGTTTCTGTGTTTGTATATACATTCTAAAAAATACTGTGTAAACTGCAATTATGCATTTAATCCAAACATATTGTTGACATAATGTAATGTGAATCAATTGTCTTTTTTAATTTGAACTAAAACCACACACATAATTCATACAAAAAGCAAACAACCATTAACTGTTATGGGCATTTACAATGTTTTAAACATAATTTGATTTTGTTACAACAGATAATGAATTTCATCTACATGATAATCACAAGTCTGGTAACAACAGCTCTGGCTAAAGGTAAACTTCCACTATTATAAATTGTGCTGTAATAGTAGCCAAAATAACAAATAACTTAACAGTTATGTGACATTATAAGTTATGACTTTTGATGTCAATCAGCAAATTTATGAAAAGAAAATTGCTGAAAAAGTATTTAATGCAGACTAATGCAGGGTAATGCGGTCAATAATAGTCATATAGTCACTCACTCATATCACATTGTAAGTTTGAATTTGCCCCTGTAACATGCAAGTTACTGGGTGAGTAATTGCATGATAAAATTAGGAACACTGATTGCAGTGAGTTTAAAAACATATTCAGAGAAAACCTTAGTTGTGTAGTTGGCGAATAGTTGCAGGTGAAAAGCACAGGAAAATAATCGTAGTTTAGAGATATTTTCCAAACGTTTAGGGTTCTGAGGGTTTTATCTTTTAATTTTTACTGAAGTTACAAGAATAATTTTGTGATGGCTATTTTGTTTTGTGTCTATCAGGGGCTATGGAGTGCAGTTTAACTCAAGTCAGTGGAGCTCAACAGTGTCTTGGAGCACTTGGGAAGCCATTTATTTTTTACCTACCCACTGGTAGAAATGAACAGACAATTCTGACAAAAAATACCACAATCATATTAAAGGTAGTCAATAGTAAAGGTGTATACTGTGATCACTCAGCATCTTTCACAAATGGAATATTAAAGTTTGAAACACTGACCAAAAAAGACTCTGGAGATTACCTGCTGGAAACACATGGACTTACTGATGGTATATTATTGAACAAAATCTACATCCATCTAGAAATACAAGGTAAGATCAAAAAAGCAGAACATTTATAATTATCATTTACATTATTATTCATTACTATTATTTTTTTGTAAGTAATTGTACTGTATACCTAAAAATGTTAAATATTTAAATCTGAACAGTAATGTGCACATTTTAAAAGGAGGGGTTTACTCACCATTTAAATTACAAACCAAATAAATTGTTTATATAAATCCTAAAAATGTTTGTGATGAGCAAGATTAGGTGTTTTAAATGTTTAAGTTTGCTCATGCGTTGGACAATAAATCTATATAAAGGAGTGTGGCTATAAATATACAAAACAACATTACACATCAAAATCAAACCGAGATATTGTATATTTGTTATACTACAGGCCTATAGGTATTTTCATTAGTAGATATTGAGATATTGTTAAGTACAACCAAAACCTCAAAACATTTTTGTGAAATTGAAATATATATAGACATATATATATAAATGACAATTTGCTGAGTTGGCAATGTTGGTACTGCAATTTGACTATAATATTTGTCTTGTAGCTCCAGTATCTAAGCCAGCTGTGTCTCAGATGTGTTTGTCACCAGAACAGATGAAGGTCAGCTGCTCCACTGAGGGGGATGGAGTAGAGTTTATTTTGACCTTGGACGGTAACTTACTGATACAGACCAGAGCTGGGAGTACAGATGAGCACAAACCCAGTGTTTCTCATGTAACCATCAGCTTACACGGCCAACTAACAGGAATTTTGACGTCTAATGTTCGAAACAATGTCAGCAGAGAGGAAACATTTATCCACCTTACAAGCTGTAAAGGTAGTGGATTTTATGAATTCCATTCCATTCATATGTATTTACTAACTTATTTCATTCCCTCAGTAATTGCCTCACTATTCCTGTTTTTTTTTTTTTTTTCTTTCCAATTTTCCAGCTTGGTCCAGCTTTTACAGCCTCATGCATCATTAGAGTTCCTTCATGTATTCTTGCTATTTAGACCGCATTTGCTCAAAAAAAACACCTATAATCACATTTTGGTTATTTTGGCAATTTGATTTCAGTTGAAATAATATTTTCTAAATTTCACTAAGAAAAAAATTCGATTTTTGTTGGGGTTCGACTTAAAATGTATTTTTCTTTTTAAAATCACATCAACATCTAACCCTTTATGTCTGAACAACATGTAGAACCACAATGCTTAATTTATTTTCAATGTTGTGACACATTTTAGCTTTGTCAGAAAATTTGCAGTTCCTGCGATTTGTAGAGCACTTGTGATTTTTAAATTTTGATTCATTGTTTAGCAAATCAACATTATCTAACTTGAGTTAATGTTTGTATTTTAAGGGTCCACTTCCCAACCCTTTGTAGTGACTGTGGCTGTGATGTCAACTGTTGCCATCCTGCTTCTCCCTTTGGCTTGCTTTTATGGTATCAAACACTTGACGAAGAGATTAAGACCCAGAACTGGTAATGATGGTAAGAGAAAGATGCTTTTCCAATTCCCATGTATTAACATACCCTCAGTGAGGACCAAAAAGGTCACATATGCACCAATTTTTTTTGAAAGTATGCTCTCATTTGTGTGATGCATGATGCAGGGGTTTTGTATTAGCCATTGTGGCCCAAACCCATCATATTTGCGTATGAACCCATGTATCACTACCTGACTATTTTAAATTACTACAGTACAACAGTACTTATGCAACAGTAAAAACAACACAAACACCCAAGGCAATTAAATACAGCATATAACAAAATTTTAAAACACAGAGCAGCTTAGATGTAAAAACATTCATGCTATTGTTATACTTTGCTTTTATTTGATACATTTTATGATTTGTTTTAAAATGATGTGGACGATTACCTATTTGTAAGCCACTAGTTCCAGCTGAGAAACTTAACGTATTCAGTTTAAAATAGCAAATTAAGATGACTATTCATCAGTAAGTTTATTTTGTTTAATTATTTTGTTAAAAAAAAAGAAAAAAAGAAAAAAAGAAGAAGAAGAAAGCAACCAAATCACGTACTGGTGCAACCAACTGAGGGTTGGTATTGAACCAGTGCTACCAGTGGAAAAGTTAGTCTGAATACCCGAGCATGTAAAATGTGTAAAATTTTGCCAAGAATGAAAGTTGCGTCTATTTTGACTATTAGATGATTAGCTTGATTGGTTGACTTTTAGATTGACTATATAGATAGATCAATTTCTTCGGTAGCACAAAGATACTACTACTTACTACTTATTTCACGTGCATATTTTTATTTCTTTCAGATAACACTGTGGACAAAATTATCTACTCAGATGTTAGAGTGATGAAGCCGACAAGAGAAACTAGGTTCAACCCATGTCAAAATGCAAGTAAATTCTCTCCCAAAATATTCATGACCAAGCATTAACCTTACCAAACCAGGGGGTTTCAATATCTGACAATGTGAATTTAATATAGCAAATTAGCACCATGTTGAATTAGCTATCAGCAGTTCCAGTTTGATATGTAGGCTACCCATGACTGTACAGACAACTATCAGTGAGTTACGTTGATACACCTGAAAACTAAAATTGTGATAATTAAGTTCTAAAGGTGTAACAAGAAGCTTTTTCCTATGATTTCAAAGCGGATTTAATGAAATTTATGCATGTTTGACATCAATGAAAACAATACCATCTATGTCTATGTATTCAAATTTTACAGAGGTATAACTCTGACAAGGAGTGTTATGTCATTACAGATGCAACTGCAGAAATTCTGTGCTATGGGATTTTATGTATATCTGAAGTAATTTTCACATCAATATCTTTGTCTCATGACTCTCCCTATACACGTGTATTATTAGGATATTCAACAGAATATTTTGGACCCAATTTTTTGAGGTGTCTAATTCGTGTCCTTCCTATTTACATACATGAAGGATACTGAATATATGCTGAATGCTAAATAACCTATATTCAATGAAGTACACCACCATCACAAATTATGACCTCAACGTGAAACAACTATTACCACTTCTATGACTGTAAAAAAGATTAGTATATACAGGTGTACCTAATAAAGTGGCTGTTGGCTGTATATTGCGTACATTTCAGAGTGCTTTTTTATATCTTATTGGTTTTGGGGTTACCATGTTAAATTGTGGAATTTGTTTTTAAACCATTAATGCATTTGCTTCTCAAATATTAGTGTTTTTATTTTTTGTAGCTTTATTTTTCATGGTTTGTTCTGCAATTGATTTTACAGATTTTCCAAATAAAAAAGTTAAATATAATTTAATTTTAATTTTTTTTTTATTTTGTTTTGCCCAATGTCAACTATCAAACCAAGGTCAAAAAGAGTGAAAAGGATGATGTTTCTTTATGCTTGTATATAATCTTTATATTTGACCTAGAAAATAGAAATGTTCCATCGAGCTGAAGCATACTCTAATCAGGCTGTTGCTCTGTGTTTACATCAGAGGTGAGCTGAGTCGCAAAGTCAAGCATCAAGTCCTAACCTGAAAAAGTTTTGTTTTTTCACTGTGTTGTCTCTTCTAACCTTAAAAACCCACAAACTGTGACCCAGTTTCACTTAGCTGCTAAGGCATGGCAAAGCTGCAAAGAGGTAAAAGGGCACACTATATTTACATTAAGACTGTGTATCTATAACAGGTTTGAAGCAAATGGTCCACAGCAAATACTAGAAAAAACAAAAACAAAATTAATTTGTATGCCTGCCAATTCCTTAAATCTTAATGTCAGAGCTGCAAGCCCTTCATGCTTATTCCTTGCTTTATATGTGAACTGTCATCAGTAGTAAAGCCATCTATATAATTATCAGAGCTATGGAAAAAAAGTACACTGTGCTGTATGTATGTATACTTACTGTGCAATATTAGGAACACCACTCTAATACTTATTAGGACCTCACTTTGCTCTCAAAAGAAGACTAAGTAACTAATGTATAGAGATGTTCCTAATCAGTTGCTTAGTGAGTATACATCGTATGGTGTAATAGTATGGTGTAGAAACCAAAACTCAAGCATTATTGATAAAATAGTCAATAATTCAAAAATTCATCAATTTGTAATTTTTCAATGATTTAACAACACAAACTCATTGACTGAATGAATATTGGGAATTTCTGGTAATAAAAGAAAAAAAACGCTATTACCAGAGACTTTTAAATCTTGAGTTTTAAGTTAATGTAGTGACCATCATTAACCACATGATGGAGATAAATGCCATCACATGTAATCAGATAATAGTAAAGCAAGAAAGTCACTATAATCAGCATATGCTTGCATTAAAATGTACTCATTTGGCAGACACTTTCCCCCAAAACCCCCACATCTATACAATAAATGCAAGATCATTTTAATAAGTGCACCACAAGTGAATCTTTGGTGACTTATTGTTTTCACCACAGGGTGGTGGCAACACTATGCAATAAAACACCAATGTTCAGCTTGAAACAAACCCATTTCCATTGAGCTGCAACAAGTTTGGCCAGTTGTAGTAGTAGTAGTAACTGAGGAAGAAAGAGTGCAGGGATGAGGGAAATTTAACAGTGTAACAGAGTGTAATGGGTGATGACTATTTTGCTATAAAAACTACACCATTACTTACTCCACTCCATACATTGTTTGTATCCTTCTATCCCTCAGTCTACTTATTTTAAGTCTGAAATCTCTTCGCTTATGCTTTCTTTTGCACCATGTTTCCATCAAATGTGCGTTTTATTTCTCTTCATCTACTCTTCATTACAATGAAGTACAGAATATGCTGATCTTATTGGCACATCATGTCAACCCTCAATACTACAATTGAACTACCTGTTAAACTTAAAATGTGTGACCAATGTTTTAAAATTTTTGCAGCTGTACTCAAAATCTAACATAAAATAAAGAATCTAAACCTTAAGACTTGCAAAATTATCTTTGATTCATACCCATCATCTCTCTCTCTCTCTCTCATTGATTAGCTGCAATATCTGTGGTTATATTTCCACACCTTCAATCCACCATCTGCCTTTGCAGACTAGACCATGACATGTCAACCCACAGACACAACATTTGAAACTAACTTTACACTTAGGTCATATGGAATAACACTTATGACTACTACTTTCTCCCCCTGCCACCCTCCTCCTCTGTGTTTTTAATGGGGCTACAGCAACAGAGAGGAGGGCTTCCCCCTTTGCCTGATGCCCTTGCTTTGAGAACATGTGGCCATAATTGGGTTGCAACTGCAGCAGGCCTTGATTCAGAGAGTGAGTCCATTTAGTTTTGTCTGACTGCCTGCTGCTTCCACAGCTGTACCTTTTATCCTCCACACAGCCAGGAGAAAGAGTGGAACATGATCCAAGCATAAATACACTACATTCAGTGAGTAAGGTGCAATAATAATATTGCTCTCTGAGCTGGATACCTCTTACCAGCTCTCAGAAGTATTTTAATTTTCACTGTACATTTTATGCACATCATTGTGGGCCCATGCGACCGTTTTCACAGGTGTATCTAATGTCGTTAGTTGTTAACCAGCATGTTTAATAGACAGGCCTTTCATTTGCAGCCAGGTACCGATAATTAATTACACCTGTGCTTCCCTTTCTGAGTCAATACCAACAATCAACACTAATGTTTCACTAAAATCCAAGTGCTTTTATAACATATTACGTCATATTTTCTCACTGTAAACGTCACACTGAGGACATGGTTCAAGACCTGTTGCTTTGCAGTCGGGACTCAGCTAGCTAGCTAACTGCTGCGGTGTTTGTCAGTTAATCTCATATTAGACTGCTTAAAGATGCGTTTCATTAGGGTTCACAGCAACAAGCAACGTTATCTGACATAACCGCTTGTAATTTGAAACGTCAGCAGGCATATTACGTACGGTAACTGATCCCTGAGGCATTTACTCTTGACTTACCGGGAGTTAAATTGAAGTGAGTAGGCGTTGCCTGGAGGAAGAGGCCTCCTCCTCGCGTAAAGTGCTAAAACGAAATCTTGTTTCTTGTTAGATGACAACCTAACGGCCTCCTGCGTCTTGGAGGAGATGAAGGTTGTGAAGACGATACTTTGGTGCTGCAGGTTACGGTCGGTAAATGATCTTTCACCTGCCTTTGGAGATTTTAGGTAAAAAAAAAAAAAAAAGTGGCGCGAGACTGTCAACCGTTTAAATCTCGCGAGAATATGTAGCATCGCTTCTGATTGCGCCATATCTATGGCCTGTGCCACCATCTTAACTTGATGATTTGTACTGAAGTGATTATGTTATTAATAATTATAATAATAATAATGTGCATTGTTTACCATGTAGCTGTCCATGAATTGTTTGTCTTAGCCCTCTAATAGACTGGTGACCTCAATCAGTGAAACTTTATTGCTTTATTAATATCCGATAGCTAAACTGCAGAGCATTGTTGCTTTGAGTATTTTCAGAGGGGCTCTGGTGATTGCCAAAATGGTTGCCAGGTTGTCTGGCATGTTTCTAGGTAGCTATGGGTAGTTCCTGTGGTGGTACCAGGTTGTTTGTATGTATGTGTGTGATTGAGAGTGTGTCCAATCAAATAAGAATCTGTTCATTAGTTAATAAGCCCTGGGGGTTCCAACTGCTAGTAAATGCACACAACAATTAAATATATGATATTGCACTCATTAAACAGCCTAGTTAACATCGGGATAGACAATATATTTTCAGTCTGCTTTTGAAATAATAATCGATGCGCTGATTAACCTTCTTTCAGTCTCATTAATGTAGAAGATGTTGGCAACTGCTCAACAAAGCCTGGCTACTGATTGGCAGCAGGAGGTCACCAGATACAGATACAGATCAGATTCTTTCTGCACGTCTCTTCCAACAATGTATACTTCGTGAGCCAAGGTTGTGGCAAAAAGTTTTCTCCTGCTATCTGTTTTCCTTATCGGAAACTTCTCCACCAATCAAAACAGGCAAATCCTATCCTGGCCCTCCTCCTGCTATCTACTTGGAACACAGTAGCTGTTAATTTATTCTCAACTGGAAGTAAGATAAAGGAGGTCAAGGTTTGTCAACATTGTTATTAATGTGGCATTATTCACTTTTGTAAAGAGCAACAGCTGACTTGGTCTCAGTCAGGGTCACTCAGACAATGAAGGCTCTTATCTCCGAGCAAAGGCTCCTTGGTCAGTGAAATAACACCCTGACACACCCAGGCACTTAGAGGGGGAAATGCTTGTAAGCATTTAATTTAATGAAATAAGTGATAAAAGAACATTGGCGAAACCTCTGTCCTTAAATTAATCCTGAAATGAAACAAATGTCAAAGGTCAAATCACAGCTTTATAATTTTATAGTTAGTTTTAAATGTTTCTACAACCAGCCTCAAAGCTTTGCCACCCATTATAACTTTTCATGGTCATTACCCAGCCTGAATTGCAAACGAATAAAACGGTCAAGTAAGCATTCATGGCAGTGCAGACCACAATAGGACCAGTGTAATCTCTGCCCAAAACGGGAACCACTTTGATGGACAAACAGAACCTGCTGGAAAATACTGTGTCATTGGGATTTCAGAGTACCAAGTCAGTGAATGAATTCACGTCCTGAATGGTTTTGTGGTGCACGAGGGGGTGAGACACTATGCTGCTTAGTAGCATAAAGGGTTCGTCATTTAGACAAGATTGAAAGTGCATGTTCACATAAAAAATGCATTAAAAAATCCCATGGATATACCCAAATATATGGATATTCATATAAGTAGACAAATATGCAAAACATCTTACATACAGTCACTCTTGGAAATGCCAGGCAAACAAGTGCTCTCTTTTGACAGGCAGGCAGTTTGCTGCCTTATGTCTGTGCTAAGCTTCTGTGTAAGTTGTGTGATGGGACACCACACGGTCTTGACTCAACCATTTACAGTAGGGGTGGTGAGGACATGGATACATTTGCCCTAGATTTACTTTTCTTCATGTGCTTATGTGAAAAGTATTGCCACTCAGATTAAAGCTGAACAGCAGCCAAGTTGTGTTTTGAGTCATAAAAATGTTGTATGCTTGTGTGTAGCCTGTGGTGGTGACACACTCAGAAAAATTTGAATGGAACGTGAACCTCACATTAGTATTTTGCTGTTAGCAGCAACAGTAAGTATGATTGATTATCATGGCAAAATGTGGTCCTGGATACACCTGCTCTAGTGGGAACTACCACAGAGGGGATTTTAAGTACTTTGGCAGGTATATGTCTGTCTGTGAACTGATTTTTCCCTTGAAATATGGCTCACTGATTGTTGATATTCACCCAGTTTTACGTCTGCGCAACCAACACATCATCAACTTTTTCCTTGGATCAGCCTGAGTTCAACGCTATGACCCTATGACATATCAATGTCTTTTCACTACTCCCTGGATAAACTGTCCAATCAGACACAGTCTCTCAAAATTTATCATGTGGATTTCTGATTTTCACAAGTACTTGTCGGCCAATTGAAAATAGCAGCATGGCTGATATACAGGTATTGAGGTCAAATCTCAGCAACACTTTTATTTAGAAAAACTAAATGTTGTACAAGGAATCAGGACCCCATCCATAAATTAACCATCCTTTGGCCTCTGGGGGGCACTGTTATGACAAGATTTGAATGATTTGACAAACTGTCAAATTATGATTCCCTGGTAACTCCACCCTAACAGGCTGCTGTAATTTTCATCATCATCATCATTATTACTACTATAGTTATTTCAGTTCTACTCTTAATAACAATACAGTTTGTGGTCACATCATCCTGTGTGAGTCATTCAAGATGCAGATTGGTAGAGTATGCCCATGTGGCAGAGAAGTGTGATGACAGAAAGTAGAATTTATAAACCTGAGATATTAATGTTCCCACAGCTGATGAGAGTAAAACACCTGTATCAACAGGAGAAAAGAGGACTCTTACAAATTGAATGCCAATCTTGAATCATTTTGTGTGCATGTTAAAATGGAGAGGTTTCGATGGGATATGATTTTTTACATGGGCATGTATATGAGAAAGAGTGGACTGAGTGATTAACTTTTTAGCTGAGACATAGGCTTTTTTGTCTTTGTCTGCGCACTTTCATAGAGAGCACTTTATTCAATAACTTGAATTTGTTCATGATAAGCCTTTCATATCATCTTCCTGTTGCTATTTTAAAGTTTTTACTTCACTGTATTTTACTGATAAATCACATTTTGAAGGGAATGTGACTTGAGGCAGACAGACAGCAACACACTGAGATTTCCTCTTCTTCTTCTGGGCATCAATCAGCAGCAGAGTGAGTCATGCATGTGGACCACAGATCGTGCTCTCATTTATCAACATTTACAGCCAAGGGTTTGACCAGCTGAAAGTTCACCCCTGTGTGATGTGTATTGTCCAAGACCATATTGTCTCAATATGTTTGCATGTAGTTACATAAGTTATTATTACATGTTCAATTCACTATCGCTAAAGTAGCCCCGATGTAAGAATTTTACACTTGTACTATTATTTAATGCTTTGTTTGTGGGGGGGGGGGGGTTGTAAGGTTTGTGTTTTGTTTTATTTTTATGCAAGATATTTCATGTAAAGATAACAAAGGTAAAGTTGCATAGTCAAATGAACCCATTAGTTGAACCCTTTCCCTGTAGCTTCATGTCTAACCTGTTGTATAACTTTATATCTTTGTCTTAGCCTAGTTTTGACATTTGAAGTCAGCTCTCTTATGACACCCCTCTCAGCCTGATTTCAACATTGAACCCATGGTTACCTTTGCTCAATGTCACCAGAGAAACAAATTTCTGTGAAGTACTGTACTTCCTCGAAGATATTTTTCTTGGTGGGGTGGGATTGACTCTCAAATAACATTTAGATGAGGTAATATTAAACCTTTCTCGTGAAACTAATCAATATTAATGGAATTCTATTAGCTGGGTGACTTCCAGTTCCTCAGGGCACAGCCTACAATGAGAACTCAGTGATAGTTGTTAAAACTATTGAGATTTACTGCTTCATTTGGAAAACCTGTAGCTTTTTACCCGAAGGTAACATACATGGGTCTAAACATTTGCTCTTTGTATTTATTTTAGATCATAACATCATGAGAAAGCACTTTTAAGTTAATATGATACATTTTGTGTTTGACAAGCTATCGAACACAATCTGGGCTTCATGGTGCAGTGAGCCTCACCTATTTTTTACTCCAAGTAGGTTAATGGAGTTTCCCAGCTGCAAATCTTAATTTAATGTGGTACATTGGAAGAAGAACATGAACTCTTCACTCTTGAATGCACATTAAATGAAATTTTAAGCTCCAAGTTTGAGTCATAAGTCTGAAAGGGGAGATGAGCTCATATTTGCTAGTGACATGGTGTAACTGCATGGTTTCACCCAGGCGGTCTGCAAAAAGCCCCCACACAATTGTGGATAGATTGAACATTATGTCATATTAACACAACTATAATTACACAATCCCTGTCATTTACACAGGGGTGGATAACTGTGTGTGTGTGTGTGTGTGTGTGTGTGTGTGTGTGTGTGTGTGTGTGAGAACACATAGTTTTGGTGTTCTTAGGGTACCTCTTTTTATGAACTGTTCACATTATGGTTAGTGACTTTGAGAACCATGCTTTTAATCAGGTTTCATAGGCTTATTTTACAACAGCCTCCTGCTTCTGGTGTAAATCAATCCTGTACAAATAAAGTTAATTAAAGCTGACAGAAAGTCTGTTTAATGACTCTTTACCACTTAAACATGGAAACATTCCTTTCTGTGCTGTGAGGCATCTTTATTTATGAAACTTCCGTTTTTTTTGCCCACAAGTAGGCAAACACAACATTGATACGTCATTACCCTTTAAGTTGATGTGGCAGACTTCAAACTGGCAAACAGTCTCTATGGAACAACATTACAGTTCATTTGAATTGTATTTGGGAAATCTAAGTCCAATATGGATTGTCCTGTAGCTCTGTTCTTGGTCTGTGCAAACTCACCAGCTGTTACCAGCTAGTCACAAGTTTGATAAAGATGTGAAGAATAAAAACATGCACATGAAATTTTCACATTATTCACATGAACAGAATGCTTCCTTGACATGTGACATAGGAACTGAGGCCTCTATTTCAATGTGTGAGGCTAATTTGAATGTGACATGAATGTAGAATGCCACTGCTAGCTTAGCCACATTATTACCATCCACTACATATAATGAAATGTACTGTAGGTTGATCTCATTATATCCTATTCTTGTGGTAATATTGTATGTTGTCTAGTTCAGTGTTGGCTGTTCCTGTTTACAATGGCCCTTTGTTAACCGGTGTGCAGCTTTCCGCAAACACTCACAACACAAAAAATAATATATGGTACAATAATTATGTTTGTCCTTGGTTTTACATGTACATCTCATTGAAAAGCTAAATAGGTTTCCATTGATCTATAGGTAAAACCACCCACTGTCCAGTCTCTCTCACCAGCTGTGCAAGTGGTCTTCCTCTGGACTCAACTGGGTTCACAATCACTCACCTTGTTCAAGGTGATGAGTTTCATTTCATGTTCTTCTAAAACAATGATGTAGAACAGAGTGCAGTCCACGAAGCCCCTAGTACAATTTAATAAGTTTCAGTCATGTCTAAAATACCATCAATAACCAATTCGTAACCCAAAGGTCTCCGGCTGCTCCTATGTTCTAAATGTGCTCCCAAATAACAACTTAAAAGTTTTACGATTTTATACTTTAGACTGCTGAAGTTAAGATATTAATACTGTCCAATAATACTGCTGTCAGTGTTTGTCTGATTTATACTGTATGTCCAGTGCTAGCAAAACAAAAACTCCCAACTGGACCGGCCTCTTTCTGTCTCCCAGATAGAATTATGACTTTCCTTGCTCTATACTTAGCTCCTCAGACGATTGTATCTCCAGTCCGTCTGCTTCATGAGGTTCAGACTTAGTTGTTTGGAGAAATGAAAGCCTTTTTCTCTCAGTTAAAGATGTCTGGAAAGGATGAAAGGCAGAGAGAGAGGGTGGGTTGGGGGTTTGAGAGGAATAAAGAGAAGGGGGGCAGAGAGTGCTGGCACTTGTGTGTTGCAGTGTTTGTTCTATAGTTGCCAACTGCTGTTGAACATTTTGTACAGTCACTATGGTATCCCCTGAAATACGCTGCCTCTTCAGAAGGGGTGTGTAAGGGAAGGAGTATGGGAATGTATGTGCCTCAGCCGAGTATTTAAAAAGACAGGGAGAAATGAAGAGAATCAAATGAAGTATAAAGGAGAATGTCCAGCGGCTAATATGAAAGAGAAAGTCAGGGAGACAGAAAAAAAGTTTATTACATCTGTTTACTGGTTTTCTGCCTTTTTTGATTGGTTCAGCTTAACTGGTCTTTCTGGTTTCCTGTCCTTATCTCTCTAACTTTGCCTTATGTCCTACATTATGAACCCTGACCAGAACCACATTTTTTACATGTCTGTGGCTCTGGCTGCACTGGTGTAGAAGTCCATCTAGTCCATCATTTAATTTAAGGTATTGTTAAAGGTTTAAATCCCCACTATACCACTGAGGTTTAGCAAACTTCAATTTTAGTTGCAAGGTTAAGAAAATTTTCTTTTTCCTTTTAAAATTTTCTTTTTCCTTTTAAACTTCATAGTATATGTTTTTTAATAAAAGCTGTTTAATATGTCTTATATTTAGGATGTCTCATTTTATCTGTTTGGATCTTAATTGTAAATTGAATTGTATTCACTCATATTCACAGTTGGTTTAGAAAGCATGATGACAAAGTAATCCTGATATTTAAGTCTCTTTTAAGGAAGACATATTTTGTTGAACTCTCTGTTAATTTACCTCATCCAGAGCCAGGTTCAGAAGAAATGTCTCTAAAACCTGAGCCATCTATTTGATTTGTATATCCACTTTTGTTTAAACAGACTTGAGAGGGCAGAGATGTGTTGCATATGTCTGAAATCCAATAGATACTATAGCAAGCTCTCCTTGTTGGATGTTGACCACATTGGCTGCTTATTCTCTGTAGAATAAACAAAGACCTCAGAGGGGATTCCTTCTCTGCATTACAGTGCACACACTGCATGTCCAGCACAACTATAACAATAACAATATTCCTGTAAAAAAAAAAGTCTGAACAAATTCACACAAAATTTGAAACAAGACATGACAATTGCTGTTGAAACAATATTCATGCACAATATATTCATTCACATCACAATGGATTTTCCATTTTGTTCTGTAAAACTGTTCATTCAAATGTCATTGTGAGCAGTTTAAGTTCAGGGTTGGGTCAAGCATGCCTCTGCCAAGGTTGCACAAATAACATAAATCACTCTATTTTAATAATACTAAATATTTTGATATGTTTCATCTGCATTTGGATCTGCATCAAAATAGTGATAGACATTTACCAAACAGCTTGTCATTCAATGAGAAAATAATGAGAAGTCTTCCGAGGTGAATGACTTGTTCTTTGGCCCATGGTCCCAACATTTCATCACATTTTATTCATTCTGTCTACACTGTTTTAGATATCCTAGGTAATCAGACAAATAAGTGGGACTGAAAACATAACTTCCTCTGAGAACAGCTGAAGGTACTAAATGAGTTTATACTGTGGTAGTTTGGGTGATAAATCAATACAGGTTATAACAGATGAGGGTAGTCAGGCTGTTATTTGTTTCTGCTTGTCTCTTTTTTTTCATCCATTTTGGGAAAACAGTAGCTAGTCTGACACATTCTCCTGATATTTTTTCACCCCAGGGACGATGGAGGGTGGAAAATTAACCCTTTATTCTGGCTTTAAGCTATTGCTTGTCTGAGAGCTGAGTAACTCTGAGATCATCCTGTGGGTGTCTCAAGATCAGTGACTGTCTCTTTCCAAATCCCCTTTTAGTAAGAATCAAAGCAGGGCTCAATCAGAGCTTCATCCCCTCACAGGGCCAACCAAAACATTAAGTGGCTCAGGGGGCTTCAGTGATGTACACGAAATCTTGCAAACAAACCATGAGTGTGCTTTATATACACAAACTGTCGACCTTTTCATCCTTGTGTGTGGATTTCATCTTCATTGAAGAAATACAATAATACACACACATGTGCAGCTAGAGATGTAGATAAAGCACAGCCTCCTTTCAGATGTTAATACATTAAAGCCCCGGAGCATCAGCCATTTGTATGTTGGACGTAGTAATATTTCCACATGGTTCAAATTTGAATAAAATAATACACATTCTAACAGTGTTTCTAGGCTACTTAAGATAATTTTGAGTGTAAACAATCGTGAGTCTCAAGCAAATTATGTTGCTTGTTTCTCTCAAAAATCATTTTGAAGCAGCTGATTTTACTCTGAAGAAACTTATGCATGCTACAGGAACACAGCACATGGCCAGAAATTGGAAATAAGACAAATGCTCACAATCTGTACCAAGAACAAGATGTTCCAAAACCATTTTCATCTTTCATCAACCATCTCCTAATCTACCAAATATTGTCCACATTGGGGCCCTATCTGCAGATGTTTGGCTGAACGTGGCTAACGTGGCCCGGCCCTGGATAAGAAGTGGAGGGACAGAAATGTGGTCACCAACCAAAGTCTTCAGTTACAGATAGACAAATGTTACAGAAATGTTACACACCCCATGGGGGCTCCATGTCTCATAGCTACATCAAGGTCATTTTTACTTTTTTGTGTGACATGCATGGTATTTTCTTTGTGACAAACATGGTCATCAAAACTAAATTGCTTGCATTATAGCTGCAGTTACACCACGTCTCCAAGCATACACTATACCACTAGCGTTTCTAAAACTAAACAGATTATCTTCAGACTCTTTCATCAAACTAACACTCCTCTAACAGAGCTCCATATATATATATACTCACTAAGAGCCTTTACTGTAATACATCAAGTTTGAGTCATTGTGCATGTTTTAAATTTATTTTTGAGGGGGAATTGCAAGGGTGTAGCTCTGCTGTATGTACAGACTCACATACCCAGGTGTAGTCAGACCCATCCATTCAGACTTTACAAATCACAGCTGTCACTGGTAACAGGTTGGTGCTGTCTGGAGCCACAGACCCTTTAATGACCAGCATGCTGCATAAAGATAAAGGATTTCATAGTTTTTGATTTTTTAAACTGACATCAGTAATACAAATTGGGGCAAAGGGGGCGATAACTGAATGAGAGTAAAAGAAATTTGAGTGAATGCAGAAGGAGAACAAGCCTGTTAACTATAGGCAGTGCTGTAATGTTGTACACCCATTACCTCATTTGTGAGACTTTGATAAGTAGAGATGGTATTAAAGCAGAGCTCCACAAACTGTTTGTTAAATGCAAGCTTGGCCAAGATAACTTTGTGCATATTTATCATTATCAAAATCCACATAATGAACAGAGAAAGGTTTGTGGAGATAAATCAGACAAAGGAAGGCTGAATGATTTAGTCAACATTCTCACCATTCAGGCCAGTGTGAAGAATTAGTATCTGCTTGGTTGGCAGATTTGGATGTGGGTGGAAAGAAACTGCTTAGTCAGTGTACACAGATGTGATGGACACTGCACCATTTGGTTACATGGTACTGGTGCAGTCTGCAAAGCAAAGCAAGCTCTGCATCAAGCTCGTGCAACTTGAAGTGTTTATCTTTAGAGGGGGGGAGGCTGAATTCTTTCCATGTAGCAAAGCAAAGTTTCTCTTTCTGTATCTCTTGTTGCCTCTGTTTCTGCTCCTACTTCACTGCGTGGGTCTGTTCAGTGAAGAGTTTCTTCCCTAACTGATTTCTGGTAATTGTATATTTACTTCATAAAACTAAACTAAAGAACAATGATGATGTGGCCTTTCCTTTTTTCCTGAGGTGGGTATATGTCTAAGTAGTGTGACTTGGAATATGAAGAAAACTCACAAACACAAATACTGTACATACAATGTGTGTCCACTGAATTTTGCCAGTTATGCCAATTTTAAAGAAAATTCCTGCATCAGTAGCCAAACTACATTGGATTAAATTTGGCACTGGTTCGAACCCAGAGCCATCTTGCTGGAAGACAACAATGCTAATCACTCTCAATAATCCAAATGAAAACTTGCTTGCATGACTTATATTTTTTTACTTCACGTTTTAAAACAATGCAATGATCCCTTCACTATTGTAGCTCAGATGTGCATTATTATCTTAAAGAGCAAAGCCAAGACATACTTTGCTCCAACTCCTGGTCACTATAGGGATTTTGGATAAATGGTTGAAGTTATGGCCGCATCTTCTGTCTCAAACTCATGATTCTAAAGTCAAAAAGTTAATAATAATAATTTGCACACAGGAAGAAAAGATAAGCTGACAGCATTGAGGTGGAAGTGGACTGGTATATATATATATATAT
>CM076660.1:10042726-10107568 GCA_038496675.1 Rachycentron canadum | reverse complement strand
ACACACACACACACACACACACACACACACACACACACACACACACACACACACACACACACACACACACACACACACAGGGAATCAGGTGACTGGAAAGGCAGGAATGGATGGGGTTACTGTGTGGCAAGTAATGAATGAGCAACTGGTGAATCTCAACTGTGACAAACCACTTTCAAAACAGGAATTAAGTATTCTTATTAAAGTGGTCATACAATAGAAATATTTTCACAGTGCAGCTCTTGAACATTTTTTGTGGGTAGATCCTACAGTTAAGACCAGAGATCGATTGTGTTGTGGTAATACACTTCTCATTTTATTTAGATCATAGAAAAAAAAGCAAATAAGAATATCCAGAACAATAACATGTACTGGTAGAACAATAAGTTAAACACAAGGAGAGACATTGTGTCAAAGAAATCATTTAAAGAGAGACTATGAAAAGGCATGTGAGTGACATGTTATATATATGTTAAAGCAATCACAATAAAACAAATATGTACAATACCAATGAAACAATGTGGTAGCAATATAATTTTCACATAATTTACAAGATAGCTAGTACAGATGGCATACCAGCGGCTACTCAACACTGTTGATATCTAGAAAAAAAAGGATATCAGCACTGCAAAATTCATTTTCTCATTCTCATCTCAAATTACAAGAGTAGTTTTGTTAGAAACTGCTTTAAAACTAATAATAAAATCACTCTCCTCCACCCAGTTCACTTCACTACTCACAATAAGCAGAGAAAGATGGCCCCATATTGCAGTCATAATGGCACGTTTCTTTAGCTCTTGCAGAAAGAAAGTCTGTCAAGAGAAGAAAACACATCCCGTGCCCTCATTTCACTTTCTCTCCACACCTCCTTAATCCCCCCCTTTCCGTTCCCCCCTCTCAGAGGAAATGTAGAGATATATTTTATTTGTTTCATGGACTTGGCTGTGACCAAGAATCTGAATTCATAGTAGGAACTGCATACTTCCAACTTCTGTCTTTTTCTCTCTTCCAAAGAGTAACTGTAATGTATCTGTGTAGTTGGTCCAAAAATATAAACAAACTGAATATTACTCCCATATGTTCTAGACTGTGGAGTCCCAGTTTATGAGTTTCTAACAGTTTTCTATGGCTGAATCTTCTGTCTCAAATGCACATAAGCATATTCAAAAGTTGTCATGAGAGAGTGCAGCAGTGTTAAGCAGCAGTGTTTTTGATAAACACATTCAGTGAACTCTGAGCTCTTGTCTGTATGAACTTGAATTCTTCAGTGTGAGAGTTGGAATTCCTCTCTCGGTCAGGTGCATGAGCCAGGAGCACTTCATCTTCTTTGTTCAAAATGTCACTATTTGCATCCATTCACTGCAGTGGATGAAGACACTTCACTGTTTTTTGTAACTTGTTGAATATGAATTGAGAGTTGTAATCAGATCTGGGAGAAATTCTTTAAACTGATCCTCACTAAGGTCCAGAGTTTCTCATGGAGCTTTGAGGACATTTCCTGCAGGGTTTTGTTTACATGTCAGAAGGTGGTGCTTGCATAGCTGCGTATGGAGGCTTTCACTGTAGGTCATAGTTCAGTAAAACCACACCCCAAAGCGTACTGACGCACATTCCAGACACCTATAATTATTCCTGTACCTGAACTGCTTATTGTTTATTGTTTCACACAACTGAAAAGTGAACATAAAAAATGGAAATCCAAGAGATGTTCCCTGTTTTGTAAGACATAAAGTCCAAAAGAACCATGTCTGAAAGTCCATAAAGTAAACTGCATACATGGAGTAAACTGCAACAGGAGTATAATGTAACTGTAACATAGTTAAAAAGACACAGAAACCTTTAAACCCATTAACCAACACTTAAACAATATATCATTATACCTTAGATGAAGACAATTTTCTAGTGTGCTACATGGGAAACTGTTGTTATAATGGCTAAATGCAAGATCAGAGCAAAGGGGAAAAACCACCAACTGCACAGTTTATCACAGCAAACAAACCACTCAAATCAGCTCAAAAATCTCTTGTGGTTAAGCACATCACACACACATTAGTGTTTACAATGAAAACTTGAGTGAGGGTTGTATTGTGTTACATTATGCTGGTTTTAAACTGATATGCTGATGGTTGGCTGTCTGCTGGTGTAGTCATTTCACACAGCTCATTCTAATTTCCTCTTTTCTTCTTATTCATGCATGCAGCTTGTTTCTTGTTTGTTGGTGTACTCTAGTAACACACTGTGTTTGTGATGTGGAGTTGCATGTGAACACTGCTCTGCTAATATGAGCTTAACTGGTTGTATTGTATGTAGGATTCATGTAGGACACACTGGTTGAGAGATGAGGACTGTCAGATTGGGACATAGCAAACTATGTCAGCTTTTGCATGGGTTCGAAATTTGGGATACTCTTGAGACCCAAGCCTTATTCTAAACATTTCAATATCCATACACTCTATATACATAGCATTTATTAGGTCTGTCAGTGTAGAAATGCTGATATGGGATCACTAAAATAAATTTCAGAGAACTCTTCCAAAGACAAAACTGATCCAAGATCGACATTCCTCCTTGACAGAGCCTGATAAATGGGCTATGATACCCAGTAGCTCCCATGTTTTGCTTTCCCAGTTATATTATACTATGACCATCTAAATCTCTGTCTCAGACTAGCTCCACCTTGGAGTTGGGGTACACTGCAACAACGTCATAACCCTCTGGTGGCTGGACACGTGCCTTGGCGTGGGTCTCACAGTACAGATTGTCCTCGATGAAAAAGTAGCCTCTCTGCTTGAGGTTGACGCCGCAGTCGTCGCACATAAAGCACTCAGGGTGGTAGAGCTTGTCCCTGGCCTTCACGATGGTGCCCCTGGATGGAGACATGCACAGAGACAGAGAGTGTTAGACTTAGGGAGGCTTTAAATTCCAGCTACACGTAGAGAGAGCAAGAGATACGGATTTTTTTTATGAGTAAAGCATATTTTTTGTCTTTATTCTAGACTACTTAAGATTTGTTTTTACCACACAACAGTTCAACATTTAACAATTAACAGACCAACATTTAACTAAGCCAGTTACATCTGCTCCACATTCTTGATTTCCAATCAAATTAAAGAGCAAAACATGGATCAAAATTGTTCTCTGGTGACTACAGACAAACACAGGACAAACTGAAAGATAAAAAATATTTCATACACTGAATTAGACTTTATATCTTTACTATGTTTAATTTATGGTTGTTCATCCATTAGAGTCTTTCTCTCTTCTACAACCCTTCCTTAATATCCAGCTTGAAGCTGATGATTGAGTTGACTGATTTCTAGTTCCTGGCTTTTGGGTTCAGCTGGGCATATATGAGTATTTTGGGGTATAAGTGTTGAGTTTTTTTTAGTTACAACATACAGGAAGAGAGCATAGCCTTACATGTAGTGTATGGGAAAAGCAAAAAAAATAAAAAATAGCTGAACGTCACAGGCTTCTGCTACTTAGAAGGATGAAAAATGCTAACAGGAAAGTGATGCTTTGATGAATGCCTTAAAAGGCTGACTGCAAGCATCATTATCATAGCAGAGGACAGAACATTAGGCAGAACACTTTAAAAGGAAGTAATGATGAACTGCTTATGACTGACTCTCAGTTGTTTATTGAGCTGCCCATTATCTATGCAAATCAACATTTATCCTTCTTGATAGCAACTGTAACCAATCAGGAATTTGAATACATTATATCTCATGATATGTCATACTTTAGGGACGTTTTCAACAAAGGCTACACACATTGATCCTGTCACACCTGTGAGCAAAGTGGTACATGTTTATTCTGCTGAATGGCCACTGACACACAGCGCTAGCGGTTTTGAGAAGTTCACTGCTTTTCTCTGTCACACTGTGATGGCAGTTGTGAAGGGCGTTGTTCATTCACTGCTCCCACTAAGATTTTCCTTTTTGCGGATTCGGGCCAGCAAGCATTCAGTTATAAGCCCGCTTCTTTTTTTAACCACTTTCACCATCTAACCACACCACTAGCAGGATAAACTCTTGACACAGTGCTCTGTACTTGTTTAAAAAGCTGTAAAATGCTCCCAGGTCATAACAGCCTTATTATGCCATGCAAGCTCCTACAATGTGCTCTTGTTCGTGAGTAAAATAAGCAGATGACATCACTGCTTACCTGCAGCTGCTTTTATAGAGGGGGGAGGATTACCGGTGTGTGTGGTTTCTTTGGCAGAAAGGTGTGTGCATGTGAATGCTCTTAATGCTTAGCATAAGTTTGTGTCTGTATACGAACATGTACTGATGTGCGTGTGTGCAGGTACAATATGTGTATACAGCATGTATGCGTGAGAAAGGGTGTGGAGGATGGCTTGGTTTAATCATTAAAATGATAAATGGGTGTATATTTACAGAGTACTTGTGATAGGCTTGTTGGTGCATGAGTTAACCTCTTTGTTTCAGGGAAGAATCTTGACTCACCTCATGTAGTTCAACTTTTTAATTGTATGACTAGAAGCACCATGAGAAGTGGGAGAACTTTCCATAAGGTCATTAAAACAGTGTTAACAGCAAATATAAGAATAAATCATATTTAGGACACAGCAAACATAATTTTTTACACCATTTAGTTTATTTCAAATAAATTAAACAACTATTATAAAACTAAAATTTCTTCTTTAGTATTTAAGACCAAAAAAAGGAATCACAGGCTTCTCTATAATAGACCTATGTTATGGGATGTTTTATGATGGTATAAAACCAACTCTACATATTCATTTATAAATTACACTGGGATCTATACAATACTTACACAATGCCATTACAGCAGCGCGTGCACTGGGGAAGCTTCTGTAGACCAGACATGGGGCTGGGGATGGGGCTTCCAAGTTTGGGAATAGGAGACCTGACTGGAGACTTTAAGTTTCTCATTCTCTCCGTTGGTGACACACCTAGAAAAAAAAAGATGACAACAGAATAAATTCAGGAGTCTGTGTGTTTTCTAGGGCCACTTGCTTCCAGGTACCAGGCTATCTGGTATCTCAGGGAACCTGTGTGGTTTTCCCCTAACCACACAGGTCCATGAGTGTCTGTATTTGTGTTTGTGGTTGCACCCTGCAGGAAATCCCCTTCGAATTCCAGGTAGTAAGACTAGAGCATGATCTGTAGAAGGGTTAAATGATACCAAGATGGTTACATATTTCTGAGAACACCTTCAAAGGACATGGCATCATGGGTCAGTTTCTGTTTCCTGCTGAGCTGTTTCTCACTGTCTGCGCCCCTGCCCTCCCTTACAGATGTGTTTCAGCCTGCTGGTGTAAAGGTATGTATTGTACAGGTATCTATCTGAGATATCGCTGCAAACAAGTCTGCTTATTGGGCAACACACACTACTGTTATCTTGCATATTATGGCATTTATTGATAGATTACTTCTCTAACAGGTTTGGCACAATATAAACATTGTGACAAGTCAAAACATGCAGCTCAGTAAAGCCACCTGTGTTGGTACTTTTGTTCTCATACACCCTTCACATGATTTGTGACAAAGCGTTATGCATCAGGTAAACCAAGCTAAAAATAAAGCCGTCTATCACATTGCTCTGCAGTAAATGCTACCTCTTTATGAAGGTTATATTGTTCAGTTTTTATTGAAAGTCTTTTAGAGAGGTGTTGATTCAACTTTATGATCATTTTGGAGGATGTAATTTGAGGTGCTGTTGAACTATATAGCATTATAAAAAAAAGTATTTCGGTTCTTTTGCTGACCTTTATTTATATAAACAGGGTGGCTGAATAATGAAAGCTCTGGCTACCTGTCCAAGTGACTGCAGGGCTGCTGTATTAGTACAATTATTATTGTACTGAATTAGTTCTAGCTAGTTGGACCCAATAAACTTGTAACTAAGTGAAAAGTGTGGGGGAGAAATGCACAAATCAGCTTTTCTTTGAAGCCTTACATCTTAACTAAACTTCCATGACTTTGGATATTTTGGATTTAACTGCTAGCACCCTCACAATAATAAAATTCAGAAATGCAACAATAATGTTCTAACAACACCATGAAAACACCAAGTCATCCTCTAGCAATGCTGTACCATTCTCAAGACAACTGGCAGCCTCTATCTTCTGCTGCTGTTAAATGTCAGTGTCAGTGTTTTGTTCATATAATTGAAGGTCACATTTATCATCGTAAGACCACAACTAGTGGCTTGCTTTCCACTTCCTCAGCCTCTCCATGGCATTTTTATTTTGAAGTCATCAGTCTGAATGGAAATGGAGATTTTGTGATTAGCCAATCACTGAAAAATGTGATGCTAATGCCAAAAATGGCACCTCTAAGTGCTGATTTTGCCATAGAATAGATTTTCTCTCTCCTCATCTTCTCTCAGTATGCCTTCCCCCCTCTTTGACCTCTGTCTCTCACTCATTCCTGTGCACTCCACTCAAGTATCCGAGTCTGCAGTGGCGATTCCTTGTAAAAATGTATGAGTCAACCTGGCCGGAAAGGGAAGCAGGGAAGAGTCCAGCTTTAAACATCACACCAGTATGCTACAATCACAAAATATCTGCGAACGACACAAGGACGTTGCCTGACATTCAGCTGAAGTGGCACAAATGTTACGTACGTCGTTGAAAGGAAATGACACCTTAAATACAACACAAAGGCCAAAGCTTTCTAAATCAGCTCAACCAACAATTGTTTCAGTATATAATGCCAATTTATGTTGCTACAGTTTAGTGAGAGGTAGTTATGGTTGCTGCCTTCCCACAGATACCATTTTTTTATTAATCTTCTCCAAAGCATTTAGTTACGCCTGACTGGAATGCATGAAAGGGGAAAACTTATCTGTTCCACGTGCACCAGGCAAGCGCAGTATATGACTTCCCTTCACTGATGATGTGCCAGGAGAGGCTATTCAGACCAGCAGGCCACCTATCACTGCCGCTAACCACGGTCTAATTAGCTTGTACCTGG
This sequence comes from Rachycentron canadum, assembly GCA_038496675.1. NCBI lineage: Eukaryota > Metazoa > Chordata > Actinopteri > Carangiformes > Rachycentridae > Rachycentron > Rachycentron canadum. Next base: position 10,100,603 of record CM076660.1, on the reverse strand, counting down.
CAACTGACTCAAAGGACTTTCAGTCTCTCAGTAACAGTTAGCCTCTGACTGCTCCATGGTGTGTTTAAGAGCTGACATTGGCCAGGCATGTTATTCCTGGGATTAATGTTGCTGTTACCTACTGATGCACTCTAATGGAAAACCTTTCACATGCAGCAGTGTTGTGACTTTTTCACAGAGGGGAAAGTTGACTAATAAAAGTCTTCAGAGTCCGGAATGAAAGAAAAAAAAGCAGGATGAAAGAGCACTTGTTTAGTTTTGCTTCTACATTTTAAATATCCAGACTACTTAGGCCCTGCATTGTTGCCAACTACGGACAGACACCATTTTTTATTTGACAGACAGTGTCAAGTTGGCAGATTACAACGCGCATCTCACCCCACGCAACATTAATGGCGATCAAGTGTATCAACCAAACAGATCGTAAAACAGCCACACACTCATGTTTAGGCCCATCTGACTAAAACCTGTCAAGTTCAGAGCTGGAGGCTAAAGGGGATTTCAGGCAAAGAGGATCACAACATCTGCAGATAAATAAACAACTGTAATAATATATGTTTATACAGCTGTTAAGGGATATTGTTATATCTACAACTTTTCAAGGAACTCGGAGGAGTTTTGAAAGCTTATCACAATGATCCATGTAATCAGAAATGTGCTGGCAAGATGCATTTATAAACGCTGTACATACAGTCATAGAGAAAAAAACAAACAAGACAAAAAGATTTGTCATCAAGTAAATCCAAATGTTCCTTTGTTGCAGTTTCCAAAAACTAAGATTTTCCTTTTGCTTTTGTTTGTTTCATATCACTGTGAAATGAGTACCTGAAGAAAAACACACTGACGACGACCTTGGGGAGTGTTAGCTAATGAATAAGCATTTGTACTGTTTTATTTATTTTATTAAGAATATGAAAGATTATTAAACAAAAAACCCCACAATAACCTAAGGCCTAAAGTGCTGTAAAAAGAACAGGTCCCCTGTGCCATCAGACGGTTGAAGGGTTAACCCCCTCACCAGTGAAATCCCATGTGTACTCCCACTGGACCATAAAATCTTAGCAGGGATTTAAATCTTGTATCTTTTCAGGTCTGTCCTGATCCGGTGGAATAACTATCTGAATGGAATGTTCCCTCTTAATGTTCCCTTGAAACATCCAGAATTAAGGTTTTGAAGTGAAGTTGAGCTCCATCTCTTTGACCATCTGAGTTGTAATCATGACTGCAGACAATTCTTATCGCACTCAAGCCGGTTCATTTAACTTTCCGAAGTTAACGGATCGTACTAAATGTGAACGTTTCAAGATTACATTTCAAAAGCCAGGAGGCTTTCAATAATCAGAGAAGTGTTATACTTTAAAAGTAAAACCTTTTGCTCTCTGCATTGCACACATGCTGATGGATGTCTAGATTCACAGAGGTCGTATTCTGAGAAAGGACACAGCCTGTTTCCCTCCTGAGCACTTTCTCTTTTCAGAACCTGTGGTTTTGTGGCCATTACTCACTACTGTTGCGACGAGCTGTCTGCTGAAAAAATACCCCCAGCAGCTGATGGAAAGTCGTTTGTCTGGAAATAAACAACACGAGGGGGAAAGTATTGTATTTTTCAGAACTTAATAACCTAGGAGTTCGGGGAAGGTATGAGGTCTCAGAGAGGTCACTGGCAGTAATGTTTATTTCTTTTTCCAACTGTTAAAGAAACACATACTCCCTCACCGTGCTGTCTCATGTCTTAAATTTCATTACTGGTGGTGGAAATTATAAAGTGTTATCTGCAACAAAGCAATCCAAAGTCTTCCCATTCAAAAGAAAACAGATTTCTGAGCATTTCTTGAAAACAAAACGTAAAGAAATAGTTCTGTTGACGCGTGAAAGTTTATTTGTTAATCTTAACCTTTATGTTACGAAAGACAGAACCTCATACTGATACAATAGGTACAACTTTCTCTAATCTACCCATGTTGTTTGATGCTGCTTTAAACACTCAATAAAACTAGTATTCAACAGTCACCCCACCCTATTTCTATTGACATCATTATCTAATCATGGTGAAGCCTGTGGAATTCTGGGTAAACTGACACTCTTGTTTGCTTTAACTTTAGCCCCCGAAAGTCAACATGGCCTCTACAGGGGACTCCTTCAAAAGGGGATCAGCTACAGTGATTTAAAAGCCTGACAGCAAGGTATGCATTCAAAAACAAGATGATTTAACTTCACACTGACAGTTACATTTGTTCCGCTGTTAATTTGACTCGTTCCTTCTTTGATGTGCAATTAAAATGCAACAACCAAAGACACAGATCTTAGCAACATCTGCGACAGGAACTGATCCTCTCACGCAGCGCCAGACATGAACACAGAGACAGGTAGCTCTCGAAATGATCCCAACGTAAACCTGAGGTCCCTCGTGTTCTTTTCACCAAGGACTTAGCCTGTCAATCAAAGCGTCAGTCTCCCAAGCTGAAACACCACTGACAGCAGATCCTTTAATCCATCAGCACAGCTACTTACTCCCTCCCTCCAACCCCCTTTGTCTGTCATGAGCATCTGTCTGTTTTTTTTTAACTCTCCCCCTCCCTCATTGCTTTGAGTGATATTAAGCGCTAAATTAAGTCTGAAACAGTCTGGCAGCACTCCAGGCTGCACTGCAGGAGCAGGCAGCGCTGTTCCTTGTACTGTGGATTATCCTGTCGGTTCTCAAATCAAAGGCTGAACCAGAGGTGTGATAACCTAGTGGGAAGTTTTCACTCTCACTCAGGGAAGGAAAATGAGTAATTTTAAAATATGAAAATCTTTTCCATTTGAATGCCAATATCATTACCCTAAGAAAATAGAGATATTAGAGAGTCAACACAGCATAATAAACAAAATGACAGTTACATCACAGTTATCATGGATTTATGGTTTATTTTCTGTTTTTGTTTCATATACTGTCAAAAAGTAAACATCTGGAGCCTGTTTTGGGAGCTCTGCTTAGGCGCAAACGGTGCCAACATCCCATTTCATTAATTTGTCTCTCATGAGTAAAGAGCCCTAAAGTCCTCTCTAATGCCCACGCATGGGTTGCAACTACTGTTTCTTTTTAGTTCAACGTGTTAAAATGAAAGCAGGGTAACATTCTTTCAAGCTACAATATGCAGCTTTCTGAAACAGGCCACGGGGGGAAACGGTAACCACCAGCTTTTGTTGCTTAGCTGAATGAAAATATTCTCATTACTACTAAGAATTAACCATTATTAGGTTCCCCACAAAAAAACATCTGTACCAGCACTGGCATCCAAAACACCACATCAGTCAAACAGAGTATGTTAACTGTCTCAGCATTTTAAAGCCAAAGGTAAATCTTTGGACAGGGTTTTCTAATCCAAGTGACAATTAAAAGTTCACGCAGATGACTGCATGGCAAAATACATACATTAGAACACACTAAAACCACTATATATTTATGGAAATAGCTACCAAGCCTACATGCTGACTTTGACACTGCGTATTCATACATTCACAGCTGTTAAAAGTCCAGTAATGACACTAAGGGTTAAAGGACTTTTCTTAAGGACAGGCCATTGTTAGCTGCTGAGGTTAAGGAAAAAAACATTAATTATTCACAGGTCAGAGGCCCTCTTCTCTTTGGCCTGAGCTATTTCCGCTTGAACACTCAGCTTATAATAACTAGTTTCACAACTTTTGTCCTGCTTTACTAATAAACAAGGAACCTGAGGAGAAGGTTTTAGTTCCAGGAATTATCTCTCCTCTGCTGCTGTCAGCATCACATGACTCCTGCTCAAAAGCTGGAATGCTAAGCGGTCAGAAGGCTGACAGGAAAACCATATTTCTCACTTTATTGTGCTTTGTGAAGTTGTTTTTTCAGTAAATTGCCTTTACCAAAACTTCCCTCCCTTGTTCATCCTTGCGTGAGCTATTTAAAGTACTTCATCTCTCTCCTGCTCCCTGTGTCTCTTGTTTTCTCTCACTTTTCCTCTCTAACACTATCCTTGCTGTGTGTCTTTCTATATAAGGAAAACTATGCCAGTGAGTTCAGAACAGTCAGAGAGCAAGTTGATCCTTTGGCTGGAGTCAGCCTCATCTGCATGGGAGGAAATATTTACTCTGAAATTTCCACATACATATATTAATAATATTTGCAAAACACTTTGTGAGAATTGCAGAGATGCACGCAAGCATATCCAGGGGCGAGCCACATTATAATTGCCTTATACCTGCTCAGCAAGTTGTTTTAGACAGTTCAAGATTTAATATTATACTGACTGTGGAGCAGCCAAGTGCAGACTGACTCACAGCAGCTGATATTATGATTTAGCAAAATAACAGAAATACAATCCAAGCACAGAAATCCCTACCTCCATCCTCAGCCTCCAGGATTCCCTGGAGATATTTAAAGGAGCCAGACTGTTTGGGTTCAGAGACGGGCTCCTCATAGTCCTGCAGCATCCTGTAGACATCTGACTGTGTGTCAAAACCATTAGGACCCACGGGGGAGTGTACAGGAGGCTCTGGGCTGAAGGAGACACAAGATGCAAAATATAGAAATCTGATTAATCATGACTAGATGAGGTGAACAAATACATTGATTTTCCTTTCCTTCAGTCAAGACAATGGGGGTGATGCACAATTGTCTTTTTTGTGGTACCTAATTTGGCCAGGACATCATTTACCAGGTGGTGTCATGATGTGGTGTTTGACAAAGGCAGGAATGAAAGGAGCTATAGTAGCCTAAAGCAGGCAGATGACAGTTGACAGACCACCAAAGAAAGAAAAGAAACCGAGGCATGAAATACAACAATTCTCTTTCTTCAAACAGACAGTGTAGAGCACATCTTATAGATTTATTTTCTTGAGACATCAGAGATTGATGCACAGAGGGAAAATACAGGTACAGGTAATACAGGTCCCTTTGCCCTTTACACTTGACCTGTGATTCCACAGGCATGAAGTTTTAATCACAGCAGCTCTGTGCTATGGTTCTACATGTTCATCCATCCATCAAACTCCCAAACCTCCCAGGGTGGATCCCGCTCAAACCTCTGGGAGATGAGCAAGGCTGCTGACAGATGTGTTCAAATCCTGACACACTTAACTGCATGTTTGTCAAAGACACTGCTCTCTAGGAGTCTGAAGGATGCACTGTGTGTGTGTATATGTGTGTGTGTGTGTGTGTGTGTGTGTGTGTGTGTGTGTGTGTGTGGATGTATGAGTGTCCGTGAGAGAAAGCCTTAGTGAAAGTGAGACTGAAATAGAGACAGAGATGAGCGGTGTAAAGATGGTGTTTTACTGTATCCTGCGTGTGTGCATGTGTGTGTGTGTGTGTGTGTGTGTGTGAGTGCTGGAGAAGATGCTCACTGGGAGACTAAACACACATATTTATTGTCCACTTGAGGAGATGCACAACAACAAATGGCTTTTCCAGATTGCATGGCCATCTGCACAGGTGTGTCAAGAGACATCCAAAGTGTGTGTCTGTGTTTTTTTGCTGTGTGTGAATCGGTTGTTTAGTCTGTTGGAGTATTAAAAGTGACTGTGGGCATATTTTTACATAAAAATATAGCTGGTGTAGCTTTAACAACAGTCACCTGAGACTTACTACCATTTCCTTGGGTGATTTTCTCACAGTAATTGTGTGCAATGAGGCTGGTCTGGAAAAACTCACAGAGGGATATTTTGAAAGCTGATACCCCTCAACAGTTCCTACTGCTCCTACCACTACATAGATAAGGTTCACTGATTTCTGTATTTAGAGAAAACAACACATACCATCCAAAAGATTTTCATTTGTAAAGTTTTGGTAACTGATTTTTTTTTTTTATTTAATCCAATTTATATTGTTTTACCTAACTTTGTATTTTATCTAACTATGTAATCTACTTATCTTGTCAGAATTATAAAATATGGCTGGATTTCAGAGCTGCTTGTTTCTATGCACTCCTGCACAACACACAGTTTGACTGTCTCACCTGTGTGTGGCGCTGAGGCTGAGGCCCCCCATCTTGCTTGGCAGAGATCTGTCTCCGTTGCTGCCAGCATAAAGTCCTGCCGGGTTGTTGTACTGAGCGTGCCCGGTTCCGTTACCATATCCATAGCTGTGGCCATTGTTGGGTCTGGAGTGTCCATTATTCAGGTGAGTGGGCTGGGTGGCCTGTGGGGACTGGGGTTCAGGGGTGTACGAAGGTTTACGGCTGTAACCGCCATATCCGCTGGTGATGGGCCGGAAATTCTAAAAGACAGAAGAAAAAACGGAAAAACAAAAAATCAGCATAACAGCAAAAATGTCAGATTTTTATGATTTAGAATATGTTAGTACAGAGAAAGAGTGATACAATGGCACAACAGAAGAAGCTTGTTACATTATAAGAAGATTTACTAATGTTAGAGAGAAGGCCAATAGATTTATTACAGAATGCACCATTACATTTTGTTTCAGGAAATGAGAGTAAAAAGGGAACAGGAATGAGAAAACAAGCAAAGTGGTGCCCTGTCTAGAAAACCACAATTCTTCTGAGGCGAAGACAGTGGTTGTTCCCAAATGAGGCTTTGCAGCAGTGAGGTTTGAGAGAAAAAGCTTTTTCCACTTCATTCCTGCTTTTCCCTCTTTAATAGTAAGGCTTATTAGGAAGGAGCTTGCATTAGATTTCCTGCAGATGTTTCTGTCAAAACAAATTAGCTTGTGTGGTGTAAATATTGAAAAAATGTGTTGTTTTTTTCTCCCTGGCTGCTTCTTCTATGAATTGAATAGTTTATAGAAGCTGACAGAGCTGATACACTGTACAAGACTAAATTATTATCTTTTTGTCGTGCTGGAGCAGACTTTCACATTCTTGCCACATAGTCATTCTGCTGGGAAGTTTTGACGAATCTGCTGGACTAAAGCAGGGCAGATGCACAGGCACCTACGCTTATACAACTGTATACTCAGTGAGTGTGTTTATCCTGAGGTCAACGCCCTTTTCATGCATTTGCAAAAACTCCACAGTGACATCATCGAGCAGCTCAGTGTTTATCGCGGCTATCAGTAAACCCAAGTGATAACCCTGAGAGTCAGCCCGGCTCGTCCGGCTTAGAGGCTGAAATTCACAGATAAAGTTTTATTAAGAGGCTTGCAATGATGTCAGCATCTCTGATAGTGTCTTAGTGCTTTGAATTTCAGCGATAGCCAGGAGTTTTGACTGAGGGAAAGAGGGCTGCACATGATCATAAGTTTGAACTATAAACATTTGAGCTGAAACACAGTGACTTGTTTACAAGTTAAGCAATGCTGCAGGATGAGAGGAGTCACTCTCGGTCAGGCATTTGTAACTATGAGCCACTGGAATGAGTGTGTGTGTGGCTGTGTGTTTTGGGCTAGTTTAAAGTGCTTTAGCCACAGGAGGTGGGGGTTCACAGCCTCTCCAGACAGGACCCCTGTCATTTCAACAGATGGGGCTGCTGGATGTCATCCTGCCCTCGCCTAGACCACACACACATGCATCGACACACACACGCACAGGTCGTCTGTAATCAGCACTTTTCAGCATGCTGGAGAACTCCTCTTCACGTACACCAACTAGCCCACATCTTGAACTTGGGAAAGTGCCCTGTCATTGCCCTGCGTCCTGCAGTTAAGACAGATGACTTTCAAGAAATTTAAAACCACTTCTTCCTGTTCTTCCAAAAACCTCAGGCAGTGGAGCTGGATGGATCCAGGACATACTAGCAGATAGCATGGTTAAAGTTTGGAGAACTAGGCTGGGGGAGTCAGCACTCAATGCAGCTTCACCCCAAGAGCCAAACCCTCTTTGGACAGGATGTCAGAAACACCCAGCTCTCTGCGGCTTCCTCTCCAAGTAAACCAGACACTCTGAAGCTTGGTTCTCACCACAGGACAAAACAGGCCAAACCAGATCCTACTTATTATCTTTAGCCCTATTTGCACAGATGGTGGACCTCATGTGATATTGATGAAAAATCCAACTACTACATTTTGTGAAACATACTGAGTTTGCGAGGAATAACATTTACTTGATTAATAATATTGATTACAGGTACAGTGGAGGATCAGCTGAAGATGTGGTGTGATTCAGACACCCCGTTTCTTTGTACCTTTGGACATCCTCTTGAATGATTATCTCACTACTTGTTTTTCCACCTCACTGATCAAAACACTTCCCTCCTTCAACCATAAGAACATTTTCTTTATTTTCTTAATCCATTTTAATTTCAGATTAGATGTTTTGATGCCCTTTTGAACTCGCCCATCTTTTATTTCACTACCAATTCATCTTCCATTTTTGAATTTCCTAAGGACATGCACAGAACTGGAAAGGTGAAGTTCACTGTTCCTACATGTCTTTTCATTCTTAATGAAAATTCATTATTCATTTCTCATATTTAGACAGGGGCTAAATCTGCAGATAACAACCGGTACAATAACTGTATCGCAGTCAGGCAAGCTTATTCATGCCTGTGTTTAGAGAATAAAGGAAGCAAGTTGAGGGAAATCCCTGAGAGTGTATTACATTACACGTTCCTGCAGCGGCAGGACAGTAAAGACGTGTACGACTTCTATTCTGTTTAAATATGACATGTGAAGGGGGAAAGGCAATCACACACTAACATATGGTGATATATTTAAAAAAGAAATAGAGGACAAAACAAAAAAACTATCTGATTTTGTTTTACTGACTCAAGGGGAAATGACCCCAAAGAAAATTCAAGTTGATTTTAGTTGCATAACCCAAAATCACAAATTTGTCAGAGATGAGCCAATCTGAGCAACACAGGACTCTTTATCCTAACATCTTCAGTTCATATGAGGAAAAACTGCACAGGCAAAACTCTTTAATAGGAAAAAAGGCAGAACCACAAGAAAAAAGGCACTGGAGGAGGGCACTGGAAGTAGTTGAAGAATATCTTTTACTCTTTTAGCAAAATGTTATGGTTAGAGGTGAAGACATTTGTAAATAATAAAAATAACTATAAATACTGCCTCGTGGCTGTATGCTTCCTCCAACCAGCTATATGATCACAAAGATTTAAATGATGGCCGTGCACTAAAATCTATAAAAGTCTTGACACTAAGTTTGAAGTTTGTGGAAGTTTGAAGGAATTTCTCTGAGAGGTTCCTGAGATATTGTGTTGATGGGGCCAAAACCATGTTCTGTAAATCTTCATCCTTAAATCCAAGTGAATGTTTCTGCCAAATTCCATCAAGGTGATTCAGAGATATTGCATTCACAAAAACGGATGGACGCACAGACAAAAACAACGCCTGTAGCCCTGGCTGCAGCCAGCACATAAACATGATAATAATATTAATGTGTAGCATAAGGAATGAGCTCGGCTTGAGGCTGGACACTCAGAGCTACAGTACCTGCCAGTAGCATAACTCACCTGAGTTGTACTGTGGAAAATGTAGGTGCCAGATTTTGAAAAAGATGAATGTGTAGAATTATATAAAATTTATTTTTACAGTTCATTTAAGTGCAGGGAATTGCACACTACAGCTGCTCAAAACCACACAGGTATTCAAATAAAAATGCACTTAAATCACAGGGTTATTAACGTAAGTATAAATTGATACAACTAATAAATAAGGCACAAACTTCAACTACACTTCATACACTTTTGGTTATCTGTTCACGATGGTAGTGACTAGTTGCTGTTATCAAATAAATGTAGTTCAGTTCTTGAAGAGGCAGAATGATGAATTCCTTCAGTCTGCCCAGTCCCAATACTGGTGATTGAAAGACATTGTGAACAATCATACCCATATCAGTTTCTTGCAAAGACAAATGTAGTTAGTGAAAATGTAGAAATGAGGATTTTTTTCATCTAAGTAATGCACCTGACTGCTGCTGCTTTAGGTAGATTTCCCTGTTGTCAGCAGTAAGCACATGTTCACCCATTTTCACCCTCACACTGCTGCCTGGGTTGGTGTAAGTCTTTCTGCTCCCCTCCTCCCCAACCATTCCTTTTGTCTTTCTCTCTCATAACACCTTAGCCTCTCTTGCCTTGCATGTCTGTTGCCCAGATATTTGCTTTGGGTGGATGGCAGATTTATATGGAAGCACATCTGGTGTTTGCCTTATAAAAATGCCAGTTTGGTAACATTCTGGACCTGTAAGTGCTTTCAAGTTTGCTCTAAAGGTATTGTGGCTTGGTTTCTTTTACTACAAAAATCAGCTGTAAGCCAACTGTCTCGTTAAAAAGATTTATTTTACCTTTCCACATCTGGAATGCATACAGGCTTAATGATGATTCTGTGTCGAGGTGACAGTCATGTTAATCTGGTGGATGTCTCATCACCCCAATTCCCCAGTAACCTTATCTTGTTTTCCCAATGTAGACAGTTTAAAATTAATATGAGCACCTTCAGTCTCTTTCCAACAGGAACTCAACATAACAAGTCTGTTGAAAAAGGCCATCTCTGAGATCATCTATTTTCTAATTTCTCTCTGTTGAGAAAGGCTACATTTTCTCCCAAATCTTGACTGCATTCTTCCTGGCTCAAAGGAGGAGAAAAAAGAGAAAGATAACCAAAGGCAGTAACTGGAGTATTTATGAGGACCAGCATTGCCTACCACTGTGTGCTCATAAATTCAGGCTTACATCTGATTTCACTGACCTGTTTTACAAAGGTAACCAAGCATGGCTAATGGTTCAGGATGACTGACTATGTATGTATGTATGTGGAAGAGAAGGAAAGAAAGACACAAAGAAAGACACATAAAGGGAACAACAGTCTACTCATACATTTACTTCTATGTGCGCTCATACACTCTTTTATATTGTACTGAGTTGCTTTTAGCCAGGAAACCCTGTCCCTCCATTCATCAACCTGACTAAAAGTCCCCCTGATTAATAATGGCTTAAATGGGAGAAGACTGCCATTTCAGCTCCGGTACCTCAGTCCACAACCACAGTTTGGTCAGAGAAGGGTAGACAGACGAGAGGAGGAGGAGCCAAGTGGGAGAAAAAAGGTGGAGGACCCTAATTGAAATCATATGCCCGTCTTAAACTGAGGACCAAGACCTCAGCCTGCCTGTCTCACTGGAGACATATACACAAATTCACAATAACACACACACACACACACACACACACACACACACACACACACACACACACACACACACACACACACACACACACACACACACAGAAATGCATACCACCTTCTTCTCTTCTGCCTCCTGCGTCGTTTAATCCATCTGGACCTTCGAAATTAAGCTTTTTACATGGCGCTCTGCACCACTAACCAAACACAAACCAGCCCTTTATGGCTCCCCAGGTCTGGCCCTGGGTGCCTCACTGGGAGAAGAGACAGACTGGCTACACAAGAGGGGGGCTGAGAGCTGGGGTGCAGTGGGGGTGCTCTGGGTGAAGATTAATGTAGCAGTGGATCCCTGGGCTAAAATGCATGAGTTGCATTTGATCAATTCCAACTTTTTAATAAATCTATTAAACTTTTTCTACCATACCGGTTTTGCCAAGCCACCAATGGTTTAAATTACATGTTTGATTTCATGTGTTCTCATCATCACAATACAGCTCTAAAGTTTCAGGTGACAGCCTTTTAATTATTGAGTTTGGACTAAATGTACATTGCAAGGAGAGCCACCTGTGTTAAAGTAAACTACATTCCCACTATGAAGTAGAACAATAGCTGTATTACTATTGCTGATAGTACATGATTTGGTAGGAAAGAGTCAGAGCATTTCTTTCTAATGATAAAACTACAGAGATGGTCTAATTATCTTTAGCGACTGTTTGCTTCAAGACATGCTGAGTAAAGGAAACTGGCAATTATTAAAATTATTTTTTTTAATGTTTAAATTGCCATCTCTCAAACAGGTGTCTTTGTTGCTATCAGGGCAATCATTTCATTTTATTTTATTATTTATTATTATATTTTATTCATGATACATATTTGAACCATTTAACAATGTGTGGAGCAGTTAATACCAAAAGTGGAGGGTTCAAAGCATCGTAAATGGACTGCTACTATATATAATGCTTTTCTGTACTGGACCAACTCACACAGCATGCAGCACTTTTCTCCGACATGCACACTTTTATACTCCAGCATTACATCAGGGTCAATTTGGGGCTCAGTATCTCGCACAAGGAAGAGCTGCGAGTCAAACCAGTGACCTCCTTAGGTCTGGTAGAATTGCTTACTTCACAAGAAGTTTTGTAAGTATTGGACACTTAGAAATTAAAAAAAAAAAAAATAAAAAAAATAAAAAATTTACATATAGCACCTTTAAGAAAACATATATGGTGTAATATGGCAAATAAGCTCTGATAGTGTCCTCCATTTTGGAGATTCTCTCTCAGTTCTGTCAAGGTTGTTTTCTATTGGTTCACCAAGTTGAGCTCAGTGTGAAAGTCTTGCATGCAATTACACAGAGCCACTAATAAAGACAATGCTGTAAGAATAAATATCAGTTTCAACACGACCAACCCTAAGACTGCTCAAGGATGTCTTTCTGCAAAATATATGGGACAGTTTGGGTAAGATTTTTCACACTTGATCTTAATTTTGTGGCTTCCCAGGGCCTGATTTGTTCCTATCATATTGAAACCTGTCAATAAATTAAATTCTCAATTCAGCTGGTGAATAAGGATGTTGAGAACTTTAAAGACACAACTACATTCATGTGCAGTTCCTCGTTGTTGCAGGGTTTAGGGATCTGCATCACTAAGCCTGTGACACACACCCGGAAAAACAGCTGAAAATAAAGGGATGGATTAAAGTTAAAAACAGAAATCATCCTGTAATCCCTTTAAAAAAAATCAGAATGAGCCTGGGCGGCTTCATATCTGGGCCTTTTTACCCCTGCAGTGAGTGCTCTCAGTGACCCCATCCACTCCACAGCATGCTGACAGCCAAGCAGAGCGGGAAAGGCTCCATTAGGAAAACCCAAAGACTGATTTGGACATTTCTGGGATTACTGGCTGATTAGTGAACACAAACAACTAAATAAGTGGGGTCACAGGTCTGTGATCTAAAAGGCCTGTGGTGTGAATGAATGTGGAGCTGTTAAAAAGACTTTCCTACAGTGCTCCACTGGTCTGTGATTTCCTGGCAAGGGATTAAGTAGCAGTACACCCAGTAAACATATTTTGGCACCATATAAGAATGCTCTAAACGATTTTATGGCCCCATATTAGTGAAACCTTTTCATGGCCTCTGTGCCAGAAATATTAATCCAGTTTTTGCACATCACATCTTTTGCATCTTTGACAATTTAATTTATCTCTGTTTAGTTTTTTAAATTTTATTTCTTTTCTTTTTCTAAAGCAAAATTCAATTCCCAGCAGTAAAGGAATTACTGTGTCTGTAAGTCGTGCAAGGACTTTGTCTGTCAGCTCATATTAATGTTAGCTTGGAGAATTTGCCTTCAGCTGCCAGCTCCTGGACTGAGACTGGAAGCCTCAGTGACGTGTGATCCAGACCTCTCTGCTTCCGCATTGTGAAGCCTCATTCTTTCCACAGGGCCATAGTGCACGGCCACAATAGCTATCATTTTAATAACAGGGTATCCGCCAAGGAATGGCATTCTGATATTGCTTGCCAAAAAATACCATTTGATTTTAACACTGATGAATAGGCAATTCTCACCTACTTGAAGCTGCCATTGTGTAATTCAATGGAAGGAATTTTGAAAACTTTAAATGCCAGTAACTGGTGGTATTACTTTACTGCTGCATAAAACTGTCCCAAGACTAAATCTCATAACCAAAGGGCTTAAATGCAGATGTAAGATGAGATATCCATTTACAAGCCAGAGAGGAATTTTTTCTCAAGCTGCCTTTTTCAATGGAAAAAAAATTAAGATACTTTGCATGCCATTGCACTCAGACCTGTCAGTATACTGTCCTCAAATAAAGTCAAAGAAATACTGGCTGCTGTTTTCTGAGATTATTATATCATCAAAGAGTCATTATATTATCAAAGGATATCTCACCAACCCTGATGTAATCTTCCATCTTGAAAATGCCAAAAACTGACAATTTGCTGATTTGACTACTCACCTTTGAAGACCTCTGGTGAAAATACAGTATCTGTTGTGTTCGTTAAGTATGTGGGTGTATAAACAAGAGCATGAAAATGTGAAAATTATGACTTACATTGCAGATTAAAGAGAAAAGTATGGAGATTTGTTGTCACCATGAGGGTACTGTAGTTTCCAAATGTGGAACGAAGCAAACACATCTGTTCAAATGCACAGATCAGTGAGCAATCACATCACATTGATTCAGACTGTCCTCACTTCAAATACAGGGACACTGGGAGAACCAGGTGGAAAAATTACAAGTGCATCTTAAGTTAAGTGAATATGATTGATGAAAGAACAGAAAATAATCAAGAGTGCTCTGATGCTGGCGAATATCAAAAGTCAGCATAGCAGGGTTTATTTAAACAAGGTAATTAGGACAGGAAAAAGCGTGATTGTGATTCAATGAAAATGATCTTATCTGAATGAAGTTCAACTTGATGGGTTTTTGTTACTAGTTTCCACAAATAAAGTTGATATTAAATAAATGAATCTGTGTGCACAAAGGGGAACCAATGCTGTAGGTCATTCCTTTCAGTCTCCAGTGAGGGGATCTTAAATGCAAAAAGCTACACATCAGGACAGTGACACAGATGATTCGGGATACCTTTTTTGACACCTTGGTATTGTTTGTCTTTGCTCTGAACGGCAGCCTATGCTTTTGCATGGAATTTGAAAACTGTCCAAAGCCTCTGATTACATCTCTGCTGTTTTCCCAGAATGGAAACAGTGAAGCCAAAATTTGTTTGTGAAAACTATTCATGCACTTCATGCTGTTTGTCTTAACACACCTCATCATTGTCTCATCCCTGCCATACTCCTCCCAAATTATTTCTATGTCAGGAACTTGTGTACGATATCCACTTCATAATCTTGCCCAGACATGAGCACAGGTCCTTGGAAATACATGACACAATCCCACCAAATTCCCCTAGCAGATAAAAGAAACATCCCAAAAGTCACATCAACAGTATGAAATCACCCACTTTCTTATATCCAAAAATACTACATTTCCTCATTGACTTTTATGAGAATATCCCGTGTTCCCAAGGCGAAAGGAAACACCTCATAGCTTCCATGTGTCACTTCCTGCTCAGTAGCTAATTCCCACAAGTGAGACTGGAATTTATAACTAAGCCAGTTGGTCAAGAACAAGAAGCTTATGATGAAAAATGGAAAAGTTAAATCCAGAAGGTCCTGAAGAATGCTGTCCTTAGATCCATAATTATCTAGGCACTTTTCATGAGGCTCAAGTGGTAACATTTCTACAAGAAAAAAAAATAGCTTTGCCTTCTGATGATCCCTTTGCAGTATTCTAAGTTAACTGAGTCAATGTGTGTTATAAAAACACCAATGAATGCCTATGTAGGCCCAAAAAATGTGTGGTTACTTCCAGAGGAATTTGTTTATACAAAAGCTGAACTGTCCTGGTGTGCCTCTTTGGTTTCAGTTCTCACCCTGTAAGCCAAAGTGTACAGCTTCAGCTTCAGTCCTAATGTTGTAGGTCACGTCACACAGCGGTAGGTAAGTTTTGAATGACAGAGCATCGCTTCAGATCTTTGCCAGCACAATCAGAAAGTGTGTTGTCGTCCTCATCCAACAATTTGATTCAGTTAATTTTTGCTCATGCTGTCCAAACTGGCTCACGGTTGGAGGAATTATGTGTCGCTATAGTTCAGTTTGGATTTGGTTCAGCTGGTGTCAGAGAGGCCCCGGTGCATTTCTTGTTTCCAAGGTGTCTGAGGAACCATCGCCATTGTTATGTGTCTGCATAGCCCCTCAAGCTATATCTATATACAGCAGGAAACAAAGAAAGAGAGGGCCTTGGTCTTTTATGTGACCCCAGGGAGCGGATGTTTCCTCCTTTCATGCAAAGAAGAATTCACCTGAGCGTGAAGCTAAAGTGGCCCTGACTTAGTGGTTTCCAGGCGTCCAGGTTCACTTCATTAAACGAGACGCCAGCGAACGTTTTTAGACTTTAGCACAGAGAGGAAGAACAGGATAAGATGTTACAGAGATATAGAGAAAGGAGAAAGGGAGAGCTGGACAAAAAAGAGCATGAGAGAGACACAGTTGCTACTCTCGTATTACCCACATGCAAAGTCTTCCTGCCATGCATGTCTGTGTTTGTATAAACTGCTGTAGCTGATGGTTGCTCTCACTTAGGTTTAGTATTTCCCTGTGTTAATCAAAGCAAGACTGGAGCTGGTGCTGAGATTGTGGGATGAGGACTGTTGAGGTGGAGATGTGCAGTACATTGTGCTCCCACCTGGAAGGAAATGCACTATATAAATGAAGTTTTGGTGTTCTGCATTTAAAACTATAAAATATGAATTTATAACCTTTACCCTTTATACTACGTGACCTTCTTTTCTGAGGTTTACTAGTAGCCAGTTAATTAAATGTTAGATCTATTTCAGTAATAGTTATTTTACCCAAAGTTATGTATTGTGCACTGACTTAGAACAGTAGTTCAACTTTGTGGTCTGTCGTTTTTTTTTAATGGACACCTGCTAAGAAACAAAAGGAGACACTGAAATTCATGCAATACTTAAGCTTAATTTTGGATTTATGACATATCAATAGTACCAAAAATGCAACAGCACAACAGATTATTGTACTGATTGTCTCTTGTCACTTCAAAGTAAGCGTCCCCTGCAAGTCAGAAAGAAAAATCCTCTTCTGATCCCATGACCACCAACAACCATGATTAACTACATACACTAAAGCCTTATTCACTTGTATCTCTGCCACTGAAAACAATACTTTCCTGTAAAGTGTCAAACACCCATTGATAAGTGGACAGATAGTTTTCACTTGAGGTCTTTGTGTGACTGTTCCACCCTTTTTAGACAAGAATACCCTGCCTCAGCGAGGGTCGAGGGACACACAGATCTGCCCTGACTCCACAACACAATACTTGACAAATGGACATCTCTCACATGTCTGAGCCACAATATGCTCATTGTCTGTCTTTTTCACTCAAATACTTCATATTCACAGCATATGTGTGAGCGAGCACACACACACCTCCTATTCTCTCCCTGCTCAGAAACCTGTTGGCCTGCCAGCACTGGAAAACTTGGAAAAGATCATCTGCTAGAGTTCATCATGCCTTGAATATCCGTTTGGCAGCTTGCACGATTGGAGAACAATCAAGATACTATTTCAAAACCACTCCAGTTAACAGTGGGATGCATTATCTCACTTATAATCATGTGAATAGTGGTGCACAGTCAAGTTACAGATCTAATGCTGTGCCTGTTTCCATGGATTCTGTTTATGATTTAAACAGACTAAGAAGATTTGGGTCTCACACCCAACAAACTGTGCTTTTTATGTTACGTGAACTAGCCTCTCTTGTGGCTGATGTGTTAGGTAGTGAGGGACCTCAATCCAAAGCAGTAGACGTCAAAGTACTGAGTCTCAGTCTAAAGCCAAATTGACCTGAGAAGAAAGTGCTGCTGAGTTACCACCAACAGCTGCCTTGTGTATTAAAGTGATCGGTAGAGGTGTTTGTTGAGGGCGTTGTATATGCATCAGTCAGTCATTGATTTAGATGTGAAGAAACAATCTCATCTCAAACAGAATTAGTGAGCACTGAAGGAGTGTGGTTTAAAGGGTCATTTCATCTAAACACACACACACACACACACACACACACACCCACACACACACACAAAAAAAAAAACTTCTCTTATCAAATGTGGTATCGAGCCACGTGTGTTGTGGTTTTGAGAAATCTGTCTCAGAGGTCCACAGTCAGTACATTATTTTGAAATGCAATTTTAAAATGATGCTTTGAAAAATCTAATGAAATTTAACACCAATTGTATTGGTGTGCTGGAACTCTCATTCACTGGTGGATATCCTGAAGTAGAAGTTTTGGGACACAGTAAAAGTCCCATTCATTTTTCCCACAGACGATATTACGTGACTCACAGTTAAAGCACTTCTACGACTTGGATGGATATGAAACTCTCCCTTTGGAGCCATCAGTCGAAAAACACGCAGCTGTGATAAAAAAAAAAAAAAATAAATAAAAAAAGCCTTTGGCAAATGGTCCTTTGACAAAAAAGGCGAAGGTATAAGCCTGTGCACATAAAAAGGCTGAATCATTCAATCACAATCTGAGAGCTCTGTTACTTGTGCCACTAATGTTGGCGAACTGAAAACTGTCTGCAGCTTAAATCATTTCACTTTTGGATCCTGTTTATGATGAAGTCAGCAAGTGTGGTGCTGTGTTTTCTTCAAAAATTCAACAACGAAGCATTTTGAATCCACTATAGCTCTGATTTGTACCTCTGACTGGCTTCTTCTTAACAGCAATGCCTGCCAGAGCTGATGGGTAATGTAGTATTTAGAGCTTTCTATCATGGCAAACTGATGGACTGTGATTGCTCATCTATGGGATCATTGCTGTATTTGAGCACTATTTATAACAATGGGGATATTGTTAAGTTGACAAACATATTTGCACATTTTTTGATGGGCTGGACTTGTTGTCTCAAACACAAGAAGGTCCAACATCCAACCGAACCTTTCACCAAGACTTCTGATTTATTCTGTCTCTCAGTTGTGAGCTGGTGGCTAATCTTTTTGAATTTGAGTATTTTTCAACCCAAGCCTGACCGAAATCCAAGCAGTGAAACTTGGTGTTGGCAACATGAGAAATTCAGGCAGATTAGTCCCGACAGCATCCCAGTGGGCAGGAATTTAAATCTTAAGACATGCCTACGGCCTGTGCTTCAGTAAATCCAGAGTAAACAGTGGTTACCTGTGAGTCAGGCTCCATGTAAGGGCTTGTCTTGCCATCTTCACTAACAGTTGGAGACCACACTCTGTCTCCTGGTCCCGACCTGCAAGACAATACCCATGAGAGAAAGAGAGAGAGTCTCAGATAAATCTCGTGCCGTCTCACACCTAAGCATTGAAGCATTCAGTCACATCTGCTGAGGAGCATGAATTTTTCTTTCCACAGAAGATCCTGCACATAAAGTGTAATTATTTCTGAGTGTGGATGTTGAAAAGAGTAAAAGATATTATTTGCTTTAATCTTCTTATTATAAACTGGGAAAGATGATAACTTTAGCGTCCCATGATATCTCATAACTGTAATATCAGTGGTGCAGGTCTCCTGTATGTGCCAAAACACTCACATATAGCTACAGTTAACAAGTCATTTACTGTGTTGGTAGCCTTGTGCGAGAGTTTGTGTGTCTGTGTGTGAATGTGGATTTGTACGTTTGGCAGGTTTTCATGGGATAAAGCCATGTCCTGCCCTCGTCCCACTCGTACAAAGATAAAGTCATCATCACATCATAACTCCAGTGTCTGACCTATCCAGAACATACAACAGCCTGGGCCCCAGACTTTTTAAAAGAAGAGATAACCAAATTACTGGTATTTGGGACCCCCCCCACACACACACCCACACCCACTCCCTCCCTGCTGAGATTATCAGTAATTGACTCCAGTTTCTCATACTTAAAAAAATAACATGATATACTGAGTGGCAGCAATGATAAAATACATTATTTACAGCTGAATGGGCCTACTGTGCGTGCATAAGCAGGGGTCCACATAATTTATTTTGTTCTTTCAAAGACAAAGAATTAAACGCTTTGGTGAAACTTACTTGTTCCCTCTTATTGTGATTCATCACTAGCAGCTCAAATCCCGTACTATTTCACTTTCAAGGTACATGGTGAAGCAGTTGCGGTTTGCATGTCATATAAATAAGATCTGAGGAGACCTCATTTACTTCTTGTGGAGTTTTTGTTGCCATGGCACTGGCTGCTAAGTGGGAAAACATCCAGCTACCAAAAGGGTAACACCAGGACACTGCACAGTAACTGGACAGCATGTGTCTTTGTGTGTGTGTGTATTTGTGCTTCTCTTCACTCATTCACACCTCCTTCCACAGAGAGATAAAACTATTAACTGTGTGTTTGCGTGTGTGTGTGTGTGTGTGTGCTTGCATGTGTGAATTTGTCAACCCCACAGAGTGGAGAACTGACGTCTACAGAGGTGAGGTCATCAGGCTGCAGCTGGCACGGCGTTGGCTAAGCTGAGGCAATGCTTCAGATATGAAGCACGGAGGTGTTTCAATCAAGGACGTTCTTATGAGGCGCCAAGTGTCTGGCAGACAAGTAACAGCTACTGCGTAGGATGCCCCCACCCCCCTCTCTTCACCACTTCCTCCACAATCCAGGGACAGAAAGCCCTCATGTTTTCAGATTGTTTGGTTTCGATGGTTACCACACAAACAGCCCATTGAAATGAGTAAAAGTTCATCTAAAGTGGCCTATTTAAATTGACATTTTGGAAGCGCAAGACAGAAATTTATCATTGGTTCAGTACAGCGGAGTGATGAACGCCAATGTGTGGGTGTAAACTGAGGGACACTTGAGGATTTACAGTGTTACACTCTTGCACTCATTATATTAAAGGTCAGTCTTTAGAGGGATGTCATTTACACACTTGAAATTTGAAAAATATTCCACTGGAAAAATGACACTGTTCTCATGTAATCTAACATTTTAGATTTTGAGCAACTGACAATTATCTAGTTTCTTTTTTCGGCCAGAAAGAAAATGGCTGTGGACCATCTCAAACATAACCCAAGAGAAATGGCCACAGCAGACAGAAACAATCTGCTGCATAAAAGTTAGACTGTCTGATCC
This sequence comes from Rachycentron canadum, assembly GCA_038496675.1. Lineage (NCBI taxonomy): Eukaryota > Metazoa > Chordata > Actinopteri > Carangiformes > Rachycentridae > Rachycentron > Rachycentron canadum. The sequence goes on along the minus strand of CM076660.1, from coordinate 10,079,863 downwards.
AAGGATGAATCTACCATTATACCTGTATTAATCAAAATACCATGATCAGTAAGGCTAAGAAACTAAAATTTTAAATCAAGTTGCAGACTTGAGTGGCTTTATCTCATCTCACTAAAACCTCTTCTCACTGCCAAAAGGTATTCTTAGGAGAGTGATCATCACAGCAGCTCTGTTTCCTAACAGAGATTTACAATGATAAATAGGAAAGGGGTGAGTAGGCCCAAGCTTTGATTTCCACCCACCAGCTCCCCTTCTGCTCCTCTAACTAAATACATCAATGTCAAACAAGCTTGAATACAGACAAACAAAAACAAAAGTTAAAAAAAAAAAAAATCCTGAAAGCCACATGTTTTCATTATAGTAACCAATATTAAGTTGCTTGGTTTCTGTTTTCAAATGACCACAAGTTGTGTGATAATCATCATTTATAAATCTCTTTTAAGAGCAAGACAATTCCATAAATTACATAATATTTACAGGAAAGGCCATAAAAGGAAAGAGCAAGGCAAAAATAATCCCATAAAATTTAGCCACAGAAGACTGAATACAAAAAGTAGAAAACAAAAGGACAATACATACATAAAGCAGCACAGAGAAAAGAAAGCCTCAGGTCATCACAACAACTTTTCCATTCTTTCCTTTGGTCATATTTTCCCCTGCCTGACCTCCCCCTGCCAGGTTCAATTTCCTGATTGGGGAAATCTGGTTTTTGGAGTTTACTTTGGCTGCACAGGATCACCATGTTCGAGGAGGAGCATGAAAACTGAGTGCCCTCAAATTAAGACGCGGCTGATCACGGAACATTTCAGGGTTCACATAAACAGTCCGGCCTCAGTTCATCAAACCCATCTGAATGGACGGTTGGAGAAAGGAAAGGACAGCTTTCGGCCTTATTGTACATCTGACACCATTGGAGCTGTTCCTCCTGTTATATGGTTTTGTGAGTGTTTAAAAACTTTCCCCTCAGTGAGTAAAGGGTGATAATCACCTTTATAATAGCAGTTGGGGAGCAGTTGCATGATCAATGCAAGAGAGGAAAAAGGAGAGAGGACTTTGCCCCCACCCCTCCTCTCTTGTCTTTCTGCAATACGGCCTCTTAAACTCCACTGATGCACCATTTATAACCACCACAAAAAAGAGACCTTGGGAGAGTGTGAGAGGGATGACGTGATGAGGGAAACGAAGGCAGCGGTGCTGGTAGTTGTGAGGCATGTGTTAGAGTTGGTTCCTTTTGGGAGGTTCTTTGTCCCAGTTGGAGTCCTGTGTTCCTCTGGTCCCATGCAGCCTCGTGCATAATTCCTCAGCCGTGAGTCACAGGTCGTGAAGTCAAAGCGAGCCAGCAGGGGCGAATCCTGCATCAGAGTGACTTTGTGTCTTTTCTCTGCCTGTTTTCTCTGATTCCCCCTGAATCCTCTGCCCTGTTTTTGTTTTAGATTTTATTCTCCAGCTCGTGATCAGATTTGTGTTTCTCCCCCTGCAGATATGCAATCACACTACATGCGTTTCACCTGAACCCTGTCATCCTGATCCTTCCCTCATGACTGCATATCTTAACCTTTAACCATAACTAAAATCAATCCCTACTAAGCCCTTGATCCAAATCATAACCTTCTGCACACACAGTCCTTTAAACAAGTCTTTGTTACACTTTTCATTTGACAATGACAGTAGCATTCTCATCAGAGCACTATAATCTTGATTCCTACAGTATGACAGAATAGTCCCAACTATAAGGTCCACTTACTGGTCTAGATCATTTCCATTCAACTCCAAAAAAGCATCTTTGGGCTGAGACGGAGCTTGTGACCTTTATGTTATCAGGTAACCCATGGTTTACACTTATGGAACCAAAGCACTCAGTTCAGTCTGTAAATGATGAAGATGATGCTCAAAGCTTTGAACCCTAACCCTAATATTGGCCATAACCATAACCTTAACCCTAATGTGTGTTATGTTGATCATCAATTGTGATATCAGTTGTGCATAAAGCTTCTGAAACAATAAAAACACAAACCCAAGAGTTTAACCCCAGCCCTAACATCTTGAAGGGAACGTGGTGCTGAAGCTGGTGGAGCCCTTTGTTGGGTCTGAATGTCACCACAGACATGTTTTTCACCTCTCTCACTCATCAATGTGCTTCTCTCCAAAAACTCCAGCCTGGCAGGCACCATCAATGGGGAACAAGCATGAGCTTCCACTTTCTGTGTGAGGGAGAGCGGAGCTGTTCAGAACCGAGATGCTGGAAGACGACAGACTGGTGCTGACCGTCTACCAGTGGAGGCCAAGGAGACATATAAACATCAGCAACACCAGCATGTGGCCACCTCCACAGATGTGAAACTACTGTTTACCAAAAGTGATCATTATACATTTTTTTGTGGATGAAAATCTACTTTGAATTTTGGAATTCATTAGAGTTTTTTTTTCAGAAAGGTTCAGGAATGTTTTTGTTTTAAACCCTCCACCCCCACTAACATTTCAAGAAGGGACTTCATGCTTTTAGCTGGCAAAGGAGTTCTGTGCCAATGGCATCAAAGGAGACACGTCATTTGGACGCGTCCTTCACAGATGCAGTAGACCACAGGATAATGGCCTACGTGGTCAAGGCGCAGTGCAAACAGAATAAAACACTCTGTAAATGCCTGAATTGCAGGGTAGCTGTTTGTGTGAAATGCACAGCTCATGTGCTGAATGGTTGGGGCAAATGAGCAACATGTACATTTAGGTCAAACACAATTTCATTTTATCACCCAGTGTTTTATGATCCCTGTGCTGTTTTGATTTGGTTCCTTATCTGTTGTTCTTTATCCGTGTTGCTGTTTGATCTGCCGTCTTTTGTCCGTTTCCCAGGAGCACCTTATTACCTGGTTATACATGTTCTTTTTAAAAAGCACCTTCTTACTTCATTGAGAAAATTCATTACTTCATTGCAGCCCAATACACATAAAGTTTATTATTATTATTATTGTTATTTTTAGTGCCATATTGTCATTCTGTGAGTAATGTAAAGGGGCTGCAACTAGCATGCCATGACACTGCAAAAATGATAAATAAATGAACCTTACCTCTACTGTTAAAAAGATAGTGAGTGAACTGTTGGATCTTTTAATGCCTTCAAAGGACCACTACTGTTATACATCTGTCTCTCTTTTTTTCAGCCTCATTAGAAGAGTCTGTTATTTGCATGAACTGGTCCTTTAAGCTCTAAACCATCTGTAGGTCAAACTTCACTCAGCCTGGATTTAACTGTAAATTTCCCTTTCTACAGTTAGTGAAATTGAAACAAGAACAGCAGGATGTCCCTATTTCACAAGACTTTCTTTTTAAGAATACAAGAACAAGAGTAACACGCACAGCTCAGGCATCATGACTCATTTCTCAGCACATTTAACTTGCCACCCCAGCAGGAGTCTTTCCGAACAGCTTGACCGGCGGTGGAAACACACATCCCAACCGCCATCATCTGTTTCTCAGGCCTCTGCAACCACACAGCTCTCTCCAAGAAGCTCTGGCAGACAGAGGGAAACTGCAGGGAGGTGAGGTCAGGGTGGAAGAGATGGGAAGAGTGAAAGATGAAGAGGAGATATAAAAAGAAGAAATAGGTGGGAATGAGCGGGAGTGGGATTACGGTTTGGAGAGGGAGACAGCAGAATGGCACATGGATGTCGGGGAGAAAGGATGAAGAGGCTGAAAAAAAGAATGAGGAGGAGAAAATGGAGGAGAGGGTTTCCTCACAGCTGGTTCTCATATTCCCAGAGACAGATATACAGGCTGAGCAAAGCAGACATGACACAGGCCAATAAAGGCCCAGCGTGTCTGTCCAGGTCCTGGCATTAGAGTGAACTTGACCGTGTGGCAGCCATTTTCCCTCCCCAGTGAGATCACACAGCTCCATTTGATCACCAGCACCAAACTAGTAAGGGTGTTTCACCTCTCAGTGGAGCACTGACAGGCCTGCATCAGTAAATGGAAAGCTTTGATAAAGTGGTGACCTCAGACTACTTTTCTTGTTTTCTTGCCTTCTTTCCTTCTCACTTTTCTCTTTCATACCTTTTCTCATCCATTCCTTCCTTTAATCTCTCATCTTTCTGCTCACTTAACCTAAGGCTGGACAAACATATATCCACCCCAGAACACAGAGATGTTCAATTATTGGTAATTTCTGTATCTGATTTTGTTCTTTGAAGGCATGAATGACAAATTGCAGAGTGCAGCAACATAATGAATGAAGATGCTTCCAGAGAGAAGAAATTGGAAGATTCATGCAGGAAAACATCAATAATAATTATATAATTGTAAGCTTATGTAGTCTTCCTGTCCTCAGTTCACCAGAATGTAATGCAGCTGTTAGATGTGTTTTGATTGTGTTTGAGTGTATTAGCATTAAACTCAGATCTGAATTGTTCAAACAAAAGTTCCTAAGGTTCAGTAACACTATCAGCAGTAAAAGCAGACAAGACAAAGTACTGATTCACAACAAAAATAAATAGTGGAAAGTGCAGATTAATGACATCTAAAATATAGTGTTTCAAAGTTGTATTCTCTTTTAATGGCAGTGTAAAAAAAAATCCACACAAACAACTGCAGCTGCTGGCCCAATGTTCAGCTTTCATGAGCTTCCCGGGGCACCTAACCAGAAACCCTCTGATGCAGAGCACTCTTAAAAATGCTCCATAATGCAAATGATAAAAAATGGGGGTTATGAAAGTAATAAATGCGGACACATTACAAAGAAACATTCTTGAGTTACACAAGACCTCAAGCTCAGATGCATCCAGTGTACTGTAATTTTGGTTCACAGCAGACGTGTGGACTCATATATTTGTCCATCGGCAGCAACACAAAATTACAGGTCTCTCGTTTCCCCATCTATGACTCTGTGACTGTTTGGAGTATTTTATGGCGTAGGCTTTTAATGAGGGCTGAGAACTGTCCTCTAAAATATTATTTTCTTGTGAGTCAGCATGGGTTCTCATCACTCCCAATTTCTTTTTGACTCCAGAATCGATGGCTGCAATTGAATAATCCACAGTTATTCCTGTAACCCACAGCTGAGGAGTGTTTCCAATGAAGAGAAAATCACATATTTCACATTTCCTTCACTAAATAACTATACTTAGTACTTGTCTTTTACAGGAATATGACATCCCCATTGTCTAGCTAATGAATAACATAGGGTTTGGCCCGTATTCACCAACCAGAGAGCAAACTACCATGTGGCTGTTTTTTCTCATCATCTTTACAGTTTTTTTATGCACTTATGCATTTTTATGTTTGTTTTTGTTACATAAAATTTCAGTTTGTCTCTTGGTTAATTTGAAGTAGTCAAAACTGTGATCTTTTCTCCCCTTTTGATGAATTTAGGCTCCTGTAGATGGCTCTGTTGCCTGCTCAGTCATAGAGACTGTTGCTATTTATTAACACACAACTTCCTGTTCAGCATTTTTCTTGAGAAAAAAAACTGCTGCACACTAAATGCTTAGGACACTGACTGTAATGCTTTAATCACCTGGCTACTGGTTGAAAATGATTTCTTTGGCTATGAGGTTTCACCCATACACAGCTCTGATCTGACAGGAGGAATGTGTGAGAAAATCAATGTCCCATTATCTCCGTGTCCAGCAGGGACACTTTAAGATTATTTCAAAACTTGTAGTGCCTTATGTTTTATATCTGAGGGAGAGAAATTCAACTTGGAGCTCTGAGTCAACTGTTGTCGGTGTAATTGAATTTCCAGCAATGCACAGAGCAGAAAACGCTGGCTGTAAAACAGCTTTCTGGGCAGAGAAGGGCCCATGTGGATTTCTCACTTGGTCTCTCTGATTCACCGCTTCTCTACTTGGCTTCAGTCCCCCCCCCCCTCCTTCCACTCTTTCTGTAGTAGTGTGTCTTTCTCTCTCTCCACCCTTTCTCTTTTTCCTCTTTCTCATATTTCCCACCATCTTTCAGCCACTCCCTTTTCTTTCAACACTTCTTCTCGTCTGCCGTCTTGTCTTTGTGACTGAGTAACCCAAAACTTTCATATCCATTTTTAAATGGTCCTTTCCCTCTGTTTGAACCCCTCTTTCTCTGCCTTCCCTCTCATTCACCACCAGTTCATTTCAGCTCTGTGCTATGGAGCCAGGGGTGCATGCCTACATATCTCTCAGACAAGACTTACCCTCCTCCTGTCCAACAGCAGGGCAATTCACACTGTAATTATTCATCCAATATACTGAGGGAAGGTCACATACCAGCAGCACAAGCCTTGCTCTGCTTGTGTTGAAATATGAACCTGCACACAACTTTTATCTTGTCAGTTTAAATGTGAAATTAAAGACGATTGATGAACAGCACAACTGTGTCTAGTGGTTTACTTGTGGTTCTAATTCAGAGGAATGATCTTTAGCTAGTTAAAGGATGGGTGTCAAAATCTATGTTCACATCACTGAAAAGTCAGTTTTAGCTTTATTTACATTTGTCTGCTTGCATTAAATCATTTACATTCTACTTCATTTTAATAGATTTTTATTGACAAAATTGTTTTTGTAACTTATGATTAATTATGCACAAGAAACCTTTAATTGAGCATTAAAAGTGGCACCTTAGATTTTAATAAGTCAATCAATATAAATGTGACAGAGCACCAATGAAATGGTGCAACAAGCTGATATCAACTACACAGCATATGCATGTCCTTTTAGTGCTGCTGCTTTTATCAGATTACTTCTTAGGTTCTCTACTGTGTGGAATAACTCTATTTAAGGGGAGGTTTGTATTTGGAGCATCGGGGTGCAGGTGGTTGAGTGTGAGTGTTTTTTTGTGCTACTGCAGCTGTGGAGGAGTTTCCCTGGTCTTTGCGCTGAATACTACTTTATGTATCCTTAAATAAATTTACTATCCCTATGTGGACAAGCCACTGAATGCTCAGCCACTCAGCTTGATATATGAATGGATGGGCTCCACTGCAGGCTGTGGTGGGGATGAGGGTGGGGGCTGCTGCATGCTAGAGTGCAAAACTATAAAACACAAATACAATGCAGAGAAAGAGGGAAAATTGCTTCTCTGTCTAAATCAGGAGCGTCTGCATGTGTGAATCTTTGTTTGTCTGATGGGTCCGATTATTCTGGGAGTGATTCTTATTTCCACTGCATTTGCAGGTCAACTTCATGCTCCAAACCATTATGGGAGAGAGAGAAAGAGAGAGAGAGAGAGAGAAAGAGAGAGAGAGCGAGAGAGAGAGAGAGAGAGAGAGAGAGAGAGAAAGACTGTGTTGTCTGTTGCCCTAAAAGGAGAGAGCTGAAGCACCAGTTGGCAGTTGTCACTTCACTGAAACCACAGTGTTCTTCATCAGAGAAGATGGGGCTCAGTGTTTGCCAGATTCGCTCTGCACTTTCCAGTGCTCTGGCAACCCAAAGTAACCATCTAATAGAAATGTGGGAAGCAACTGACATTTCAGTTTTTCCTTGGTTACCCCCACCCTCCTCCCCCCTCTCCGTTGTTAACTGTTTAGACAGATGATTTCCATTCTGCTATCCTGACAGAAACATGCTGCTCCTGTCTTTTACCTAAGGTCAAATCATCCATCCATACGTGGTGTAAAAATGATGCAGCAGTCTGAAGAGTGGAAGGTAATTTTCCATGTCATGAGGTGGTAAAATGCACAGTCTTGACCTTTCAAGTCCACTTGAAAAGGTCACTGTCTGACTAAGTGTATGTACAAGCCTCCTGGACTTTGACAGTGCTCTATAGGAGCAGCGAGTCGATCATTTAAACTGTTGTAAACCTGTCATCTGTCCCTGTGACTCAACTGTGCCAAGCTAGCAGTCTCACTCGAAATAGAAACAATATGTGCCTCTTGGACGAGAGGTATTAAATGACCTTAGTCATAAAAATCAGTCCAGCTTTTCAACTCAATTCACTTAATGAGCCTCAGAGCAAAAACCATAAGCAGCCACTGCTGAGGGTCAAAGCAGTGACGACTGATTAGCAAGTAACTAATGTTCAAACATTTCCTGATGTCCAACATCATAATTCCCGTCAGTCATCTGGTCCGGAAAATGGGCTGAATCAAACCTGCCTCTAGCCTCAAGCAGAAATGAGGAGCGGGCTACTGAGGACTGGAAGCTCCGTTTTTATTAACTCCACACCCCCAGACTTCTTTCATTTTCAGAGCTGTAGTGTTTAGACCCACCACCTCACATCACTTTTATTTATCAGACTTCACACAGCTGTTTACAACTGTTTCACATGTGCATCACTATTCCTCGAGACCTGTACACACACTTTCATATGTGAGATCAGTGGGGTTCACCTTTAAGTGTATAATAACTGCTTGGTTGAAGTTAGGTAGAGAGTTTGATCATAACCAACACTGACCAAGGATCCATCCTGATCTCCTCCACAAGTGGGTTTGTGGTGCTGCAGCCACACCGTGCACAACCACAGCTCCCAAATTAGGAACATGTAAACACACTGTCAGTCATCTTAAGCATTTGGCCAAAAGGCTTATCTTGTTTTTCTGGTTGGAGTCTCATATTTTCATACCTGCTGATGCTGAGCATGAGCTGCTGAGTGCAGGTTTTGATCTTGTTCTGAGCCTCCATGTGTGTCATGTGCTCTGTGCTGTCACCGTTGATGGCCAGGATGGTGTCACCTGGACACAGGTCGCCTTGGGCCGCCTTGCTGCCTGGTGTTACCTGAAGATAACATTCACACCCGCACACACACAAACATACACACACATTTTCCAAGCACACCCATGAAAAGAACAGAAAGAGCTGTTATAAGGGGTGTCAAATTGTCAGTGAGAAAGAAAGAGAAAAAGAAGGAAGGAAGGAAGGGTATTAGTGGTGGAGTGTCAACACAGAGGCCAAATTCAACAAAAGCAGCTCTCTTTTGATTTATGTAATATTGCCTTCGGCAGCGCTCTAGGTTTACATTTTCAAAAGCCAGCAGCAATGACACTGGGAAGTGAGAGGCCAGGCAGAGTTTTTAAGGTGGTGAAATATTTGGAAAGAGCTGGAACATTTCTATACATTTGGGCTTTTAAAATTCAGCAAAAAAAAAACAAAAACAAAACACACAAAAAGAACACCTATGGACTAAGGAATAAACCCTCAGTGAATGAACTCATGTCTGGGAGGATGATACATTAACAGAGTTTTCATATGAACCTTGAACCTTAACAAATGTCTCTGTGTAATGTTCGATTCATTTGGAAGCATCTGCTCGATGTGTTCTTCTAGCTTTGCTTTGATTTGTGATGTGGTCCAATTTGATCCCATATGTCCACATCGCTTTCATTTTGAGGATGATCTTTCAGCTGCTGGACAGTGAGCAGGTTCCTCTCTGTGATCCTTCATTCCACAGACATGCTGGTGTGAGGACATTTGAGTCCCACAGGGAGGCGGAGGGGGAGGGTGGGTGTCCCAGTGCGTATGTTTCACCTTGCAGACACACTAAGTAACATATGATAACAATTTTCCATTATTGCAATGCTCTTTCACACACGCACGGACACACAAACGCCCCCGTTATTTCCAGGTCTGCCTCTGACTGGTCGTCTGGTTTTGGCCAAACATAAATGAGCAGAAACTACCAATCAAATCCTCCATCTTCAAACCAAGACATCCAGAGACAACAGTCACTGTCATGTGGCAGCAAGCTGCAGAGGAAAATACTCTTTGCTAGCACCGAAACAAAAAATGTAATGAAATGTGAACAATTGTCATCACATCTCCGGTTTTCTTTGTGCGCTCCATGTGCTGTCAAGCTATGACATGTTTGACTATTACTTTAACTGTATTTTTCCAACCATTAAATGTGAGGAGATTTTCTGCAGCTGGATTCAATTGTGATCACTGTCTCTGTGTTTTTGGGTGAATTTAAATCATTTTATCGGTGACATCTTTTGCCTAAATAATGGCAGGTTTCGTTAATAACGTGCTTTGGATTCAACCGACATTCATTTAAACACATTTTTAGCAGCAGCAACTGAACAGAGGAAGAAATTTAGTAGCAACTATGGCTGAGGATACAAAGTTATTATTTCATTTTTATATAAAAGGGACAGACTTTTATTATTATTGACTAATTGGTTCATCTATTGGCAAACACCTATGACAAATGTGTCACCAAGTAAAAAGTGAACCAGCTAGCAATTCAGACTCAACAACTTTGTCAGGTCTAAGAGCTAAAGGACTGAAAATAACTACCTGTACATTTATAAACACACAGGGACAGAAGATCTGGGATCGTTTTCTTCTTAATGAACCCCTTGTGTGTCAAGTGTTAGTGATTCATCTTTGTCCTGTCACCCAAATTTATAAGTGGGTGCCTCTCTTTGAGCTCATTTATCTCCATACCAGAGCGCCTGCTGCCTGACCCACAACGTCTCGTAATACCTATTACCCTGACAGCTGCACATTAAGATGTATTGTGTTTGGAACAGTGAAACCTTGTGTTGAAGTAACACTTACCTCACTAACATTTATTAATGATCTATTCCAAGATAAATCAAAACGATCATTGGGAAAAGTTGGTCCACTCTGGAATAATGGACATGGGAAAGAGAGTTGCTTGTGAAAGAGAGACAGACACACTAAGAATCTAAGAGCAAAGGCACACAAGTTCATGCTCCATGAAGCACTAAAAGCTAAGTCGCGTGGTTCATATGTGGAATTTGTAATTTACAGCTTCAGACTGCCCCAGTGTCCCTGACTGAGTTCCTGTGAGCTCAGAGGTCAGCAGCATTGTGGGAAATGCGTGTAAGTTTGTGTGTCTCTAGGAATGAAAAAGCCATCTAAACACATTTAGTTTATCAACTATTTTTGCACAAAATTGACATAAATTGTATAACTGAGCCTGTATATAATCAAAGAGCTGTGGAGTAAAGATCGACATGTTAGACTGATAGACGTTAACTGGAGGTTATAGTTTACCCACATCACTTAGCACAACCTCCCTGGAAAAAACCCATTTTAAATCTTTGTGTGTGTGTGTGTGTGTGTGTGTGTGTGTGTGTGTGTGTGTGTGTGTGTGAGCATCTTGGATTGTGGCCTGTATTTTTGCCTGGGTTGTGTCACAGTGGAGTGAAGTTCTTGCGCACACAGAGTAACATCATTTAAGGGTCAGGCTTTGAGTGCATGAGTCATACATACATGCACACTCACACACACACACACACTAACACACACACACACAGTGACATGCCGAGTGACACAATGGCATTAGTGAAGTTGTTACCAGAGGACAAACATTCCTGAAACGTAAGTAGGTTGTAGAGTGAAGTGGTTCAGACACATCATCATAATCTACTCTGCGGATGTCGTGATGTAATGACTTCAAACTACAGAGCTTTAAAGATTCATGTAATTTCCTAATTACTCTTTGCCCACTTTGAAGCCCACAGATTGTGTGAAACCAGAGCTGTTGTGAACTAAATTGGTTTGTGGAGGGCAGCAAAAGACAAAAAAAAAAAAAAAAGAAAAATCAATAAAATTATCCAACTTTGCTCAAACTAGAAATCATATCATCTGGTATGACTTTAATCCCATTTTCACCCAGTAAACTTACTTTCTACTGGAACTGCACCAAAGGGGATTTTTTTACTCTTAACTGACAAAATGTCGAGTTGAAATAATATAAATTTGATGATTAGGTGATTTAATTTAACTATTGCTATTGGCACTTATTGCTTATATAACCACATTTTCTTGTAATTTATTTTACACAAAGTGCTCTGGCTTCTAAAAGAAAGACTTCATTTTGAAGAATCTGCATGAAAGACTTCAGTTAAGACTTGAGGCAGTGACTTTAACATAATTCACAGTATGTTATGTGACATCAGACAGACACCAGACTGGTTGTGTCGACTGCACCAGCAGCCGTCATGGATATGAGGCAACATTGATCTTGCAGAGAGCAACTTCTCTGGTTGTTGGGCAATCTAAACAGTCCCATCACAAACAGTGACATAGTTAATTGCTAACAGATAGAGCGGTTAGCATAATGGCAGCCTCATGTCACAGAGAGTCATCATGTGACACGCTGAGGCCTGGTGAGTGTGCGCTGCAGCGTGGTCTCACTGAGGATGCTTTTCTGTCTGTTTGAGAGTGAGACAGAGAGAGGGGCAGAGAGGACACAGGTGTACTCTACATGCACTGTAAAAATGCTGCATCCACACTTTCAGTTGATTCTGATATCAGTCTCAGGGCAAAGTATTCTGTCAGGCCATCATTGTTTATGTCTGCGTGTACTGTCTTTATGTTTTATCTGGTGCAAGATCTAAACCATAAAATGTAAAGTGCTTTTCTTGGCTCCATTGGAAATTTTTTTTCTCTGCAACTGTGGTATGTGAAGCACATGTATGATCCAGGACGAGGATCTAATACTGGCCTTCTCGGAGCAGCTTCTGTTCTGCATGTTGAAGAGACGTTCCTCTGAGAAATATTTGAAATTTTAACACTAGATGAGTTAAAATTATTGTCAGCATTAATTTAATTCAAGGGTGTGATGTTCCTCCTGCCGTGAAAAGACATGTCGACATCCAGATTAAAACTTTGACTGAAAATTGAAGGGTTTTTTGGGGTTAGGTTATAATACTGAGGTTAGGTGGGTCCAGACTCACGTTTACACAGCCATTTAAATCATGTTAAAACAACAGCCACATGTAACATAGACAGCTGAAAAAACAACATTTAACCTAACCTGGTCATCTAAATACCTCTTGATCTGCAACCTGTCTCTTTTAGAGGTTTTCCTAAGGCATGAATTCCACAGAGACACTCTCTGCTGGGTGGGAGCGCAGTGCTGAGCCGCACGTCTCGGCAACGGAGAGAATAATTCCTGGCAGCGTGTCAGACGCCTTTGTTTGCTTGTTGGACCTGTGATAGGAACCATGGTTATGACCTTGGTGACGCTTTGGAGAGACGTTACCTAGCCCAGGGTGTGAGGTTCTGAATGTGTGTGATAATCACATTCAAACAAAGACACTGCATCTGCCAAGACCAATAAACAAGACTGTGGAATGTGATTAAATATGTGAGGTTGGACTTTAATGAGGGCATAAGGAAAAGGGAGAGTCACTTGAACTTAATTGCAGTCTGTAATAGATTTGTGTTTGTCGACTATGACCAGAATGTTAGTCATCGATAATACTCATTGATAAGTGTGTAGAGAAACCTGTAAGTCTGATTCATAATGAGATCAGTGATCACTCTGCTATGTTTTTGCACCTAGGATCATCTTTTCCTGAAGAATTTCCCACCACATGATGCTTCAACATGTTCATGTTTGTGGTGACACAAGCTGACTAATACAATGAAAAGACGAGAAGTTAGAGGGGAGAGCACATAACTCAAGACTCACTTGATGACACGAGAGGTGATCTTGAGCCAAACTGTCATAAATACACAAGCAACAAAGTGCAAGAGGGGGTTCATTTATAAAACAGAAATGACTAAACTCTTCAGTGACATTTTTGCTAAATTCTCTATGTTAAAAAAAATGAAATCTGCTCTTTTTCAAAGCGGTGCTTGCACATGTCTTATGTTTACACCAATTATACAAAGTCACTTTTGTACGCCAGATAACCAGATGAGCAGGAAACGCTCTTCAACAACCCAGGGACTCGCATTGTTCCCCCTGCCTCCCCGCGTTAGGAATTCCACAGTGCCACTGACAACAGGAAACTCTTGGAGAGTCCCGTCTGTTATCTTTTGCTCAGTTTGTTGTGGAGATGCAGCTCGTGGCATCTGTAATTGTAGCCTGGCGAAAAGAGGAGCCAGAGAGCCGTCTAAAGCAGTGTCAGAGAAATAACGCATGTGGCTTCAGGTCACATGCTCTGTCTGTGGTATGTGGCAGCTAGCTGGACAGATGTACACTGAGAGGTTGAAGGGCACAAAGGACACTGAGTTTATTTGATGAATGACTGCTAATGCGTTCAAGTTTATATTTGCTCTTAATCCATGCACTGCAAATCAAATAGCCTTGTGTAATGAGCATAAGAAACATGGAGTGATACAGTTTGAGCCTTTTCTCTTAACTGTACTAAACTGTAAAATTCCTGAGATTCCTTAACCAGGAGAAAATGTTGATAAGTGGGATCGGGGAAACTGGGAAATTGGGATTTTTCACTTTTCTCTCATATTTCACACATTAAGTGGTTAATCAAAGAATCAAAAAACAATCTGCACACCACTACTATGCACTATGAACTGTCCACACAGCAGGATGCACAACATTTAGTTCTCAGACAGGGAAGCCAGACAGTGATTAGGGTCATTATTTAACCAACACTCAGCTGTAAATTCCTGTCCAGAAGACGACTGTTTGTCAGTTGGCAGGTTTGACATGTGTCCTGTGTCTCCTTCTGCCCAGGCACTGGTTTACAAACGCGCTCTCACCACAGCTGCCATATCTAACGCGTCCTCTCTAAATGCTTCTGCAGTTACACAAGTGATTTTATATGTGTCTGTTTCTCTGACACTCATTACCACTCATGCACATGCAGCTATTTAACAACCTACCGCTGCATGTGCACACACACGTACACACACACAGACACGTGCGTAATAGGTGCAAATACTTCCAGAGTCAAGTAGACACGCCATCGACTGGCAGCAGTACTAATGGGCTGGCAGGGGACTAATGGGCTCATCCTGGGACATTATCACCTTAAGCAAAGAACCAGCTGCTGCCATCAGAACTTGTTTTCTGGTATTTACAACTTTCACTGCCTCCCAGTGCAGGTGTTTCATGACATTAGCTTTTATATATGCAGAGAGACATGGCAGACGGAGGGAGGAGATCTGTCAATCACGTAAAGTAGAGGTGTGATTGAAAAGATTTTGTAAAATACTGTAAAACTTTAAAGCAACGAAGCATTTAGGTCCTGTCTTAAACTTTAAACCTTAATCTTTGCTTCTATTAACCTGCTTTACAAGGAAAACAGTCACTGTAACAGACTGTTCTGGCTTGTGCGAGGCTTACGTGATAGTAAAATGCCCCCCAAAGAGGCATTTTGGATCCTGTAAGTCCTAAAGTATTTGTCTCTGAAGCACTCTTGCAAACACACTCTTCATCTCCCTCCATACATCTCATTCGATGTCACCATTCAACACACCGTAATTGCTGTCTTGGGCACGCACTGCAGAACAAGAATGCAATGTGCATATGATGAATCGTGAGTTTAGGACATACTCAGGAGCAATGAATCACATCATGCTTCGAACTCAGAATGCAACCAGCTCCCACGAGATGAGGCCAGAGGATTCCTTTCCCATCACTTCTCTTTCAGTTTAATTTCGACTTTCGAACTCATGTAAAACCAGAATATAAGACACCAGGATAAAACAATTATTGAGTTCTGCCATTAAAACAGATTTTGTGCTATCAGCTGATATTTCAGAGCATGTGACGTCAATTGGACACTGAACTATTCTGTAAAGGCTGGTAGAAAGCAAAAAAAAAAGTCTTTATGATGTAGTGTAATCCTGCGACCCGCTGCCAAAACACTGTGTGTATTTATGCCGCTGACATTACACATTTATCTAAATATGCTTGCATCTCAACAGCTGCTTCCTTCGCTAATTTTCAAGCCAAGATCTTGGAATCAGTCAAAACTCCCTTATTCATTCTTGAAAGCAGGTGGTTTTTATTGCAACCTTTGCTACGTAACTGCTTGCAAAGTGAAACCTGTAATTAATTTCACCATCGCTGAGAAACACAATGTTCACAATGCAAACGACTTCCCCGACCATGCTGTGGTTTTCTTATTGGCAGTCAAACAAGTATGCGCAGATTAGACTGATGGGAAATTGTGAGATTGACACCACAACATGTCTGCTGTGCAAGCAGGGCATGCGAGGCATGACAATTGGGTTTTACCCTTTTTTTCCAAATGAATTTTAGCATTGGGCACCATCTCTATCTCTATTCACATTCACATAGATAATATGATACTAACTGAAACATGTCAAGCGTCCAGTCAATGAGCTGTCCAGAAAGCTACCTCTGCCAAAAATATCTGAGCCTCTACCAAAATAAGACATTTAGTGAGGAGTGTATTGATTCCATGTGTGAATTCTGGGTTGTTTTTAAATGTTTAACATTAATCTACCTCTCACTGTGATTTGGAGAAATAAATGTGCCAAGTTAGTGTCCACAGACCTACAGAGGTACACTCACCACAAGTCAAAGTATACCTCACCATTGCATCCCAACTTTTTTTGGGGGGGGCAGGGGGTACAGTGGATAGGTTTAAAATCAGAGAGCACTTCAGGTGACCTTCAGGGGCTCCTCTGCTTCTCTCAAAGTTGTTAATCACCTGCCGTAAATCTAAAAATTACACCTATAGTTTGAAGTGCTAGGGCCCCGTAGTTAAAGGGTCGGTTTGGGGCTGGCGATACAGCTGAGCACAACACCTGGAATCCCTCAGCAGCACCAATGAGCTCTGATGAAAAACAAATGTCAGCACCCCCTCTCACCCCCACCCCCCATCCCTTACCCCCCTTCTGCAAAGCCCTGCAGCAGGGCCGGCCTGTGTTTACCCTGGCTGGGATAAACTATAGGCTACTGCCAGATCCAGCGCCAGCACACTGACTCCTGACCCATATTTTGAGGGTCAAGAAAGTTCATGGAGGTTCGACAATAGCACCAGCACAACTTCAACGACTAAGACCATCAACACTTGAGCAAGAATAACAATAACATTAAGATAATATACTATTACACAACAATAACAACAACAATAATAGTGTAATTTCCAGATTTAAAGATCTGAGCCTGCCTCCACTTAATGACACGAGGTCAAAAGTTATATCAGCTTTGAATTACATTATGTGTAGCCTAAAGTTTATTGATTTAATTCAATTATTCAAGGACAGACTCCCTGACATGCACCATGTGATCTGTTTGATCCTTATAATTTCAATTAATCGTGTGTTTTTCTCGTTTCTATTGACGAGATGCTATTCAAAGCCTTTGACTGATGGTCGGCCAATAGCAGTGACTCACTAAATAGCAGTGGCAGCTTTGGCTGCCAGGAATTAGACGGCACCATCTGTCAGCTTTTAGAGTAAAGCTCCCGCTCATACACCTATAATTACTGCCGTTAGCCATAACGGACCTCGCGACCTCTCACTTCAGATGAATTGATTGGGCAAGAACCCCAGGTTGACTCATCTCCAGCTTCCCAACCATTAGGTCTGTACACGGTGAAGCCATTGAAGTTGTTTTAATCAGGATGATCACGGTAGAAATAGGACTAAACTTTATTGCTGAGCTCCTCCGGCGGCGCCTCCTTTATGAATGAATAAGCACCGAAACTACAGGCAGCGGGTTTTACTACCTACCCTGGAGATGGTTAACGGTGTGCTGAAGTCCCGTCCTCCCACCAGTCGAAAGCCCCAAGGAGAGGGTCCCTTTAGTGCCACGGTCTGGGTCATGTTTATCTTGGAGGGGAAGAGGCAGAGGACAGGCTGACCGACGAGGCAAATGTCCGCGGCTCCTTGACACGACAGAGGAAAGAGCTAACGTGAAGTGTCGGTCCTCGGTCCAGCTGCTAGGCAACGCTGTCCCGACTGAGAAAACTTTCCTCCCCTCCGGACTCAACTTTAAATAACCAAGCCGCCTCTGACGTCGGATGACGGCTCGTCCTGCCCCCCTTCACCCGCTCTGAGCGGAGTGGGAGGGGACGGAGCCGCAGTTCTCCACAGGTGGTACAAAAGGGGGGGGGTAACACTGTATATACCGCCATCGGATGAACAGATGAGTGTTTGTCATCCATCCACTCATTTTCTTCCAGCATTTAACCCGTTGCTCTCCCATCACTAAAAAGTAATAAGCTACTGTTGTTATTATTATTATATATACAATTAAAAGCTTTATCTTTTTTTTTTTTTTTGGTTATCAGCTGATTTTCTGAGTCCTGATTTTAGAACCTATAGATATTTAAGAAATGTGTCTAAAATCCTGACATTGCTCCATGTGTGAAATCAGCTATTTTACTCTGGTCTGATTTGGGAGCAGTAGGGACACATTTGGATCAAGACTCGCAGAAAAAAGAACATGGTCTCAGTCTAACATGGTCTCAGAGACAATGTTAACATGCTGATTTTTACCATTGTACTTCACTGGCACTAATTGGCACTAAACACAAAGTAGCCTAATAATATTAGGTATTTTGCCTTAAACCATAGTATTGGACAAAGCGAGATTTTGACCTGATGGTGGAGTAAGAGTCTCTTTGTTCTGTGGTTAACATGAATGTGCGTGTGCTAGTACATTTCATGCCAATCCATCCAGCAGTTGTCGAGACTTTTCACTAAAAAAAAACCCAACAGACAATCGTTGGCATCCCAAGAGCCACGAGCTTTTAGTGTGACTGTAAAGAAATAAAAACATAGACAAAATATGCCGGCCTTCAGGTCCTTGGAGGATAATCTGGACACCCACTTTAAACTAGGGCCATGCAGTCAATAACTCACTGATCCAGGTATTAAGCAAAAAGCCGTAAGGCCTGAGTATCATCTTCAACAAAGAAGATGTTGTGCTGAAATCTGGACACCTCATTGGCAGAAAAGACCTCTCCTATTTTTCAGAGGATATCCTAGTATCATCTCGGCCCCACTTCTTGATTCTTTAATTTCCCTAGCCAATTACAGTGTGCTAGAGTACAAGTTTTCTACTGCAGAGGGGAATGATCTCATAGACATTCCTGGGAATCTGTCTTTCAGACAACTGCAGCCATGTGGAGCTCTGTCTGAAGGTCTGACTCAGTTTGAGTCAGACACTCACCCATCCCAGTTAATGATGTCAAATTCACTTGATCTAAATATCAGGAATCACCGTCCTTGCATCCTTGAGTGACACTGTTCTCTATGTATTGTGTAAACTTTTCACAATGAGCTGCTGTGACGAAACAACTGAAAACTGATGCACGCAGTGATGATCCATGCTGTGACACTGTTTCAACAAGAAAAAACAAACAAGAGAGAGAATATAAAGTCAATTCAGTGTACACAAACCTACAAACCTCCTCTCAGGACTTTGGATTCAGACAAACGCAAATAAGCTGACACATAATCTCTCACATGCTGACACATGTCAGACACACAATAAGCACTCTCCTGTCTCCCCATTATCCCACATTTTCACAATAAAAGTTTAGGAAGAAAACTTAGTGAGTTTATTTAGAGTTAGAGAGTGCTCCTGTACTTGTTAGCAAGGGTACATCAAAGGATGACTAACCAAAGACCAAGAGACGATGAGAGGGCTGTCATCTGCACTGGAGATTTGTTGAGCAGATGATCTGGCTGAGATTTCTGATATGTATCTTCTTCAAAGCCTGTTGCCAATAAATCTGAGTCAAACTACAGAGAGCTCCCTTCTCTCTGTTCTTTTCCCTCCTGATGGTCATCATTCGACATACCCTTGGCTGCATCTAAGAAGTCCTTTTAAATGCCTATAAAATCTGGGTACTGTCCGATTTTTCTTCTGTTCTACGTATAGACAAGAGGAACCCAAGGGAAGCAGGTAAGACAAGCAGTGGGGTAATCATGAGCTGTCTGCCTTTATCTGGATTATCTCTGCTGTCGGGGAGAATGATCTCATTGAAGCACAACAGTTTCTTCACTGGTATGAAATAGAGTTGGATGATTACTAATGTTGTGAAAAATAAACACAGTAATCTCAAATAAATTTATTTTTCTTGCAAGCTGAGCAAAATTTTACTGACAGAAATGTATTTTTATAAAATGCAATGTTGTGCAACTCGTGGACACACATTACCAAATTCAATATGAATACAAGACTGATACATGGGGTACAGCAAATAAAGTTATAACAACATTTACTGTATTTATGACATTAGAAAACCCTTGAAACTCTTCAAGACAGAGATCAGAGTTAAAATGATTAAAAGCAATGTTGACAGCAGCAACTATCAATATTTTCATATTAACAATTCATCAGTTTATGTGTCTCTATGAGTGACTAATGTGAAATTAGTCACTCATAGAGACAAACCCTGATATTTATCAACCCTCCACTGAGCTTTTTAGTCTCTTTCAGCTCATTGTTTTGTTTTTTAGAGCAACATCTTCATTTGTTTCCTTGTCACTGTTCTCATCAATCCTGCTTCCACAGATAGACCCACTGTACACTACTCGCACAGCACCAAACAGACAAGCTGGCGAGCACATTAGCTGGTAAAGACATAAAATTAATTCCACTTGCCTGACAGATTTGTGTAAATAGGCAAGTGTTTGTTAACACATTCACAAGCTAATAATATCTCATTGTTGGGTGCAGCTTGTTGTGATGTACTCAAGGGGCCAGAAATAAATGCATAGATTTAGGATCATTTGTATTCAAAATCCACATTTTTCTTTTTATTACCAGATTTCTGTTTTGTATTAGCAACACAAATTTGACTGAGTCCAGAGGTCTAATGCAGAAAAATCTAGCTGTCGATGTATACTGACTGCTAACATCTTTGCTGCCTTAACACAAAACACTGATAGACAACAAACGTCTTTACTCTGCCCCCCTGCTCGCACAGGGGTTGGTAGCTTTATGTCCCCTGCATTGAAGAATGTTCATTCTTAATTTGTCTGGTATGACACAGGCAGGAAACATTGGTGCCATTTAACAGTGCTGTGCCTGGAGCATTGGATGGAGAAGAAAATAGTTGTAGGGAAATGATGAAGCTTAATTTATGTGGTTGCAATATTGCTGAGTCAGAAATAAAAAACAGATGATTTCATAGCATAAAACCACCACAGGCCGAAAGCTATCTCTTAAGAATGCTGCAGACTTACACATGAACCATCAGCAAGTTGATGTGATCATATATAATTGACAGAGAAGAGCAGATGATTCAGGAGGATATACTAATCTTTATCTGAAGAATATACCCCCTCTCCTTTCTAGCCTCACAAAGCCAGATTTATCTCCACAGCCTTTTCCAGTCAAGCTGCTAAGTTGTGATCAGTTTCATGTGTATTAGTGTGTAATGTATTTAATCAGATTTATTCACCTCACATATCATTCATTTTCAGGCCAGAGTAATTGCTGCATAAATATGTATGGTTTTCATTTGCCAACCTGGTGAGAAACCTGTTGAAAGAATAACAGTCAACCTTTACACAGCTATCCATCTTCGGACATGCAACTGAACGGCTGTTTCCTGAGGCCACACATGCAGGCACACACACACACACACACACACACACACACACACACACACACACACACACACACTGACCAGATGCTAGCAATGAATATTTAATGTGGTGCTGCAGCCTTACTGTTGTTGGAATAACAAACAGATGTGAATGGATCTTAGTGTAGTCCATTAATACGAGAAACCATCGAACAAAAATGAAATATTCTCTCACTGTTATGACAGTGTGCTGACATGGAAACAAGGGAGATTAAGTGCATAGTTAACCCATGAGTTAAATGATATTGATTTTTTTTCTTTTGTTGTGTTTTATGAAATGTTATGATTATACACTTTCTTGAATTGTTGAATTTCTACTTTTGCGCATTCTTGTACATAATTGCAGCTGGAGTATTATCGGGGGACAAATTTGGGACTCAAGTGAAATAACACATTACATGAAACTGTAAAACAATCATAGCCATATGGAAGACTTCACAAACCAGAACTGCTTCTTTAAAATCTTTCCCATAACACTGTCACTGAATAACTTCATATAAAGAAGCAGGGATAGGGGTAGTATGTGGTATGTGGATGTGTCTTCTCAGGCTGCTTGCATGCGTCTAAAAACATGCTATTATGTAGTTTTTGCCAAGCAACACATCTCATCAGGGGCCCAACATTCCCGTTTGGAGATGTAGAAGACCTGTTTACATTATGTATATATTTTACATTCAAGACATGTAAGTGACATATGATAAGTGCTACAGGGTTGCACTATGACCTGGAGGTGTAGATGACTTTGCAGCTTTTTGATCAGTGCTGTTCTAAAAGACATGTTGCTGCACGTCACCACATTATCACAACAGTTGCCTCTTACAACAACAGCATCATAAGCAGTGTTAGTTTCATAATCATATAGAGTAACAAACTTTGTTATGTAATAACCCACCTTACTTATTTGCCTAAATATGAGGTCCTAGTTCAACAAAGTGTCTCATATCAACACCTGAATTAATCCATTCAACTAGTTCTCCAACTAAGACAACCATAGAGGTTGGTTGGCCCCCATGGGCACAATCCATAGCAGTGTACCTGCAGTGGGTGGCTGGTTATCATGGAAATGATAATAAGTTTGTGAAATGGTCCAATGGAAACTACTTGTTAGGTTTAGGAAAAGGACATGGTTTAGGTTACAAAAAGTATCTCCTTAAGGTTAGAGGACATTTGTCATCAAGGTTAGAATAGGGTTGGGGGGGGGGTTGAGTTAAGTTGTGGAAGTTGACCATTAGTTACAGGTGAACAGTGGTCTTTGTACATGTATTCTGCAACACCTGACCTCTACATTTGCACCAGTCATAATTACTATCACTAGAAGTCACAGATACAAAATAAGCTACTTGCACAGACAACCTATAAGCTTGTTTTTTACAGAACTGTCTTCCAGCATTGTATCCAGATACACTGCAGTCCATAGGTGAACACTGTGACACTGTATGAACACTGACACACTTTCTACTGCACTGATTGTGTTTTGAAGAGGGTGATTACATGCATATTGGGTGAACAGAGCCAAACTCGTAGCCCTTTTTATGAGAATGTCCTTAAAAGAAATATGACTGCATCACTCATGTCAGCACTAGCCCCAAAACAACATATGTTTACCTTTAAGTGGCAAAGACCCCAGCTGTTCAATAATGACTCTTAGTGTGTAGCAGTTGTGTTGTTATAGAGCCACATACAAGAAGTCTTTAACACTTAAATACAGGAGGCTGCTGTTCTTGTTTCCTAATGACAGTCAACACTGGTCTCTCCTCAACCTTGACCAAGTCTTCATACTGTGACCATGACAATAAAGACCCTGCAACCTCGACAAAGAAGTCATTCTGTTTGTGCCTAAACCGAACCAAACTTTAACCATATTGCCACATCATGAAGCTGGTTTATATTTAAGGCATCAGTTTTTTGTGTCATTCTAGATGACACAAAGTGATGAGGTGTCCTGTGTCCTTTAATTTGGAGGACCTCACACTCATTATACATGGTCCTCTATCCCAACTCAATATTCACTGACTGATGCAGTGAGACAGTTTGCAGGTCACATAACATCACTTATTGCTTCTTAAATACATCACAGCTACTTACATCTGATTTTATCTGTAGGGAAATTGTGGTTTCCTCCCTCCTCCCTCTCTCTTTTTCACACACACTCTCTCTTTCTAATTCCCTCTCTTGTACCAGTATCTAATTTAACTCACCAGGATGAATCATCAAACCATTCCCACCAAACCATCCACTAAAACCAAAATGAGCTATAGACAACTTCTCTTCAGGGTCAAAAACAAAAACCCCACTTGGCGCCGGGCCCCCTCATTATACTGGAGTAAGCCAGTCTGATGCTGTGACGAAGAATTTCAACCCGTGCTGCTGCACTCTCATGTAAACAATCCACATAAGAGCAGTCACCCAACAGGTCCACAACAACAGGATTGGCATGAAGACTTTACGTCTGCACTATTTACATTAAAGAGTTTGAGGCTGAACATGTGGTTTTAGATTCACTTCACTGCAGTTACTTTTGTTGTTTTTTGTTAACTGGGGGGCTAAATAGAGTTGGTTGTGTTTGGTTTTAACACTGCTTAAATAGTCAGAAATGTTTGTTTATACGATTAGCCCCAGGGTAACTATGTCGGAGTAAATCTGACCTGAGTAGTGCTGAAATGGTGTTGTGGTAACAAACTACCCACACAGATGAGATTTTATCTGCTAGACAAATAATAGATTACAGTTGTGGTTATATGTGGAGGATGCCTGCCTCATGAACAAAAGATTTGAAAGCACCGATCTGCATTTGCTCTGCAGAATAAAACAGATTAAATGAATACCAGGAACTGAACCCCTGCTGGTGGAGATAAAGAGAGCCGAAATGAAGGGAAATGATGTTCCAGTCCTCAAGTTTGGCTTTGGAATCATATGATATTGATTCAAATCTCATTTAATCACTACTAAAAACCCCTGCAGATATTACACCAGATCAACGCTGCAACAATGCATTCTTTGTGATTGTGCTGGATGTTTCTGAGCCAGGAAAGACACACAAATGTTTCTCATGTGTACATGTGCCAGCTGTTGACAACTGAGTTCAGCATATTCACTGCTTTGTTGGTATTTACAGCTGATGTACAATAACAGAGAGTTGATGCCAGCCACCAGGCCTTCCTCTGTGACTGACTGCCTCATGGCTTGTAATGCATATAATATAACACATCTAATGTAAAAACACATTTGTGTAGCTTTCTGCTTCTACTGCAATACACGTTCTGCATTTTGTGTGGTTGAGTATTAAATATTTGGATGGAATAAGTTGAACTAAAATACAACACACATCCATCTAACATATGGAGGAGTCAGTGCTGCTGATTTATTTCTAGGGTTTGTACATATGCAACAACCAACCATTTTCACTGAGAAGATCAGAAAACAGCATTGCACGCTGTACTAGTGTCATTGCATGAGGTTTTTAACAGTAGCTGTGTGTTTGCAATCTCTGATACTAAAGGGGATTTAACAAGCGAAGAGCTCTATGATCCCACTGTCTGTTAATTGTGGTTAGTAATTGGAAACTCCTTTGTTGGTATGGGAATGTCACTGTACTGTATACTGGAGATTCTCATTTGCCTGTAAAACCTCTAGGCTTGTAACATGGAGAGTGAATTCTCAATAAGGGTTGTGCAGTGTTTTCCTCAAAATAAAGAAAAAAACATACAAAAGGAGTTAGGTTTGTGTCAAAAACTATGTTCCCTGAAGCATTTTTTTGTCAAAGCCACAACTGTGTCACTTTGCCTTGCTTCAAAGGCTAAGCACAAACCACCAAACACGACTATCTTTCAGTCTGAGGCTTCACAAGAGGAACAGGTGTTTTGAAGCATAGCCAAAAGATTACACACATCATAAACTATAGGGGAAATCCCCAGTAATTGAGTCCATCCAAGTTCACATCAGCTATTTAAGGCAATTTTGAAAATGCTGCCAAAGACTGTACAGAGACAAAGGGTGACTCGAACAGAAAGACCCAGAAATCGTGTTGAAGCATTTAGTTCACTGCATAAATCCACATTTTTCTATTGAGAACACTTTTTCTATTTAAATTCACAGTTGTAGAGTAATTAAATCCACTATGGTAATCAATCAAGGAAAGTACATACTATAGTGTTTATGTACTCCTTACATATAAAAATACATACTCAAATACTAATATTTTTTTGTTTGGCAGGCACTTTTATCCAAAGCCACTCACAAGTGAGGAACATCACTAAATCTTCAGTGGGAAACCTTCGAGGATATACATTACTTCAATGACTCGAGTGTCGGATAGATGGTGAATTTTGGTTGGAAATGAAAATCAGGTTGATGTCAAAACCTGATTGTTAGTAGGTGTCTTGCTCGTGTGTGAATATTTTATGTCAAGATTACATTGACATGAGACCTTGGCAGAGACGTTGGATTTTGGTTTCTCCACAACAAAACTTAAACCAACAAAATATCAATGCAACTGTTGTCAGTATTCAACATCAAATTAATGTTGGCAGTACCTCGTACCGGGGCCACAGGGGTCCTTGGAGATTCCCACCTTATTTGATATTAATATTCATCTTTTACAGAACAGATAAAAACAAAAAAAAATTACAGATTGATGCACATAAAAAATACTACAATATGAAAGTAAAAGAAACTACAAAAGAGACTACCCCTTTTCTAGCATAGAAAAATCTAACAAATATTCAAATAATGTCAATTTTAAAAGTCTATAAGTCTGTTAGGTCCAACACCACCATAGATAAATAAGAAGCAAAACACAATGACTTTTTGGACCATGTGGACACCTGAGTCTGACCAACTGAAGCTGAGTATTGGCTGTGCTCTGCCCAAATGAACACAATGATACAGTATCTGTTACTCATATAATTGACTAGATTTGGGATTTCGTTTTAGGGATGTTTTGAACTAAAATAGATGTGATCAGCATTGAGGCTATGTTTGAGTCAGAGGTAACCCTTGGAAATCTGGTATATCATTCATCAGAAGTGTGACATGAGTCACACAGGCTCCCTGAGACTTGAAAGTTTCTGCTTCTTTTAAAGTCATTTACATTTCATGACCAGTAAGATTGATGTTTTTAATGTTTATAGTTTCATGGCTCACTCAGCAAAACTTCCATTCACTCAACATGTGCTGGTACAGCTCAAACCACCTGACCACCCACAGCCTGCAAGCAAATGCACACACTTGCACCTAAAATACACAAATATAATGCAATGCAGGACATCAACATCAAGGGTTTTGTTGGACAAGTCTGGTCCTGAATTTGAGACAAGCAATTATATGGTAGACTTAACAGGCAAGTCTTTTCACAGGGACAGACCAGTGTCCACTCACATACACATAAACTTACAAACACACAAAGGGTTGTGTCTCCCCTGGGGGACAGGCGCAGTAGCAGTGGTAAGTTAGTTAGAAAGCAATTTCTACACCGCTTGAGGACAAAGTTATGATTGTTTGATATAGACAGGATGGTTTTCACCAACTATGGGAACATTTTAAACACACTGTCATTCACTGTAAAATTGAATCTCTTAATTTAAACAAACGTAACCACTGATTCGGCTTAAAAGCCTGAGTGAAGTCTTTAGAAATGTAACCTCTGGCTTCAGTCTGTAACTGAACTACAGCCTTTTTTGGGCCTGTAGTGGAAACTAGTCTGAAGTACGATCATTTCCCACAAGACTCTTAAATAACTCTGATTTTAACATACATGCAGCCAATAGTAAGTGTTGTAAGATCACAGTGTTCCTCTCTGAGGAGCCCTGGAACATGGGATGAATTATAGCTACTGGTCAGCAGCTGTTTAACACACACACACAATAAGGAAACAACACACACAAGCAGACTGAAAAAACACAAAAGGAGTCCTTGTTTAGCTTTCTGTTAAGAATATCCCAACTAAAATGTGAGACAGAGAGTATCTATGAAGTTTTGAAAACACAAGTTGAAACTGAAAAAGTTTATGCAAACATGATTGCATAAACAACTATTATCTATTCTGTTTTTATTACCTCCTTTTCTGTTTCCCCCCTCATCCTTTTTCTTCAGTCTAACCCTGTAGAGGAATGTCAAACAGCACTTGTGAGAAAGAAACATAAAAGAGACCAAACAGCACACACATATATACACACACACACACACACACATACGCACATACATACACGCACACACACACACACACACATACACACACACACACACACACACACACACACACACACACACACACACACACACACACACACAAACCCCCACCAACTCACACAAACAGCTACAGCACCCACTCACACATTCACAGGAAATTATCCAGTGTCTGGTTTTTGTTTCATTTGATTTCAGGAAAGCTTGTTTACCTGCTGAGCTGAACTAAGCCAGGTCACAGTAAGGATGGTCAGCCCCTTCAATGGCTTCACCAGCAGTGTGAAAAATACCATGCACACCTTGCAGTGGAATCACAGACTTAACTGGGAGAAGAAAGAGAAATCTGTTTTTCATATTAACATTTGCAGGAATGACAGATGATTCCTGCCCTTTTTTGTGATTTATTGTTTTCAGAGGAGAATAGTGTCTTGGAGATATAAATGCATACAAAAGTCTTTCTATGGATTCATTCAACGTGTGTTTGGAAAAAAAATCTACTTCAGGCGCAAAGTTAAGTCTAGAACTCAATGTTCATAGAGCAGAAAAAAATGTCCTTTTAAGCAGAAATAATTGAGTGATTAATAGAGTGCCCTAAAGGTTTTCCTCACAAAAGTGTCTAAATACTGTTAAAACAGATCATTCCCACATCACTTCACTTTTAGCAATTGTGAGTTTAGATGTCATTTCACTGATGTATTTTTAAAGGCTTCAGTGTGTGTCTGTGCTGTACATGACTCCAGGATGTGTATTTAAGTGTATGTGCTGTTTGGATGAGGGGAGCTGAGTATTTCTGAGACAGCCCTGAAGAATCTCTGAGAAACTGTTTACAGCTCCAGTGGCTTTCGTGGGACTAATTGAGGGGAGAGTTTAACGTCCTTTGCATAATGACTTCCAGATTATTGCATGTTGCTTCTCTTTTATGCCACATACCCCTGTCAAGGTCCATCACTGAGTCAATCCCAAAGTAAACAAACTTTTTATGGCATGGTCTGGATTTGACTGATTTATATCTCAGTCAAAGCCAAACTGAGACACTGTGCAGACATTAGTGATATTTGCTTCTGTGTTGGGTCAGCAAAACAAAGCATCCACAGTTGATTTAAAAGATATCAATGGGATGCATGAGGCTGAGTTTTCACTTGACTGTCGCTATATTAATGAAGGATAAACAATGGAAAAATTACCTAGATAAAGTGATAAAATAAATGAAAAAGAAATACCAATGGAGAAGTTCACAGTTATGGATGGAAAATAAGCTTGTTAAGTAATTATTTAAATTCTAAATGCTAAGTGACTCAACTAGTAAATATATAATAACCACTGAATTTATTCATTTTATTTATATAGTTTTATTCTTAATTTATTTATTTTGGTTACCTCCATTTTGAGGGCTACTTAAATTGGATGTCTCTGATCTGCAACTCAATCAAGTTATGTGATCAGATCAGAGAAAAAGAAGTTCTGATCACTGGCAGCACTTAAATGTTCTGAATTTCTAAACTCCCAAAAAATTATTTTTCATCATGAAAGAAAAATTGAAATGCAGGGGTGTTTCAATTTCATAATCAAACATGATGTAGAGGTCATAATTATGTTTTCTGTATTTTTATATTTGTATGTGTATTTGTTCCCCATTGACTGAACAGGTCAACACAACACATTGTCAGTCATGGTAAGGAGCTAAAATGGGTCAGCTCAGTTTTGGGTTTTGTGGTGGATCCACACCTGCCAAGAGTAACAACATGTTTTCATTACACCGGCTCCCAGTAGAGACTAAATTTCTCAAATTTAGGTCAACTCCATTCAATCAAATTTGTTTCCAAAGGATTTTTTTTTTTTTTTAAAAAAGGGCTAATCGCAAAAGTGCCTCATTCACCCAACAAGGACAGACATAGACACAAAAGCCCAGAAGGGCCACAGAGACTAAAAATATTTACCTCTCAGTAACTGACAATCACTCCACTGTAGCCTATTACAGTCATTAACCATGCTTCTCCTGAGACACTGTTACGTAATTGAATCTCACCTCCCTGTATCATGAAGATCTAATTCAGTTACAGGTACATTGTGTGCCATTGTCTTTTATTTTTTTGTTGGAGGGGGTTGTTTCTTTTTTTAGCCACTTCTCTAGATGGCTCTACTGATGTTAGTGACATCATGTCTGGTCTGGATGTGTTTAAAATCTTTGCCAGAGGGAAAAAAAAATTGAACCACAGATAGACATGATGTTTTCAGGTTTCTTTTGTTGGTTTCACTAATACAGGATTGCATAAACGGAAAGTCCCTTGAATCTAACTGACTGAATCACCTACACCATATCTGATTGGCGTGTTTCAAAGACGTTCCTTTCTGTCTGTCAGAAAAGGAAACCTGTCTTTCTTCTCTGTTTTCCCAGCAATTGGCCTCTCTTCCTTTAACAGGCTGTGGTTTTTATAAGGTAAGCGGTTTTTGGCCTCAAGTGATCAGTTATGATTCAGTATGAAATGGGAAGAAGACCTGGGGGCCCGCACTCCCTCCCTTTCTCTTTCTAAGCTCCTCTTTTAAAGATTGCCACCCTCCCTCGGCTCCTTGATTGCTCCCGCACATGTCTGGGGGAGTGTATTTTTCTACGCCTCCCGGTGCTGCTACCAGTCAATCACCCTCTCCAAATGAGAACAAAATGCTCTGGATGATGATGTAATTTGACAGCCAGCAGCCATGGCACAAACCCAAGGTCATCCGAAACGATGTTTTTGGGCTCATCGTTTACACAAGCGGGATGATTTAACCTGCTGTCAAAGATGTAAAATGTGGGGAAAAAATTTTTTTGAAAGTGAACTGGAAATTAATACCCAAATAAAGTGAATAAACACAATATTAGCGCATGTTTCAAATACTCAGCAAATCAAGGCAACAGAGCCAAGTGGGATATGGAGCACCATCCATCACTACCAGGAGCTGAGGGAGAGGAAAGGACTCCACCAGCCAGTGTCTGCTAATCTGCCTTTATCATCCACATCTTTTATTGCTGTGAGAGGTTTCCATTCCTTGTTCAGTATAAAGACCACAATGACCACGACCATGTATGGACCCAGAGCAGCTCTCTCTGGAGACACGACCTTTAAGGTCTTTAAAGGGCCTTCCCCTGAGTGATGACTGTCTTGTTGTGTTATAAACCAACTCTGGGTCAGCTCTTGGAAGGAAGTGTGAGTTGGCTTCACAGTTCTTCAGACCATAATACATGATGTATGGGTAGAGAATCTTCAATACTTCAGTTGAGAACACATTGAGAAACTTTGAGGCTACAGTTGTCCCCTATTTTACCCTTTTCTATTTTAGGTATTACAACTATTTGATGCTGCAACAAACTAATTATTTTCACTAATTCATCTTTCGGCAAATCAGTTTCAATTCCTGTGAAAACCTGTTTTGTCTGATAAACAGTCCCATACCTAAAGACATTCAATCAACAATCACATGAAAAAAGATGGAAGCAGACTAATGGGATTAAATCTCTTCTCAACTATAAACACGTAAAATCTGTTCATCGTAGTCACGTGAATACATGAGAATGCATTAAAACTAAAATCCAAACATTTTGGTATTGTGCTTACAGTGCATGCAGTGCTTAAAAAAAAAATATTTTCACTTACAGGGACTGAAAAATGTCACTGTAAGTTCTGTTCTCTTATGTGTATGCACATTCACACCTTTGCCTCTTTGCTTTATTGGTTTATCATCATGTAAAGCAGCACTCTTTATGACATCAAGTGAGGATATGAAACAAACTCCAGCTTTGGCTTGGCCTCCTCAGTCAGTCCTTCCTTCTGTATTTCACAACCGTTAAAGGCTGTGACCTGTTTGTGCATCTGCTGGAGCTGCCTGCTTGTTCACTAGAAAGAGCTGAGTCAATATTGGTGCAGCCATAACTCACTGATAAGTTGAATTGTTAGGTAACGCTTCAGTGACAGGGGCCTTTAGTTAAATGAGATGTGTGCAAATAGATACACTTCCGCACAATCACTTGCACGCGTGTATGTACCAGCTTGTGCACACAATAAGGGAAAAGGTTGTAATGGACAGAAACAGATGAAAGGCATGTAGAGAAAATAATATAGAAATTCAACATCAGTGATGACACTGAAGTAATAATGTGGAAAAATAAGTCATAAAAAGGTGGAGTATCGATAAAAAAATAGCCTTTTTTCATAATAGACTTATCTGTTTCTGTGAATTTGAAAAAGATGGTGGGTGGTTATTACCAACCTTTCTGAATTATCCCAGACTGTTTCATATTATTCCCAACATGGTTCCCATTTTTTGCAGGTTATTGCCAATACTTTTAACAGTCACCCTTCAATTTTCACTTTTTTCAGTTTCACATTTTAAGGTTTATTTCAAACCGTTTTTCAGTGTCAGGAGTTCAAAACAATTTGTTTTGGTTTCCATCATTTTCAGAGTGGAAGACATGGTGACTCAGTGTTAACACAGTTCACAGACATGTTAACTCCTCATAGAAAGGTGACAGTTACACAAACTTGTGAGTTTAAATTGCTTGTAGCTGTGAATGTGAGTGTGAATGGTTAATTGTCTGTTTGTGTCAGCCCTGTGACAAACTGTGCAGGGTGTAACTCTCACCCAAATGAGCCCCCTGCAACTCCCAACATGACAACTAGCTACAAGACTGTCAATATATATTCACGTCCAGCTGTCAGCAGAGTTGTCAATAACACACCGATCAAGTCAACTTTGCACTGCATTCCTGTGATTACTAAAGGTTTCGGGTGTCAAACGCCACCCATTTGGGACTCCAAGCTCCTTAAAACAAATGTGAAAGATTACTTCCAAGTAGTATTTGACATCAGTGTGGGGGTAACAACACTTTGTCTCTTCTGTCACGAGAGGCCTCATTTTGTCTGTGCTGACAGACAGCTCATGTAACCCAATCCTCAGGTACTTCATTCAGCCCTGAGTCATTACTTGGCACACACACACACACACACACACACACACACAAAGTGAGAGTGAGAGAGACCACAACAAACTTTGTCATGCGTGCGTCACAAAAGTGTTAATGCTTGATTTGAATCCACTAATAGTTTAAGGGCAGTTTATAGGACGCAAGAAAAAGCTGCATCTTCACCTGATTGAACACAAACACTCATGGGAAGGCTCAGCTCCCCGTAGCACAGCAGATTGGATGATCCTTCCTTTGTGCTTTTAATGTCTTTTTCCGCCTCATTACTTGTTTGGAGTCACTGGACTAGACACACACACACTGAATTGTTTTCTCTGCATTTCACTGTGTTGTGCAAACTCCCACCAGGGTGGAATAAATGGTGCACAGACCAGCTTGACCGTCAAGCTCAGCTGATGAGGTTTGATTAAAGTGGCTGAAACCCAAAACTTGTTCTGTGTGTTCACTTTTAATCACTCAGGTTCCCACACAAGCACAAGGTCAGGTAGTGTACCAGAGAGGAGATGCATAACAACTCACAAACACATGTACTACACTACCTCTCTGTGTGTGTCCTCTTTAAATCAGCTCTGGAAAACAGGGGAGCATCTTTGACCTAATGACCTTTCGGCTGCTTACCAGCAGCCGAAAGGTTACGTGAGCGTTACGTGAGCGAAATGAATGGGTGGAAGTAGATGCTTGGTTTCATGTACTCATTTTGTCGTCATGTCACACTCCAAAACATGATGCCACTGATTCTAGAGTCAGAAGACTCTGCATTCCTCCACCTTGTTTTACCATTTGTTTACTACTCTCAGTTTGCTTTGTGTGTCAATATGGGACATACCAGACATTCAGTTCTCTACATGTAATGAGAAAATGACAGTTTCACAGCCTTTTTTAGCTCAGCTGTGAAAATTACCTGATGGTTGAAGTAGTGTTGTTCAACCTTGACAGCACAGCAAAATGCCTTTGTGTTTAGCTAAGAGAGGTGACGCCTTGTTGGTTCAACAAGGCCAGATTTATGATAGGCTTCATTATTCTGCATCATTGTGGTATTTGTGGAAAAGCAGACTTGCTACAACTGTAGATACGCCACATACAAACAGAGAAAGGATTGAGCTGTGTCTTCTGTGTTTTACTGGCAAATGTGACAGACAATGCAAGACAGTGACCAAATTCAATGTATTATGAATCGTTATAGTGTTATAATGTTGAATGGGCGAAGAGTGACACCTGTTGGCCAGAATATAGAGAGCATGAAAACAAGGTCCCTCATCCCAAATGTGTTGGCTTGAGAATCTCTAAAACAAAGTTGTTCTTGTGACCTCTTGTGAAGGGTCACATAAGACCAATGAGAAAATAAGTAAATTCATCGTATAATTCATAGGTAAAGAAAAGATGCACATTTTAAAAGAAAGTCTGAAAAAGTAAAGATGGGCTTGTTTAGCAGAAATATGTTTGTATTCTTCTCTACCTCTCGACCATAAGCCATTAAGCATTAATGTAGGGCATCAAATAACACACTTTTGCTTCTTTTGCTGATCTGTGTTATCAACGCTCATTAGTCAGGCCAAGCCCAGTTAATAATAGCTTCTTCATACACACCCAGTAGTCTCCCATTGTTAAAGGGGGGCATCACATGTTGCCACAAGCAAAGCCAGCAGTTTGTGGGTAAAAAACAAAAAACAGAAGTAGTGAGAGTAGAGAGGTTTTGCTCATGTGGAGGTTTTCCACATGAATTAGAGTAAAGATCAGATTCAAAAAGGGTTTCCTGGATGTCACAAAGTATCTTGGCATAAATTAACCCTTTTGGTAAAGCCCAGCTAAAATGTTTGAGAAACTGAAAGAGCGTTTGTCTTTTATGCTGAGCACTGTTTTAGTTGGGAAGTGTAAAATAGGCAAATTATAAAATGAATGAATGTTGAATTCCATTAAGCTGCTTCAGTTTCAGGGTCCTGGTAACATACTCGTTGCATCATTATCACACCTGAAGAGCACAGGACCACCCATGTGTTTCCTACAAAGGTAAGTCAAAGTGTCTGCACTGGAAAAGGGTTCATAAGTTTGTTAAACGTAGTTGAAAAAACAGCTGTAATCATTTATTTGGTCAGTTCAACAGGAACAAATTGTGTATCCAGTGCGCTTGTTTAATGTAATATTAGATGAATTAAAAACACAGATTATGTGAGAATTTCCCTTCTTTCCTTGTGAGTAATGATGAGTCATGATGTGATGGAGATGGAGTAAGAGCATTGAAGACTTTACAAAAATGGTGCATAGACTGTGATCTCCACATCTAAAGTGCACAGACTCCGAATCTGTGTCAAATTACAAGGTTTTATTTAACAATTCTATTAAACATTTATCTTGTAATTTTGTCATTTTTCTGTATGTTACATAAGTATCAAGTAAGTAAGTACTGACTGAACTGATGTGAACCAGTTGTGTTCATTCTGTTTGTTGGTTTTGTTTTTTGTTGGGGGGGCTTTCTTGTGCTGACCTACACTGACACCTTGTGGTCAAATCACATTATAAATGTCACTATGTGCTAAGATTTTCTGCAACGTAATGTTCGTAATGATGTCTTACATTGTGAATCAGACAATAATAACCCTATGTCTTGAGGGCCCATGCACATCATGTATGTTTAAAGGTCAAAATGCAGCATTATTGATGTTCCAAATTACTAATGAAAATATTATTGTAATTATTAGGCATTTTATAAATGATCATTTCTGACCATGAGGATATTTATTTAAAAGCAGTGAAGACAAACTGTTCTTTCCTCCCACATCGCTGAAATGTGTTACTCATTGTAGAGATGAAGCAATTGTGTATTGCGATCGCTAAGATTTATGATAGGCTTCATCATAGGCTTCAGGTTTCATCAGATGTGTCCCAGCCCCACTCATGTGTAACAGTACGTGGCTCGAGGCAAAAGTGTTTTGTCTCCTATTGCTTCAATTACGTCTTAAATCGTATTTGCCGTGGCCTTAATAAATATTCAAAGTCAGAGAGACGTCGGAGACGGGGGTATCACAGTAACAGGAAAAAAAAAAAAACCCAGAAACTTCCAGAACAGCAAATAATTGAATAGTCATGTTCAAGTGGTTCTCTCCAGATGGCGTTCAGTCCATCCAGAGAACAAGCCCTGGAAACCCAGATCCAAACTGTAAACGTGACGGCTTGCATGAATTACATTACCGTAAATATCCTGAAAGATCGCAGGAAGCCTCATTCCTCTGCAATTGTTTGCCTCGTGTAAATGAATAATGCCCCCCATCCATTACCCATATTTGTTTCCTGCGCGAGCAAACTTTACATATTTTAAACGGTTCTTATTAAACATATCATGTAACATTTAGGGACTTGCTGCAGTTCAAATCCGCCATTCACAGTCCATTAGAAACAGTTACAGAAAATAGTTATTATTGGAGTTCAACACTTAACATAATATTAAATAAAATTGATGACCAAATGCTGCCTTCGAGTTCATATCGCTAAATTTCCTTACATGGTTTCACTCCACAACATCGCAGGCACCAAATATATGCAAACCAAACCCCTTTCCCTTCAGGATAACACAGATTGATTGATTAATCGTGAATCTGTAAGATTGTGAATTGTAAGTGACCGTACATATGTTGCACCACTAGTTGAATCACTGCTTCATAATATATAACAAAACCTCATTTTCGTCCAGTATGTTAGCTCTGCCCTTTTCTTCGATGGTTAACCCGAAGGTACATTGCAAAAGACGGAGTTTACTAGGTGCACCTGAAGGCAACGCAATAAAACTCAACAAGGAATGTGTTTGCGCATCTACTTCAGACATTAAGGTCAGAGCTCCGGGAGGTTCTGTACGTGGCAGCGACCAAAACCCCTCCGTCCTGTTCATAACCAGGGGGACAGCGTCCACATACCAAAGCGTGACGTTACTCAGTAAAGCTCAAGAGAATAAAGGTAAGAAACCGTTCAACACTGTGTATAAATAGTTAAAAAAAAAAAAAAAGCTTCTGTAGCTCAGTGGAAAGGGGCAGCAACCGCTGAGCTCGCGTGCCTCCTGAACATGCTGTGATGATCAATAACTGGGTCCAACAGGTTTGTTTGTTTTTGTTTTTTTTTTTAATTTGTTTTTTTTTTTTTTTGTATGTATTTCGGAAGAGGAACGTGAGACTAGAGATGCGTGGCAGCAAGACAGCAAAGTAAAGGCTGGTGTAAAGCGTGTGTTTATACGAGACACGTTTGTTGTGTGAGGCAGCCCGGTTACAATGTTTCGCAGCCAAACGGGGAGAAAGTTTCGGGAAGTCTGAGCAAACTTCGTGTTCCGTGCACCTCACGTGACATGATTTTTTTTTTTCTCGTTTGTTTGTTTTTCTTTCTTATGTTTGTTTGTTTCGAAGCTGCAGTGACGCCACGTTTAGCATTTCGGCGCAGTAAATTGACATGTAGCCCGCAGACAGCAGCGCAGTCCGGGGACCGTCAGAGCTGCGGAGCCGGGGATTTCTAGAAACGACTGTCCCTGGGCTGACGTCACCCGCACACGGCTGCCGTCCAGCTGGAGGTGATGAGCAGATCCGGGGTCAGCGAGACGAGGCTCCCCCTTCAGCAGAGAGACAGAGAGACAGAGAGAGAGACAGACAGACAGACAGACAGACAGACTGGCTTCGTCTTAGGCAAAATAAGTGTCTCTGCGGCTGCATCCGACTAACGTGGTCATCACTGATTTGTCTCCTTGATCCTTTCATTTGTATTTTTGAGAATTGACCATCACAGACTCAGTCATTTTGAAATCCATAGCCACCCC
>CM076660.1:10017802-10037748 GCA_038496675.1 Rachycentron canadum | reverse complement strand
AGAGACAGCCCCCCCCAAAAAAAATATTCATTTAATTAAAACAAGTTTCACATTAGAGAACCAATGTTTTTTATTTTATTTTTTCGAAATAGTTGCAAATATTCACAAACCAATGATCTGATTGTGGCAGCTGCAGACATCCCAGAGACATCATTTCATAGATGCCACTAGAGATTTGACACTGTCAGAGCTGGTATGAGAATATATCAGGCCTGTGACTGATGATGATTTCCGTTATTGTCCAACCTGCTGATTATTCTCTGAAGTGCAAATAATGCAAAATGCTGTATTATATAGCGTCATTGTAAACACGAGGCGACAAATGGAGGGATGCCGTGAATCTGTCCGTAGGAGGTGGTGTGGCCGTTGCCTCTGTCTGATCTGTCGGTCTCTTCTCCTCACTGTCTGCTTTCTTTGTGTCTGGTCTGATTGTGTCTTTTTATCATAAACACAGAGGCAATATTTGTCTAAAGGCCTGAGAGATTTATTATTTCTTACGACATTTGTTTTCATTACTTGCAGGACCCCTTGCTGTTTACATACCAAAGAGGTTTTTTGGAAGTCGGTGGTGTGTTTGTATACTCTTCCATATAGAAAAAAATCTGTGTGTGTGCTCATGTCCATATGTACACTTGCATACACATGCATCTTTGAGTCTGTATATCTCTATGTTAACACTTAGTCTGAAAGGAGGCAGACTCTAAACAGGGACCGTGGGCTGAGAACACGTAGAGATGAACCTGTTGGAAACAGCATTTTGGTTAAAGGTTACTGCTGTTGTCATAGTCTGGCTGTGATTATGAGCATGGATGTCCCTTGAAGTAATATTGATTATATAACCTATTTGTATCAACAACGTGGCTTCAGATGTTTCTCAGCTCTCATTGCATCTGGGGCTGATTTACTTTTCCGTCAATCACACATGGTCAGCAGAAATCTTGGAAAGATCTTTTTTTTTTTTTTTTTTAATGTTTTGCTATACACAGAAATTTACAGCACTGCCTTCCTTCTTGATATTTCCTAGCATGCAGGGTCAGATAAACCATGTTGGACATGATCACTTCCTTTGTCTTAATGTTGAGAAATTGATTCAAAAAGTAGAAATGATCCGTTTACCCCTTGTGATGTTTAGTGAAAGTAAAAGTCAAAGCTGTTTCTTTTTCTGTGCACTTGTGACATTGCCTGAAGAGTAAGTGAACTTCATGACATCTTTTGTTCTATCGAACAATCATTTAAAATTTCATCTCATCGTCATCAAAGTCTAAGCATCACATTGACTGTAACAGATTAATTTTAATCTAATTAAAGTCTAACTGTGGAGGAATGCGTTGTTTTTCTGCACATAGTTTAAATTGAAATGCATGAAGCAACAGCAAGTTTGAGTTTGACATAGTTTTCTTTGCTAGAGGAGAGTTAAAGCCTCAGCACTGACAGGCACGGATCGCCTGAGCATGTTCACAGCCTGTGCATACTGTATGTGCCATATTTTGTAACATGCATGTATCATTCTGTGCAAATGTGTGTAACGTGTGAATCTGTATGTTGACCATGGTTTTGTGTGGGAAGTATATGCCAGTGCTGTTTACTGATTAACATCAGTGAGAAAAATACCTCTTCAGCATCCAACATTTGCAGCCTTCACATTGTGAAAGAAGTTGGCAAGTGTCCCTTCTTGGGCTACAGTTCAATCTTTCTTAATTAATTTCCCTTTTCACATGTTTCATCCTCCTCTTTGTCCTTTGTCCTTTGCACCTTCCGTAGGTAGGTTTTATGAAACAATATTAAACTATTACATCACCTGTCTTCATGTTGCTCTCCTACTTACATAAGTATCAGTACTTTCTGCTTCTTGGCAGTGCTCCCATTCGTATTTCTTAGGAGATCATGTTTGTCAAACTGCCTTGGAACAAATGGTGAGAAAGATCAGTTTTATCAATAAATTTTGAGAAATAAATGTTATTCTGATCTTGACATATAATTTAATAAGTTTTCCCTCAAAACTAAAAAAGATGTTTTCATAACTTCCTCAGTTGGCACTTGTGTGACCCAAGACAGCTGCTCCACAGGCCAGCCAGGTTTTTCTCTGTGGATTTGTTGTGAAAGATGGTTCAGTAGAACAGATATCGAGATTATATTCCCAGAGTAAACTCCTGCCCCATTACAGACCTTGGATCCAGACTGTTTTGCCAGAGAGTGTCTTTCTCTGGTTCCTTATCTCTCTCATGGAGACCTTTTATTTAAAAAAAAAAAAAAAAAAAAAAATTTGTCTGAAAAATGCTGCTTCCAAGAACAACTCACTTTCCGTAAAAGCGTCATCAGTGCCAATTCATTTCTATTAGTACAGAGTACAGATCATTACTTTTTTTTATTTTTTGGAAAGGATGGAGCTGTCCAGTTCTGTCCTTTCATTACCTGTCAGATCGCACCTTCTTCCTTTCCCTTCCATTCCCCTCATTTGCCAGAAATACCAGGCAAGGGTCTAGATGGGGGAACGCTGAGTAGTAAATGTAAAAGGCCCCTTTTTCAGGAATGTGAAATGGGTGTCGCAGCCTGCAACAACAGGCACGGCTGTGTTTGGGCTGGGCAGTCGCACAGGCTGTAAATTACAAGGAGAGAGCTTTGTTCCTGTCATTGGTTTAGTTTAGGACTGTGGTAGTAGTTATCAGCGC
This sequence comes from Rachycentron canadum, assembly GCA_038496675.1. Lineage (NCBI taxonomy): Eukaryota > Metazoa > Chordata > Actinopteri > Carangiformes > Rachycentridae > Rachycentron > Rachycentron canadum. Next base: position 10,035,079 of record CM076660.1, on the reverse strand, counting down.
TGGCACCCACAGATTAATACAAAAGTACTCTTAGCAAACACAGTGGAAGATAAATAAATGCTAGGAATACATCTCTCATGGTAAACACATGAGTGTGTGATTTTATGACGCTTTTGTCACCAAGGAGTGGACATCATGACTTGAGAGTGAAGAATATCTCTTTTTACACCACTTAGAGGACTGACATGAAAATTTGTTTTTGACTGACGTGTTTTTCAGTGGTTCTGGTGTATAGTCAACACAAAGACGAGTCCTTCCTAATTCAAAGCACGATATTAACAGGAAAGAGCCTCATTTGCACACAGTTGAAGGCTGAAAATATGCAATTTCACACATTTTGTGAACACGTTTTGAGTTCAGTCTAGCACCGTATCAGCAAGAAGGTCCTATTCATATTCTTTTTTTTTTTTTTTTTTTTTGTTCATTGTGCAGAAAGCAATGCTTTGACACCGATTTTCTGCTTCCATGGCTGAGCCCCATTGAAATGAACCAAATTAAACTAATCATAACGCTCATGCAAGCATAACCAATATGCATTTAGACTTTTCAATAATCGTGTAAGACGTGGCATATCTTATTCTATGTTGTAGATGTATTTTCTTGTGTTTAATTCAGTGTAATTTGTAATAATTTAGCCAAGCAGGTGCATTTTTGCATATTTTTACATCTGTGGAGTATTTGAGTATGTTTGTCTTGTCATACCTGCTGGCAGACCCCAACAAGTTAGGACAGCTCTGTAGCTCTCCTATGCCGTGTGGGAGAGAGGATGACCTTCCTCTGTGGATGAAGTGCTGTTACTCCAAAGCCAGAAAGTAACACCAAGTATGTGTTGGTCTGAATTTTGGTCCAGACATATTCTGAAATGTTTGATATACAGGCATTGGCCTATATTCTCACACCAATGTGGTATAATCCAGGAAAAATAACTGTAATTGTAAAAGCTAAAAGAAAACACACAAAATGAATACTTTCCTTTCACCAGCATAATTACTAAGAATAGGTTTGTTGATCAAATGTCTAAGAGGTCTTTTTTTGTTGTCCATGCTAAGATTTATCAGATGGATATTTGAAAAAAAACATTTTTCCATGCAAGATACAACTGAATTGTGACTGATTACTACTGTCACTTAAGGACAAGACATGTTGACATGTTATTTTTCTGAATAAAAACTAGTAGACAAACTGACCACTGTGCTGAAGAGTGAAGTAGGTCTATCCTGTAATCCTATTTTATTTTGAGGTTTAATGCCAGTATGACTGTGCTGCACGAGCAGTGGTCTGGCTGTTCACACTGAAAGTTATTCTGCTCCTCTGCTATTTTTTAAATTGTGTGTAGAGCTGATCTTTATGATAGCCACATGGACATATAACATAGAGCTTTTTATGTGTTCGGGTTAGACACCCCCGATCACTTTGGTCCAGTTTAATACTGTAGGTTTAATTTGTTTAATCTTGTAGGTTAATTGTTAATGGTCTGTTAACAAGTGTCAGCTAGGGGTCAGGGGAAAAAATCTAAATGAGCATCCCTTATATGAGACTTGCAGGACTGAAACTCACTGGTAAATGGAGCCAGAATTAACAGTGTCTTGCTGTACGCTTTTCACAGCCCTCCACCAATAACAACATTGGTGAGCACCAGATGGTAGTTTGTTTTGGATGTTTGTCCCATTTAGTCTCTGTTTCTTTACAAATTCTATTACACCATGTTGACTTTACAAAGGATCCACTAAACACTGATAATGTCAGTAACATCAGTTGTGTTTTTGTTAAGATTTTGTCCCTGGAGCATGTTCACTGACATTATGTCCTGGAAATGTATTCTGCCTTTTCTTGACTCACTTTCTCTTTGACATTATTTTGGTCCTAAGGTTCAAATAACTTGCTTCCGCTTTATGCATTAACGCTGACATAACTTATTTTGGCAGCAAAAGAAAGCTGTGCTTTGTCAATCATGCAAGTGAAATTTCTTTTTCACCTCAAGTAGATTCCTACACTAACAGTCAAGGTACCATGTTCCTGCTTCAGATCTTCTGTCTCACTAAGCCGATGATTAGATACTGATGCAGACAAAAAGTATGTGTGCGCGTGTATGTACGTGTGCTGGCATTTGGATGTATGTATGTGTATGTGTACACAGTCAACGGTAAGCAGTCATTACTGATAAGTGATGTGGTAAAGCAGAATTAGACAAAATCTTAGAAGAGAAAGTGGAGCAGTAGCACTTCACAAGCAAAGTTGGCCTCAGTGCTGGACTGTGAGTTTCTGCCAGTTAATACATCATTGTATGGTCTTGTTTTTTAGCCTCGGCTCTATTGTTGGCTCTGTAGCTCATGTTCCTTTCGCCCTAGATAATACTATTACTCATGTGAAAGGATGAATGTCAGTGGAAGCAACGTGGCCAGAAAACATAATAGATCAAGAAATAATGGGCGTTTCACAGCTGTTTGCACTGAAACTGCCAGGGATAGCAATCTAACTTGTTTAGTGACAATTTTCTCATGGAGTAGCAGATCTTTTAATGTTGTTTCAGTATATGAGTTTCTGCACTGCAAGCTCTGGTTTATAAAACAATTACACTGGACAGGCCAGGAACATTTTTTTTTTTTTTAGGTATCTGGAGGCCATTTTGCACTCCAGACGAACGAACGAACGGACCTTTGACGAACCAGATGTTTTTGTGCTTCCTGATTTTGTCATATGAGTTTTGTTCATATGACTGTCTGCATTTTACATGTAGTCTATGTAATGTATAAACAGAATCTTTTTTTACCAAAAAAAAAAACACTATTCTTTTCCCACTCTATCCATTTTTTATTCTTTCATAATGAGGACTGGGCATAAAAGGCCAAGATGACAGCTCGCCTCCCAGCAGGAGATGGTGGAAACTTGCTGGAAACTTTGAATGTTGTCAGACCAGCAGTTGATTTTGTGTGGAAATTCAGCATCATTGTAAAAGCTGTTGACTCAGGGTGATGAAAACAAGTTTATTTTTAAACATTGTTTAAGAATGAGATTGATCACTTTCTGATCAAAATAGTGTTTGTCAACAGTTCATAGCCAATATGAAAGCAAAGCACGGTGCCATTGTTGGTTACAGTTGGACCTTTTCACAGCTTATCATGATGTTAAAGAGGAACCTGTTTGGAAATCTGGAAAGATTTGTTCATGGCATCTGCTTTACAAGAGTATTTTACAACATGAGAGTTCTCTCAGATTATGTTACACACATTGTGATAATGCTTCTCATTGCAGGTTATAGACAAAGACAGAATGAGGAAATCCCTGTTTTTCATCTCCTGGGCTCTGCTCTGCTGCTGCTGGACCACACAGGCAGAGGTCTTCACCTCTATAGGTAGGTTTTTAAAGAGCTACATGGTTCTGTTATTTTTCTTAAATCAAAACGTACAATTACTCTGAGTTTCTTGATTGGGTTTGCTGCAAACTTCTCTTTGATACATTCTTCTTACAGATCAAATATGCTGCTATTATGTATATTGAACTCACATGACTGTTGACATGCAGTTATTATGCTGTATACTAAACAAAGATGTAATACTTAATCAGGAAAGTGCAGCTGCTTTTGCTGTCACCCTGAATGACTCAGTTCTACATGTGGAAGAAAACAATTTTTAGCTCAGGAATGCATGTCTTTCATTTGCAATAAAAATGGAGGATGTGGACAGGAAGGAAAGAAGTCTGAGTTTATTTCGATTTCACTTTTAAAACAAATGATTGTGGTTCACAGAATCTTCTGTGCAAATTTGTGAAACAATGGTGTTTAATGCACAGTGCTCAAACATAGCACAATTTCTACAGGTGAGATTTAGAGGTTTAAAAGAAACAACAACAAAAAAAAGAGGGTGGTATTACACAGTGGGAATTTGTATTTCTCATTCTTTTCTTCCAACTCAAGCACCAATAAATGCTTCAACTTCCTACACTACCATTTAACCAGCTCACAGGATTTCCATCTCACATTATGTGTCACATCAGTCAACAGGCTACATCTCATGGATTAAACAGTCTGTTACACTGTTTGCATGTTTTCTCACTGTTCCTCTTCCCTGGCAACAACTGTTTACTATGCACACCACACTTCAAACATCTCTTCAAAGGTTCATGGATGCACTTTTGCTGAGTAATCCTATACAATCAAAGTCCCACAGCCTGTGGCTGAGAATTTATTTTTACCTTAGCCTGAGTCTGAGGTAAACAGGGACACCAAAAATACATTTTATAGGTACTGATAGCTGACAACACACTCACTTCAAATTTTTTGATAAAATAAATCAAGATAGAAACACTGGTTAAACCTGCACATTACCTAAAGCGGTTAGCATGAATTCTCAGTGATTCACCGCTCACTCAGTGTCTGTCTCTCTGCAGGCCAAATGACAGACCTGATCTACACAGAAAAGGAGCTGGTCCAGTCTCTGAGGGAGTACATAAAAGCAGAGGAGTCCAAGTTGGCTGCAGTCAAAAGGTATATTCTGGGTCCTGTTAATAGCCCGAGACCAAAGCACTTTTACTCACTTTATACTCTACTACAATCCGAAAGAACATAGCATATCATAGTCTTGTGAAAAATAAATATAATGTTAAACCAGCCTTTTCAGCTTTTGTACACAGTGTCCAATAATCATGCTTCAAGATGTGAGTGATTTTCTCTTGAGTTCATCAAGAGAAAATCAAAGAAGATATCAAATATTTCCCAGAAGACAAAGAGAAAAAAGTAAATACAGATCTGTTTTATAAATATTAAGAATGTCTGTGTCCGTAACAGAACAATTTAAATAAAATATTTGGATCTGCTCCATTAACAATGAACAGCTATTCTGGCCTTTAACAATTTAATGTGAAAGAGTGGTGAAATTTATTTAAAACAGTTGTAGCACATTTATTTAATTTGTACAGTATATGTTTAATGTGGTGTAACACGACTTTTTGTCGTGTTACACCAACAGTTTCTTTTTGTTTTTACTTTTGCAGGTTAAATCAGTGTGAATTAACATATTGAATGTGTACTATGTCTTTACAATATACACTGCATGTATCTGTATATGACAGGAATTTTTACAGTAATAACAACATTTTTTCTGTCTCTTAGCTGGGCCAGTAAAATGGATGCCCTGACTAGAGTGTCCACCTCTGACCCAGAGGGCTACCTCGCCCACCCAGTAAATGCCTACAAGCTGATGAAGAGACTCAACACAGAGTGGTCTGAACTGGAGAGCCTGGTGCTTCAGAACCCCTCAGATGGTAAGGAAAGTCCCCCAAAACAGCATGTGGGTGACGGACAAGTTTGTCATGATTTAGACATTTTGGGCTTTTTCTCTGTGAGTCTGTGTTTTTTTGGCACATGCGACTAAAAGTCCATGCCTGACGGAGCACATTCTATATATGTGACCTGCCTATGTGTGTCTGACCACTCAGCCCAAAGCAGACTAAGAAACCTATTTTCAGCCCGACTAGTTTATATTTTTCTTTCTGTCAGTAATACATCTTCAAATGATTTCACATTTTGCTCAAGTTGAAAGAGTCGCATCAGTTTGTTGCCTTGGATAAATCTCAGTCTGTTGGTCTCAGTCACTTTTACCTTCCTGTTAACATTCATTCATTCATTCCACCTTAAAATATCTCCTCACGTCATATAGTGCATTTGAAGGGCAGCATTCACTGCTTTTTCTGTGAGCAGAGTGATTACAGCTTTGACTGCAGAGTGGAAATTTCTGTTTCACTGCTCTGCTCAAATGCTCTGCTCTCAGAGACAGTTTTCTCAACAGAGGTGTTGTAGCTGCAGCTGTTCCTTATCTCTGCATATTTTGGCCATGTTCTCCCTTTATGTGTTTGTGTGTTTGGACATGGAAATGTGTGCATGTTTAGACTTAGGTCTCTGTCTGTGTCATGCAGATGAAATGAGGAGTGAAATGAGAAATGAGAGAGTGTATTGGGTGTCATACAAGTGAATCTGTATACGTGGCCATGAGACATGAGTCATTTTCCTTTTAGTCACATTTTCTTTATTCTTATAGGAAGACAAACAAAAAATTGACATAGAGGTAGAAATGAACGATGAAATTTGGACCTTTGCCAGTCATGCATTATTATACTGTATATACTTCGGCATTTCAATGAAGAAGGTTATCCTTTGAATACCACCAAGCAAATACCAAACAGAGAAATGTTACATCTGCCTTTTAGTTGTTTCTGATTGTACTGAGCAGCAGATATAGATTAGGAACGTGAAGGAGCAGGCATGATAACATTTCTCCATTGCATAGTTCTTAGTGAGTTAGTATTCATCATTATAATGTTGGTCTCTCAGACCTGTGAGGTCAGAACAGACACTCTGAATTATCAGTCAGGGACTGCTGTGACAGGAAAGCTTGTTCTGACAGTGGGTTAAGCCTGAATACATCAAAGATATTGGCAACAGCCTTTGTTACCTCTCACATTTTTTGTTGCAGACACGGTGAGACAGGAAAAGAAAGAATAACTACAAACAAAGACAGAGGCACATTAGAAGAAAGAGGGTGATTTGCAGTTTTATTGTTTAATGTATTTAAATCTGACAAAGTAAAATCTGTATAATTAATATTTCACGTCAAAGGAAGAGGGAAATTGGGAAACACATTAAAATGTAATGGACAAAAAGAGTGCAATTAAGATCAATCAATCAATCAATGATTTTAATATTAGTGTGCATTTTCCCCCATTATGTTTATTTCATAAATGCCAGCTTTCACTTGAGATACACAAACACATTTTCTAAGACTCCTTTGTGTGCACTGTCTGTATTTAAATGTGGCTGTGTGTGCTTAACAGATATCAATGGCTGTCTATTGAATGACCATTGGTTTGTATCAGTGAGTGATACAAAGTAGTAAGTTTAATTGTTGAACATTGCTGTGTTTCAGCAATGTGCTTGTAAATAGTGTTTAACAAGCTGTTTGTACTGTCTAGTATACTAAACTGTTAAAATAAATAGTTTTCACTCAAAGTTGTTTAAGTTTAGTTAAACACTTAATATTTATTAAGTTAGTTTAGTGAAAATCACTACGACTTTATTGTTCCGCTTTCAAAACATCCTGATATTTCCAGCTTAACCTTTTCTGACTTTGTCTTCAGGGTTCATTTCCAACATGTCCGTACATAGACAGTACTTCCCAGATGAGGAGGATGAGACGGGTGCAGCCAAGGCATTGATGCGTCTTCAGGACACGTACCAACTGGATTCTGAAGCCTTTTCAAGAGGAAAGCTGCCAGGTAACCTAGAAGTGTGCAGTGATTTTGTAAAAACAAAGAAAGAAAAAAAACATGAATATGTTGGGATAGAGCAGTGTATAAATTTTAAAAGACAGAGGGGAAGGCAAACTGCATCCAACATTCATTATTTTTTTTAACTGGTGTGCTTGTGTGCGTAGTTTGAGTTTCAGATCTCCGGGCTACATTTTTGTGAAATTAGGTCACGACCAGTCCTCACTTCAAGAGTTTGGGTTTGGGTTTAAAAGGGTTAGGGTTAGTATTATGGTTTGTCTAAGATGGGGCTTGGGAGAAGTACAGGTTATTTTGAGTTACTCTGGGACATGACTGAGCTGAGAATGAACTTTGTATGTGATCAAAGGTCTAATGAGCGATCTAAGCAGCATGCAGTACTGACTTCACCATGGTCTTGTTTTATACTGCCAGGAGTTCAAATAACCAATTATAAATGGCCACCTGAGATGCACTTGAAGTATAGTTGCTAGGTTTGAACTTCAGTCCAATCCCAAACTATCTAGATATAATCTGGATGGAACACAAGTATGAAAAGGTGTGCATCGTGCAGATGCAGATTTTTATATCAATGTATCTATGTCATCTCTTATGCTAAACTAGGCTCCAGTAACCTCAGTTGACTCTGTATAGCTCAACCTGCCCTTAAGGACACAAATTCTAACCAAGTTATTAATGGATGCATGACCAAAAACTGACAAATTACATGTCTGCTTAGGCAGAGATAGATTTACATTTCCATGTTTTGGATGATGTTTAATATACAGAAATTAAAAAAAAAAAAAAGGTAGCAGGTGGGCACCACTGTGACACCACCATGTAATAATTAGACTCACATATTGACCCAATGCAGGAAAAATTTGTAAAAAATAATTATAATATAGACAATACCAACAGAATTGAAGCTCAAAATATTACAAGTAACAAAAACACAAAATGAATAAGCTGAAATAAATATAACACTAATACAAATACTGCATGGAGAATGGATTTAAATGGGGGGTGTGTCTGCAGGTAAGGAAAAAGCACATTATGTCAGCCCATGTTATCTTACCTCATATCTTGTTACATTTGAAAACAAATACAGATGGGTCCATATCAAAAATTGTTGTATAGCTTGTGTTTATTTTTAAAAAACAAATTTCCAATCTATATTGTTAACGGTTATTTGTATTTTTTTAAACTAACAAATATTAATATCTGTACTGGGATAAAAGTCCAGTATGAGTTCGGCTCCACTGCAGAAATCAGTGTCAGCAGCATGCAATACACTCATTTCACTTTGTGTGGAAAGTGGAAGAGCTTACAAACCTCAACTACTTACTCATAAATAAAGAAGGTTTCACAAACAAAAACACACTCATCTTCCTCATGAGCCACCAATGATGAATAAATTGTGATTACTATGTCACAGTACATTGTGGTCACTAATTCAACAAATCCTGCTCCAGGTGTGCACTTCAATGCCATTTTGACAGTGGACGACTGTTTTGACATGGGGAAGACGGCTTACAACGATGCAGACTATTATCATGCTGTGCTGTGGATGCAGCAGGCGCTGAAGCAGCTGGATGCTGGTGAGGAAGCTGTGATTTCCAAGGCGGAAATTTTGGACTACCTCAGCTACTCTGTTTACCAAATGGGAGACCTGCCTCGAGCCATCGAACTGACACGCCGACTGGTGGCTATTGGTAAGATGCAGCATAGAAAAGTGTACTGATGCGAAAGGTGTGAGCTCAAGTCAGTCTGCACACTAACACACATCACACATAATCTCCCCATCATATATCTCAGTATAGTGGCTTTCTTGCAACCATAAATGATGGGTGAATTGGTTCATGATCTCATTAGAGAAACTAAAAAAAAAAAGAAGCACATTTAACAAGTATTTAAGGAGCACTGTTGAATTTTTCAGTTGCTTCCCGCCCTTGGTTAGCTGACCAACACAACCACAGACTTCCACAGTGGGATAACAGCGGGGTTGCCTTCTTGCTGTTTCAGTCATCACTACAGTCCACCCTCCTCTCACTGCCATGTTGCTCTGTGCTTGCTGTAGCAGCAGGGTGTAGTCCTTCCGAAGTGAAGGCCAGTGGTTTGTAACTGTGTTATTTTAGTCTCTGCATCAAGGGCAGTGTAGAGCTGATTACTTTTCAAGTTAAATGAATTGAGGTAGAGCGGATTTAGCAGACACAAACCTACTTTGTGATATCAACTGTTGCAAACATTGAAAATACACAGACACATCTCATACCATTATAAATTTAAAAAAGTAATATAAACAATAGCAATAAGCCAGATCAAGAAAGTAAAGTAATTCTAAAAATGCAAGAATAAAGGAGAGGGGCAGAGGAAAGCAAGCATAAGTTTTCTTCTGCTGTCACTTGCAAATATTTAAGAAATAGTTTGACAGTGTAGGAAACTGACTTATTATGACTCTCAGAATTTAGACATGCACACACGCACACAGACACAGAAGCCCGTCAAACAAGCGAGTCTGGCTTTTCCCCTCATGTTTCCAGTCTCCGCTGTTTTTTTTTGTTTTTTTTTTTTGTTTTTTTTTTAGGATGACAAGCTGCTTCAGAGTGAACAGAGAAGGGTGCATATTTCATAAAAGGTTGAACTTCCAAAAGCAACAATTAGATCAAGAAAACACAGAGGATTAATATTTGTTTATCATCCCAGTTAAACCCATTAATCAAGGTGCTTGATGGTTTCCTCTATCAGACCCCATTAAAAAGAATCTAATCTCAGCAGTCTCCAGTAAGTAGTACTTGAAAAATGCATGAATAATGTTGTTCCTTTGTGGGTTGCTGACGTATATTGTGGACTGATGAGCTAAGCACCAGACCATCCCAAGATCTAGTAATTACAGACACTTTCTGCATCATTCAATATACTATGACCAAGTGCAGGTGTGCATACATGCATATAAATGTATTTATTTCCTCTATTCGTGTGTTATACTTGTTTACAATCAGGGAGATTGTCCAAATCCACAATGACATTACCTTTATTGTTTTTCAGTTACATGGTGTAAGGCTATGCAATGGAGAATATTCATGTATCAATTTATTTATTCATTAATTAATTTGTGCATTTATCTCTCCATTCATTTTTGCTTCAAGGAGAATCATGTGTTAGACAGTCATGCAACATATTACATTATAGCACTTTTGCTAACTTACCAACAGAGGTCCACATCAAGCTTTGATTTGAAAAGATTTCAGTATTGAACCATTTTCAGATACAACTGCATTGAAAGCCTCACCCCACCCTCACTACTAACAATATTTATCTTGTACTGACAGAACCCAGCCACCAGAGGGCAGGAGGAAACCTCCGTTATTTTGAGCGGTTACTGTTTAAGCAGCTCAATGAGATGAATCAGGCCTACCAGCCTTCGTCCGAGGAGCCTATCCAGCTGGGAACCTACAGCAGACCTAAAGACCATCTCCCAGAGAGAGAGGCCTATGAGGCCCTCTGCAGAGGAGAGGGGCTCCAAATGGTGAGACATGAAGAGATGAAGCCATGTTGAGAATTAGGCAGGATGAAATGTGAGGACCTGTAGCGGAGAGACAGTCTGAACATTTCTTTACTATCTTCACAAACATATCTAAGTGCTTACATTTAGCTCAGTTCATAAGACTTATAAACACACATTGTGTGTGTAGTTATTAAAAATTTTAAATGTGTGTGCTGGATCTATTTTAAGTACTAGCAGTCAATCGTGTTGTGGAACTACATTTTTCCAGCAGGGCGCAGATCAAATAAAGCAGATCGCAGCTCCAACTCAAGCCTCTCCCAAAATGATGGATATGAATGCACTCTTTGCCATTATTCTTCTTATCTGCTCTTCATACTGATTCAATTCAGATGAAGAACTATACGCAAATAAGAAAACAACTTACTTTCTGCTTATCTTATGTATTTTACCAGAATGAAGCAAGGCGCAGCCGTTTGTTCTGTCGCTACCAGGATGGTAATAGGAACCCTCGTCTCCTACTGAAGCCCATGAAGGAAGAGGATGAGTGGGACAGCCCCCACATCGTCCGCTACCTGGACATCTTGTCACACGAGGAGATAGAGAAGATTAAGGAACTGGCCAAACCCAGGGTGAGACGAGAAGCAATGAATAAATAATAACAAATATAATGATTCTGAGCTCAACACAAGATATATCACAAAATTAGAGACAGAGGAACTTTATGATAGATGATAGTACTGATGTAGCTTGTTGATACTGATTATAGTTTCTTATGGACGTATTGTTTGCACAGTTACATTATGAAGCTATAGTACTGCAACAAACACAACCACAGTAGTACTTTCTTTTCTCTTTTCATCATTAATCTCGTGACCCCTTTACCTTTAGTGTTACACTCTAGGTCTTTAGATTTCACTTTGATTATTGATTTGCATATCATATATAAACATTGAAAAAAGTGTGTGTGTGTCTGTGTGTCTGTCTGTTCGTGTCTGTTGTGTTTTGTCAGCTTGCTAGAGCTACTGTCCGTGATCCTAAAACTGGAGTACTGACCACAGCTAACTACAGGGTATCAAAAAGGTAACTCATTCCTGAGAAAGTTTCCTTGGGTACCCTCTTGAAGATATTACTCATTCATACACAATGAGAGTTTGTCATTATCAATTTTAATTAGTTTTAATTAATACTTGCAGTGTAAACCAAGCCACTGTATTGTTTTGTGTAATTAATTTTAGAGGTCCTAAATCTTTGCCTCCTTACTTTTATATTTTTTTATTATTTACCACACTTTCTACACTATAAACTGCAGTGTGTCTTCTTCTAGGTTCTAGCTTTAGCTCTTTTAAATAAGAGAACTATAGGTACATTTTGGAGTAGTAAAAAAATACTAGAGACATAGATATATCGTAATGACAGGGGCCATGGATTGTAGTCAGCAAAGTGCAGGCAGGTGGGATAAGGCAAAGGGGAGAACTGGCATGTAGGACATTAATGAGTTTGTTATAGATGAGCTATAAATGCAAAGACCAATTACTGATGAGGAGCAAGAGAGAAATGACAGAAACCAGATGGTCCAATCCTAATTGTTTGACTAAATCAGGTCAAAACAAATCAAAATGAATATTTCTTTTTATTTATTTACTTTTATGATATGATGAATTAAAAGTAATAAATTTCATGCAATGATATGCTAATATGAAGCTTTATTTTCCAGACTTGCAGATCAAAGGACACTAAACTTTGTTGCATATCAGTGCATTGTTGGCTGTTACTACGTGCTTAGACAAGTAAACATTTTTGGTTTTTCAGTGCATGGTTGGAAGAAGAGGATGATCCCGTCATTGCTAGAGTGAATCAGAGAATAGAAGACATCACAGGCCTTACTGTCAACACTGCAGAGCTACTTCAGGTAACGTAATACCACAGAATTACATCAAATTACATCATCATGTCACATATAGTACAGAAATGTGGCATCCAGTTTTTTAAATATTATATTCATACTAATTATCATGATAAAAGAACTGCGTGTGTAAACAAACAAAGTACAATAGTTATATACATAATAAACGTTGTAATTAGAAATACTTTCTGCCGAGGACTAGCCCCTATTTAAGTTATGGCATCAAGTCATATAAGTCAATATTCAAAGTATCAAACCAAATCAGTATATGCAGATACTACAGTTTTAACTGGTAATCATCTTTGGCAATGGCTGACCAGGTTGCTAACTATGGAGTTGGAGGACAGTACGAGCCACATTATGACTTCTCAAGGGTGAGTTCGCTTGCAAGCATGTGTGTGTGAAAATTGCTGACATAACCTGACATGCTTCTAACAATTCCTCTCCTCTCCCTGTCATTTCTGACAAACATGTATGAATTGCATGTGATCTATAGCTGTATGCATCTGTGCAGCTGTCTGTGGAGTTTTGCTACATAATGACTTATGCCATTATCTGTAACACAAAGGCTCATTGGAAATAAAAACGTCTTGTTTAAATATCGCATCACTCACCTGACGACAAAGAAAGTACAAAAAGATTAATGGCCGTTGTCTGTCCCTTTGGGGAAATAACTTCTCTGTAGCTAAATTTACTAGATGCTCAATGTTATGTCTTGATGTGCATTATGTTCTATTAAACATATAACATAAAGCTATTATTGTGAAATGAGATGAAAAATATTATTTATTTGTGATTTAATAATGTTACTGACAGATGATAGAAAAGTCTTCATTTGCTGTGAGTGTAGTTAATGCCCTTAGTGGCGGGCTCCCAGTGTGAGTCTTTTTGTTAATGGGTTAAACATATAAACATCTGTTGCAGCGTCCTTTTGACAGTAACCTCAAGAGTGATGGAAATAGACTTGCTACCTTCCTGAACTACGTAAGTATAGTGTGCAGCGTTTTCATCGTGTGTTTTTACTCTTGAATTTTATCTTCATAGAAAGATGAGCCTGATGCTTTCAAAAGATTAGGCACTGGAAATCGTGTGGCAACTTTTTTGAACTACGTAAGTACGTGCATCCAATCGCCATTGATTGAAGCCTGGGGGTGGCAGTCACCTGAAATCTACGCTCCGTCTTTGTTTTGCATACGCACAAGCTCTGGTTCAATCTTGGACTTGGATTGATTGACTTTCTTGGAGATGCATGGATTGACATTACAGTGCTGTAGTTGACTTGATGTAATGTGGCAAGTTGGGGCAACATTTTGCAGAAAGAATACTCTAAAAATGATGCTTTCTGTCAATCAGTTCCAGTGCATATTGTGGAGAGTTTTGTTGACCAGTCCCCATTAACACACTGGGTTAGAAGCCACTCTTAACACTGGACGTACAAAAAATAGAATTGCACCCAAAAATAGATACAGCACTTTTTTTTTTTAAATGAGGTATGTAGTTGAATTCCTATCATCTTTGACTGATTGAAGTTCAGTGTTCACTGTGGTGCATGATATGGTAGTAATCGTATATAATAATAACAATAATAATGATAAAACCTTCACCTATATGGAACCTATCTCCTTTGTAAAACAAGTTTAAGTTGAGGACAAGATATAGACAGGATATAACAGACATGTATACACATATATAAAACTGGGTGAGTTTGAATGGGTGAGTTTAGAGGAAGATCATATCCCCTTCTCTTCTTCTTTTCAGGTTTTTCTTGTGTCTTGAGTTCCCTCACTGGTACTTTATTTACTTTATTACAGTCAAATGGTCATTTTATTTGATACCTCTTATTTAAAGTTTCACAGGAGCCACAGGACCTTGTTTTTTTTTTTTATTTACCACTTACTAAGAAATGTGATGTGACATAAAAAAATATTAGAATGGATTATATAATTGCAAATAATTGTCAGCTAATTTGTATCTGTTGGTATTTTCTTAAAAAAGATATTTTCATTAGTGTTTTGGTATGTTGACATATGTTGCTTTAACAATACAACAAATGTATGTTTTGCAATACAGATGAATTCTTCAAGGATCTTTGAATACCAGTGTGTATTCTTTGAGGAAAATGCATAGAAAGTGTCCAATCACCTGTTTTTTTCTCAGATGAGCGATGTTGAAGCGGGAGGTGCCACGGTCTTCCCTGACTTTGGAGCAGCAATCTGGCCCCGAAAGGTGATGCGTGTGTGTGTGTGTGTGTGTGTGTGTGTGTGTGTGTGTGTGTGTGTGTGTGTGTGTGTGTGTGTGTGTGTTTTCCATGAGTGGATTGTAGAATTATATTATGTATAACTTATTGTGTGTTGAGTTTGATTACTTTATACTGCTGGGGTCTCCAGTGGAAAAAATAAATTTAAAGTTCATGTCAGTTTAAGGGCCAAAGATTGTTCAGTTATGATTATTGTGAACTAACTTGTCTCATGTGTCCACGTTTTCTTTTTGTTTGTTTTTTTTTTGTTTGTTTTTGTTTTGTTTTTGCATGCACATGCTTCAGAAATGTGTTTTGAGGCAGCACAATCAAATTTTTTTTCCAATGTGGCAAGCAGTAACATAGTTGTCAAGCAACCAAAAGTCAGCTTGAAGACCATGGGAATCGGTATAATACTGCAATAAACTGCTCAGCTTGAAGCTGCTTCAGGTCCTCTTCTCATTGCGTGTTGGACCTCCATGTTCCTTCTCTCTCTTGAACACCAGATGTTACCATCATTGTTTCATGTATTTCATTCCTCCACAGGGGACGGCAGTGTTCTGGTATAATCTGTTCAAGAGTGGGGAGGGAGACTATAGGACCAGGCATGCAGCCTGTCCCGTCTTAGTAGGAAGTAAATGGGGTGAGTTAAAGTTCAGAATCATCACATTTAACTACTGATACATGGATTGGGTTTGGAAAATGGCTACATTATGATTGAAATTGAAGTAAGACAATTTGTAGTATTTGGTGATAGAAAACTCTACATATCATAAACTGGGTATAGACAATATAGCTTAAATCAGTATTGTAGTCAACAGTATACCAGTATAAACAGTACAAAATTTGTCATTGATCAGTAAATTAAAATATGTCCCGCTCTTCACTGGACAAAACGTGTAGAACAAAAACGGCAATAACACTTTTTGTTAGTTCATAACGACACTTTGTTTTGAATGATACATTTAGATTACAACATTTTATTTTACAAATTATATGATCATTAATGTAATGGACATTTGTAAATGACATGAATAATAACTTTGAAAAATTGAACAAGGAAAAACTTGAACAAGGAAATTGTAGTTAAACATGGGACCAATGGTGGTGAATTGGAGAGACTGTGGAGACAGTCAGGGGAGTTTAAGATAAAACATTCACCTATAGGTGAGGGTATCACTATTTGAGTTATTTTTGCATTGCACAGACATTATTTAGCTGTCTTAGCAATTTCTGGTCCCCACATGTTTTTTGTTCTTCTGTTTTGCCAGTGTCAAACAAGTGGATCCATGAGCGGGGACAAGAGTTCAGGAGACCCTGTGGCCTGACAGAAGTGGACTGAAGTTTGATCCACATCTGAGGAACAAATCTCTCTCTCTCTCTCTCTCTCTCTCTCTCTCTCTCTCTCTCTCTATCACATACATGCACCATAGTGCCTTACTTCTGGCAATAATGCAACTATCAGACACCTTCTTCAACACTTACATAAGTGTTCTCTCCCTCAACCTGTCAAAATGATTTACAAATGTTCTATGAAGAAATTGTGACACTGGTATGTGAGATCTGGCTGGATACAATCTAATTTTTACCAGAAAGTGTAGAGCTATTCCCATTTGAATAACTGAATTAAGTGAAACATGTATTTGTTTTTTTGGGGGGGGATTTCTGTAAATAGGATTATCTAATAAACATAAAAACAAAACATCAGTTCAATCTGGGTTTTCCAACATGCACACATTTTAGTCAGTAAATTAAAAATTAAGTTACTGGTTTATCCAAATGTAGGAGTCCACTTACAACTCTTTCCATTTGTACCACAACCTAATACTTGTTTTAACTCAGGTCAACAATTTGTCCCTCAGACTGCTTTTACGAGCAACTTTTAACTTTTCAAATTAAAAGCATCGGTGGTGATACAGAGAAGCTTAAATTGAGCTATCGATATCTTAGCTAAATTACGAACATACAGGAATATATGTGACCTTACCAAATGCCGTCAGAATGGCTTTTTAAAATTTCTTTCAATTTAAAATGCATATTTCTTAAATTATAAATAAACACATTTAACATATTTCTGAATAAGAGGCAGCAAATGGAGAAATAACTGTTACCGTTTCATTTAATAATGAAAAATAATTTGCTAATTTTTCTAAGCCAGCTGTAGACTGGATGTACTGCATTCACTTACTGCATGGCACCAGAGTTAACCATTAACATTATTTGAGTGGAACTGAAAACCTGTTCATAAATATGCCAGCCATCAGAAATGTCAGTTTATGAAAATACATGAAATTAACTCTATGGTCTGTTATTGGTTTATTTTCCGAAAAACAACTTTTTTTCTGCTCGTTATTTAGTACTGTATCATCATTGCCCCCC
>CM076660.1:9964477-10017407 GCA_038496675.1 Rachycentron canadum | reverse complement strand
CCCCCCCCCAAAAAATTTACACAAGTATCCTTTTATTTCATCCTTTATCGTGATTTTTCCCTGTCAGAAATATTTCCCTCAAATCATGTCCAGGACATTTTATTTATATAGTGTTTAAGTTATTACATTGTTGTCACACTGTGTGCTCTTTCGACAAGATGGCAAACAAACAAGTCAATAAACAGTGGCTTTTATTAAAAAAAAAAAAAGCGTGCTTCCATTCACTGTTTTCATGGTTTCTCACCCTGACTCTGAAAATGTTGTCTGTGTTCATTTAGACTAAACTAAAACATCTAACACCACTGTTAATGTTACCTGTATGATAACATCATGGGTGGTGAATAGAGGAAATAGAAAGACGTATAAATCATTATATGGGAAAGGGATCCCCTTTGTGATTCTCTATAAGCCCTAATAAGGGCACATTTTGAGCAGTCATTATCATCCTCTGGGTAGCAGTTAGCAAAGTAGTGTGGAGAAACTCCATGTAATTTTCATATCCACTGATGTGTCGCACACAGACAACACTAAGTAGCTAAAGATAATGATAATAAATTAAGGATTAAACTGTCAACATTTTGATTCACTACAACACTTGCAGTGAATGAATGGTATTGTGGGTCATGGCACATCATCAGACTCTGAAAAAGTATTGACGACTTCATTCCTTAGAAAAAAAAAAAAGCTTTACTACCCTCATAAACAAAATGGCTTTAAATGGTATTTGAGAGAGTTTTTACAGTTATACATATTTCAATGTGTTTTAAAGGTTTGCTGTTGAAACAACACTGTATGCTAACACTGAAGACATTGTGTTGTAGAAATCAGATTCTTGAAGTTTTAGTGTACAGTGGCTTGCAAAAGTGTTCATACCCCTTGAACTTTTCCACATTTTGTCACATTACGACCACAAACATAAATATATTTTAATATTTTTTATATTTTGAAGTACAAAGAAAATTATACATGATACTTAAAATTTTTTTACAAATAAAAAACTGAAAAGTGCAGTGTGAAAAAGTATTCAGCCCCCTTTTCTCTGAGTGCAACTAATTGCCTTCAGAAGTTGCCTGATTATCGCTGAATGATCAAATCTTGACCTAATGACTAAATAGAGTCCACCTGTGTGTAATCTAATCTCAGTACAAATACAGCTGTTCTGTGACGGCCTCAGCATCATGAAGTCCAAGGAACACACCAGACAGGTCAGGGATAAAGTTGTGGAGAAGTTTAAAGCAGGGTTAAGCTTAAATTTCCCAAGCTTTGAACATCTCACGGAGCACTGTTCAATCCATCCTCTAGAAATGGACAGAGTATGGCACAACTGCAAACCTACCAAGACACGGCTGTCCACCTAAACTTACTGGCCAAACAAGGAGAGCACTGATCAGAGATGCAGCCAAGAGGCCCATGGTGACTCTGGACAAACTGCAGAGATTCTTGTGGAATCTGTCCACAGGACAACTATTGGTCGTGCACTGCACAAATCTGGTATTTATGGAAGAGTGGCAAGAAGAAAGCCATTGTTAAAAGAAAACCATAAGAAGTCCAGTTTGCCAGAAGCCATGTGGGGGACACAGCTAACATGTGGAAGAAGGTGCTCTGGTCAGATGAGACCAAAATTGAACCTTTTGGCCTAAATGCAAAACGCCATGTGTGGCGGAAAACTAACACTGCACATCACTCTGAACACACCATCCCCACTTTCAAACATGGTGGTGGCAGCATCATGCTCTGGGGGTGCTTCTCTTTAGCAGGAACAGGGAAGATGGTCAGAGTTGATGGGAAGATGGATGGAGCCAAATGCAGGGCAATCTTGGAAGAAAACCTGTTGGAGTCTGCAAACGACTTGAGACAGAGGTTCACCTTCCAGCAGGACGACAACCCTAAACATAAAGCCAAGGCTACAATGGAACGGCTTAAAACAAAACATATTCAAATGGCCCAGTCAAAGTCCAGACCTAAATCCAAATTGAGAATCTGTGGCAAGATCTGAAAACTGCTGTTCACAAACGCTCTCCATCTAATCTGACTGAGCTTGAGCTGTTTTGCAAAGAAGAATGGGCAAAAATATCAGTCTCTAGATGTGCAAAGCTGGTAGACATACCCCAAAAGACTTGCAGCTGTAATTGCAGCAAAAGGCAGTTCCACAAAGTATTGACTCGGGGGGGGTGAATACTTTTGCACACTGCACTTTTCAGCTTTTTATTTGTTAAAAAAAAAATAAATTAAATAATGTATAATTTTCTTTGTATTTCACAATTGTGTGTGTGTGTGTTGTTCTTTCACATAAAATTCCAATAAAATATATTTGTGGTTGGAATGTGACAAAATGTGAAAGTTCAAGGGGTATGAATACTTTTGCAAGCCACTGTAAACTCCACTGTAATAAATCTAAGTCCCATCTGCTGTGCGCCACTGGCTCTGTGGCTGAATGTGACAGGATGACAGTCTTGTAAATCTGGAAAGATGCATCTGATCTTCTGTGACTGTCAAGCTCAGGCCTGGGGGAACTGTGGGTTTTGGTAAATTTATGCTTTTTGGATTTACTATAGCAAGATTGAGCAACATGAACCGTGAGAGATGGAGGAACATTTCGAGTCATGAGCTGACAGCGGTGCCTGCAGTGAGGGAGGATGGTTGCTATTAGCTTGTTTCTCGATTGGGAGGAACCAAAGGTGCTGTCTTGACTTTCTTGTTCACACTCATCTACTGCTGATTTATTCATTTATTTCAGACTCTTTTGTTCACTGTATCTTATTTCAGTTCTGCAACATAATGACCAGTTTTCTTTAGTCTTTACATTCTTATCCTGCAACCCACAGGACAGGAAGATAATCTAATCTAATGTTATTATCTCTGTGTGAGAACATTCAAGTGCTTGTTTCTGGAGGATGCGTCCTGAAGCACACAGGGCTAAAAAAGCATAAAACCACAGCATAAACCTGTGTTGGTCAATTCAATTCATCTTATGTTTCATTGGAACAGAAAAAGGTCAGATTATTTTAGAGCTGAGCCACACTGATCTTAGCTAAGATCGCTGCCAGACTGTGGCCCTGATTTAAAAATAAAACTCCATTTGAAACTAATATTAGCTTTTATTTACTTCTTTTACTTTGTTTGTTTTTGGGTAGTGTTAGATGTTTGTTTTTTTTAATCTTTTTGTCTCCTTTCCTCATCTGTCTGACTCTCTGTGTATGTGTGTGTCTGTGTTCCAGTGCTGTGGGCAGGACAATCCTCTCCCCCTCTTGGCAGCCTGATTGTCAATCTGTCTGCACACATGTCATTCATTTACTCATCAGTCCAGTACTCTATCTACCCCTCATCTCCACTCGTCCGCTCTTTATTGTTGCTTTAGCCAGTTTGTTATGAAGTACACTTTGTTGCTTAGACTTATACTTCTGGGTTTTTCTCATGTTGTGTTCCTTGTGTCTGTATCATCTTGAGCTCCAGCTTTAAGCAATGATTCATTAAGATTTGAGTACAATGACTCCAAAAGTACAGGAGGTACCTTATACAGTATGGGTGTCTTCAG
This sequence comes from Rachycentron canadum, assembly GCA_038496675.1. Classification (NCBI taxonomy): domain Eukaryota; kingdom Metazoa; phylum Chordata; class Actinopteri; order Carangiformes; family Rachycentridae; genus Rachycentron; species Rachycentron canadum. The sequence continues at coordinate 10,013,872 of CM076660.1, read as the reverse complement.
TTGATCATTTGAACCTCAGGTCTGTGTCCAGGTCTGGGTTCACACATTGAAAATAACATATTGAATATAAAAAAGGCCATAGAATTGAATCATAATATTGACCATCTGGAGTTCTACGATCTTATTAAATCAGTGGCTCCCCATTGTTAATCTGATGTACTGCCAACGTAGTGCTGGGATTCATGTACTTGATGCAAACTTCTAAATGATCTAGTTTTTTGAGTTTTCCAAGCCACAGCAGGGGACTGGGGGGTGAGGGACAGGGCAAATGTCCTGTGCAATTTCTCAGAATTTAACCAGCACAAATACACGTTTTAGTATGCTGAAAATGAGTCTTATTAAAAAAAAAAAAAAAAAAAGTAGAAACAGCTGCATGCATGAGGGCTACATGGAAACAGCGTCTGCTCGAGATCTCTGTCTCCCTCCCAAATCCCCTCCCCCCTCTCGTTGTCATTCAAAACTGAGTCACACAGCCAGCCAGAAGCTCAGCATAAACATCCAAACCAAATGTTCAAAGCCACCAAACTATAGCTATATTTTTTTTAAGAATTGATTTTAATAAGCTTACTATCATTATGAATAGTCATGATGTTGAAAATTGACTTTTTCTTTTTACGTTATTTTGAACAAATACCACCAGTCCACCACTGTGCTACACTCCCCCCATAATTTCCCAATTGAGACAGATACATTTAGCAGACATAGGGTTTTGCTCATGACCAGAACCTCTGGTGTCAAATTAACATTGGCATTAGAAGTTGCTCTAAATTCAACCAAACATCAACAACATAATTAATATTGGTAGCCAGTAAGATGTGTAAGTATAGGAGACTCAGGCTGAGGACCCAGGCATATGTTGGGTTACAATTTTCATTTTGCACTTATATTGCTGTCAAACAGCCATTTCCCTTGTCATCGCATTTTCTGAACCATTGAACTTCCATCTCATAAGCAGGCTCACTGTATTACACCTGTTGGTATCAGGAAGAGCTGTTTGATGGCAAGCTTAATGATGCTTATCCCCAATTTGGCCAGCAGTTGAACTTGTTAAAAAAATAAACTCACATAATATCATGCCCTTTGCTGAACCAAGTTTTTCAGAAGTGTAATTGAACCAGTGTTCAATTTAATGATGCATATGTTGTTTACATGAAACAGCTTAGAGAAAAAAAATCATCTCCACCAAGGAGGTTATGTTTTCACCTATTTTTCATCAGGATTGCACAAAACACACTGGGCCAATTTGGACCAAACCTGGTGGTGGGATGGGGCATGGGCAGGGGAGAACCCCATTTAATTTGGGTACACATCTGGTATTCTTGGCACAAAATCAAAATTGGTATTATGAGTATTGTACACAGCCAAGGTTGTCCCTTGTCTCTGGTCCTGTTTGTCATGGCCACAGTCTAAATGTATACCTGAGGTGAGGAATGTGTCTAATTTAGGAACCTCAGGATTTCTTTGCAGATGATGTGGTTCTGTTGGATTTATCAAAACTTGACCCCGCTTTCAGCTGAGAAGGAAGCAGTTGGGATGAGAGTCAGCACCTTCAAGTCTGACGCTATGGTTCCCAGCTGGAAAATGTTGGACTGCTCTGGGTTGGGGGTGAGTTGCTGCCTCAAGTGAAGGAGTTCAAATATCTTGGTGTTTTGGTCACATTCAAATGTTAAACTGAGAGGAAGATGCTGGGTAATGTACCATCGGCAAACAAATGTAAGTTTGCTTCAGGTTATGAGTGGTCTTAGCCATATATAGCAACTGTATCTCTGTCTTTCAAGTAAATTTCCCAGAGAGCTCAGATTTGAAACATCTGTTGTAGTCACTAAAATGTCAATGAGGTGATGTACATTTGTAGAAACTGCTGTTAAAGAACTAGTATTTAAGATGTTCCAGCAGTGAGGTTATAGATTGCAACCATGTGAATATCCTTCTCCTCACTTCTCCCTTTCCAAGCATGTAGAGAAAACCTATGGTGGCACATTATGTAAAAATGCTCTAAAGCCATTGTTAGTCCATTTTGGGATACTCTACATGGTGATGTGACACAGTTCATTCTGAGCCAACAAAAACACAAGGATTTGTAGCTTTGGTTTATTATAAACTGATAAAAACAGGGCAAATATGAAATGTGAATTGATGTAATCCCATCTGGATTCAAAAATGTGTTTATTTGATGAATGAAGTCTTACTTCACAGAGGAAACAAAAATCCAAAAGGGAAGGAAACCAAGGAACAAAATCCAAGGGAAAAACTAAACACAAAAAACCATGAAAGAAACTACAAAGAAGTGCAAGGGGACAAACTGAAGTAGGGCTGGCAAAGACAGAGGGAAAGGCAGAGACTAAAATAAATGCAGAATACACTTGACAGAGGTGAAACACTAGGGTGAGGCAGACAACTTCAACAGAGGAAAGCTGCACAAAGACGAAAAGTTTGACAGTGGACACACAGAATAAGTACTTTCAACAAAAAACGAGGAAACAACAAACTGCTTTTTTGTAAATGACATTGAAAAATATTTATTTTTGACCAGTATTTCAATATAAATTGCTAAACAAGGGTTGAAAACCACATTCTGTATCACAACGTGTAGATATTGGCCTACACTGAAAATACTTCTGTTCACTTTCTCAAAACCATTGTTTTATCAACTCATCAAGTTAGTCTCACATCTATACTGCACTCATGCAACTAAAACACTTTTTGAACACAAACGTTTGCCTCCCAGCACACAAAAAAACAACACTAATGACAAAGTAGCATCATTATATGGATCACTGTTGTACTTAAAGTCGTCTTGTTGTCTTTTATTTATTTTAGATTAAACCAAGAATCCATTTTAACAACAATGCAATAAAGAAGTGACCCTTCTTTATTTCATGGGTTGTGCTATATCACAGTATATAACATATTGCATTAATGAATTCGATGAATTGAATGAATGAAATAGGTTTAAATTCAAATTTCTAATTTTCATCAATTTTTGCATAATAATTGGACAAATTGAAATCTAAGTAATTTCCAGTATTACTATAATGAATTATTAATAGGAAACTACACATATTCACAAACTTGTATAGAATAGCTGCATATATAGAAATACAACAGGGTAAACAGATCCTGTCCTCTGCATTTGGCCATGAGTTCTCCTCATCATCACACCTCGTGTCTGCTCTGCACTCGTCCGCAAGAAGAACATCTGATAATGTGACATGTTGGTGATAACCCATATTCGGAAGGAGAAGAATTAGTCTACATGGTGGAGGAGTGATGAGTAATTTGTGCATCCTTTGGTCGTAGAGGTCATTAATGAATTGTAAAAGACACTCAGTGCTGTAAGGCCCATTGCTGTTTTATGTATCATTTAGCACAATGTAGCAAACATGGAAAATCATTAAAAAAAAAAACCCACTCAAACACAACCTGTCAGTGATCAACATCAACAACTGACATTTGTGATCTTAGCATGTGTACACTTGTATGCATACGATGATGCATATGTTATATATCGGAACAGATATACAGTTGTAATTCCTTACACCGTCCGTATTCTGGAAAAACAATTTCATGAAAATATAGTATTTTTTGAAAGATAAAGTTAAAATAGCTGTGATATTGAGTCCCGTGCCTATATTATAACTCCATAAAAGTCAAATTTTGAAAATTATATGAATATAAATGTAAAAATCTTACTCTCAAATTTAAAAATTAATACTATTTGTCAAATTTCTTCGGATGTATATATAAAAGTCTTTACTCCAGAGAAGAAGAAGAAGAAGAGGTAAGAAGGCACAATGAGAGACATGTTTTGGCATTACAATACAAATTAATACATTATTCTTTTACATCCACAAGTATTAATAAGGCATTTTGGAGCCAACTATTAGTTTGGCCAGGCACAAATGTACAGTACACCTCTCAGCTGAACAGTCGGACTGCTCATTGAATGACTTCCCCAGTGAGGCTTAAAGGTTTGAGCTCTGTGTGAGCTGTGGTGCCATTGGTTTCCATTGCAGGAGGATACTTGTGATCCAAGGGGAGGTCGTCCACCGGCCGGCAGAGCAACAGAAAACGCTGAGGAAAGAAAAGATACAAGAGTTAAAAGAGATTCATTGAGTCAGTGTAGCTAGCACAGTCAGAGCAGACCATCCTTTATTACTGAATACAAGGAATAATTCACCTTTTTTCCAGTATTATTATTACTGTCTTTCTTGTCCATCTCTGAGTACTTTATGATTTTCACAAGCTGTCGGTGGCTCTCAGCCCCACGCTCAGTTCCTCTGAAGACATCCATTCATAACTAAAGATGAAGGTCCCTCACATATAAGTAGCTTTGGATGAGCTTGTCTCCCAAATAAGTAAATGTGAACACAGATCACAAATACATACTTATCAGTGTAACAAGACTTTAGTTGGGAACACAGATCAGTACACAGTTGGTGCACTGCTGAAAGTTCACTGTACCAGGAAACAGTGACCAGATTCATGAACATGCCACCCACGACCACAGTTTTTGGATAATCGTGTAGGAAAGATGAGAACGATATAGCACTTGTTAGAGGGGGGGTTCACCTGCCTTTTAGCAGGGAACAACATTTGTTCATATATTGCATATGTTCAAGTGAAGTTAGCGGCTAGTATTTTCTATTTTAATCTAATCCTGTTGGGTGCTTTCTGAAAAATGTGTTTATGTAACATTCTGAGAAATCCTGTCCAGAAATCCTTGAGCTGGATATCATATTTTACACAAAGCCAAACTGTACTTCAATAACACCCTTGAGGCAAACCTAAATACATTCAGCTGTGTCAGTCATCCAGAGACACAGAGCCCTTTAAGACTGGTGGATCTTTGACACAAACGACCTTTTCACAAATCAAATATGATTTCTTTAAACTTTTGTTTATCTTACTTATTTAATACATTTTATAAATGTATCCCTCACTGCAGGAAACTTATATTTTCTTTACTTTACCAACAAACACAAACAGAAGTAACACAGCAGGAGTTTTGGCGGCTAGGTGAACCCTAAGATTCCTGTGTGTAGAGCCAGACTGTTTATAGCGTAAAGCTTTTTATTTTCTGGATCGATGGACACTGCTTCTTCTATACAATACAGTTAAAAGTTAAAAGGACCATCACCTTGTATGATGATCTGAATGGAGGGGTTTCTCTTTTGCCCGTGTGTGTATCTGTATCAGCTCACTCCATTTATTTACTTTTTAATCCAAAGCAATAGTAATAATAATAATTTATATATATAGTAATAAGCAATTATTTCCCAGTAATATTGATGTTAAAGTTGATTTAAGGAGGAGTTGTCAGCAACAGTTCAAAACCAACAAGGAGTTGGTCCAACTCTCAATACTTTCTATTTGCCACAGCCTGTCTGTGGCTCAGTTCCTTTGAAGATGTTCACCTTTAAATACAGGTCACAAATACATGGTGTTTTTAGAACATATTGCTGAAACAAGAGTTTGTTTGGGACCTCAGATCAATAAACAGTTGGTGTGATGCTGAGTGTTTATGGTCCTAGGAAATGGCCCAGAATAATCTGCAGTGGCCAGATCCATGATTACCTACTGCCACAGTTTTTGGCAACTTCATACCACAGAGGATGAAGCTACAACAGCTGTTAGAGGGGAGTTTTCCTGCCTTTGAAAATGGAATGGCTTGCATATGTTAAGTTGATAGTTAGTATTTTCCAGATCATCTAATCCCGTGGGAGCTTTCTGCAAAAGAACATTGTAGTAACATATGTAAGAACATTCTGATAAATCCTGTTCAGAAATCCTTGAGCTGGAAATCATATATTAAACAAAGTCAAAGTGTACTTAAATGTATCCCTCACTGCAGCACACTTATATTTTCTTTACTTTATCAATAAGTGCAAACTGATGGTAATCTCTTCTTGGAACAAAATAACTGAATAGCAGGAGTTTGTTTATGTTGGATTTGGCAGGTTTGGGAACCATAACATCCTGGTGTGAAGAGCCAGGCTGTTTGCTTGCTGTCCTCTGTTTGTTTTTTATCACATCTAGATCATATTGAACTTTTTATGTGCTCCTGGATAAGCAGGACGTCTGTGTGTGTGCATAGCTCATCTAGACACTAAGATTTAATTACTTAATAACCAAAGGTGTTGGAACACAGTTCTGGGTCTTTCCCGCCCACTTTAACCCCTGCTTTAACAGTGCTTAGTACTATAATCCATACCTTTATAATTCAGAGAAACAGGAGGAGCACGCTCACCTGTCGAAGAGTGCCTTTTCCCTGCATTATTCTACAGAACACAAACAGTGGGATGAGGGAGAGGGAGATAGTGGCGATGAACCAGCCCAAGATGTTGGCCCACAGTGGATAAACATAAGTGTTACTGAACTTCAGTGGGGAGTATTTGACAATAGAGAAGATGAAGGTGCCCTGTAAAAGAAGGAGACAAAGTAGATTAATGTTCTTTTGAACATATATATAGTTTATAACTAGATAACCGGGACACCAGTTATATATCAAACACTGTGTACAAACACAGTTTCTGGAAACAACTTGTGTTTTTTTCTCTTTTTTTAAAGTCATTCTATGCCTTTATTACTTGATAGCAGAGTGTAGAGAGACAGGAATTGTGTGGGAGAAAGGGGGAATGGCACATAGGTAAGAGTCTGGCCAGCCAGGACTTGAACTGGCAACTGGCCTACTAAGAGTATTTATGCCCCAGGGATGTGACCCCAACCACTCTATTGGGTCACCTGTCTCACCTTTTTTTGTTTGTGGCTACAGCTGTTGTGGAGTTCATACATGGACACAAACCATGATGGCCATGCTTTTTATTTATTGTTGGTCATTTTTGTTTGATTATCTTTCTGGTTAAAACTAGAAAGACAGTTGGTTGTATATCTCTAATTGACAAACAGTTGATGCAGAGGCTGCAGAGCACCTGACTGCATGTATGCACTGATATTGTAATAGACTTTATCTTGTTGGCTACACAATGCTCTACTAAAGTAACAGTGCTGGATGGAAGTAGTTGAGGTTGGGTGTTTGGGCTGGAGACAATGAAGGACTCCAAGATAACTTCAGGGGTCAAAGGGAGGAAGGTGAACACGGGCCCTAAATGGTTGTAAAAATACAATAAATCCACCATCTATGTTAGTGTAGCTATCGCTGTGCGCATCTGTGCCTGTGATTGGTCTCCGTGTTAATTGTCACTCTGATGAATGTACTGTACAGACCGTGTTACCTACAATATCAGTCATTTCAAATCACTTTCTGATTTCTATAGCTTTGGATGAGCTCATCTCCCAAATAAGTAAATGTGAACACAGATCACATACTTATCAGTGTAATGAGACTTTAGTTGGGAACACAGATCAGTACACAGTTGGTGCGCTGCTGAAAGTTCATGGTACCAGGAAACAGTGACCAGATTCATGAACATGCCACCCACGACCACAGTTTTTGAACAATCGTATAGAACAGACGAAGAAGATATAGCACATGTTAGAGGGGGGGTTCACCTGCCTTTAAGCAGCGAATGACATTTGTTCATATATTGCATATGTTCAAGTGAAGTTAGCGGCTAGTATTTTCTATTTTAATCTAATCCTGTTGGGTGCTTTCTGAAAAATGTGTTTATGTAACATTCTGAGAAATCCTGTTCAGAAATCCTTGAGCAGGTTATCAGATTTTACAAAGCTAAACTGATATCAATCATCAAACAGACAGGCGAGAGGTAGTAGCTCAAATCAGTTACACAACAGTGAACGAAAGGACTCACAAAACAGATGAGGGGGGTAATGTAGCGCCAGCAGCATTTCATGAATGGGTATGGACGATAGCCAATCATGTCTGTGATGTTGCCATAGAAACGCTCAGCGCCTTTAGGGAAAAGGAAAGATAATAGAAAGGTCAGGCACATCTTTCAGACCATTTAAGACCATTTCGAAACAAATGCGCATACAGTCGCCTGAAAATAGTTGTAGCCCAAGTTCTTCATAATGTAAAACCTGTTTTGTAAAACCTGACCTGTTGTTTTTTTAGTCTAGTCTCTGTGTGGTTGGAAATACTGTCTGTAATTTACCATAAACCCAGCCAATGCTGACAGATTGACAGAAGGAGAGGAGAAGCAATGTGGTGCCACTGCAGACATGATGATCCAACAGCTGGAGCAGATACATTCCTCCCTAAAAACAAGGGTGATAACAATTTCCATTAATATAAACAGCTACTGCAATAACAGCTTCATACATTCATACTTGTTCTGCAAAAATCCTGTTGGTAATGAGCTCCAAACTTTTGATAATCATCTGAAACTTTGATTTAATCTAATTTCCCACCTGTTAATTGAATAAATACTGACAAACAAAAAATAATGACCCCAAACCCAAACAATGATTAACAGCTCACATTATCATCCTCATCACCGTCAGCAAATGAATTATCAACAAAAAGTTTCAGCACAGATATTTTTAGCTTCAACGATTCCAGACTGTAGTTAAGCTTCCACTAAATTTCTTAGCATGTATTGTTATTTTATTCGAAAGGAAAATCCCTGTGTGAGATAAATCTCCTTTACAGCTCTGCCACTCTTTTTTTTGTTAATTTATCAAAATGAATGTCTTTGGTTGTTGTACAAAAGTTTACCATTTATTAGGTGCAAGACACAACTTTGTGTAAGTGCAGAAAACTGCCAAGACTTGGCATGTTTCTCCACTTTCTCTAGCAGAGCAGCTGAGGGGGGTTTGGAGCACAACCAAAGCCAGTTTTTCTGTTTTTGTAACTGGTGTGTAACAGCATAACTGTCGCCACTCAAATGTCTTTAAGTTCAGATTGAAGCTGTAACCAGCAGCTGCTGAATAAAGACAGGAGGAGACAAGCCAAAAAAAAGGGCCTATGCAAGACCCCTTGTAAAACAGCAAACCTTCAATTTTTTGGTAGTGATTAAACAAGCAAGATTGAATACATTCATTTGTGTGCTTGGGTAGATTTTGTTACCATTAGTGAAAATATTTCTATTTTTCAAATGGATAAAACTTTAATTTCATTGTCGAGCTATGAGCAGTGCAATTATTCTCTCAGCCCCTCCTTGCCCTGCTCTCCCGCTCTCACGCTAATAAAGGACCCATCTGCCATAGCCCGACTGGCTAAACATCACAAGGCAAACTTGTTTATTTGCATATTGAGCAGGAACGTGAGATCTGGTTACAACTGATCAGAGGAGATGCCTTCTAATGCCGGGTGTGAACTGACATGCTTGGATCACCTGAGATGCATGTTAGTGCCAAGTCTGAACAGGGCTTTAGTTCATTTACACATAAATGAAAAACACAATTTTGAATATTATATTTCTGCAATTGGTGCAGTCCTACATGTTTGTCTTTTACACAATTTTTGATTGAGTTTCTTCTTGATTTTATTTGTCCTATACGTTCCTCCTCTTTGTTACATAAATAATATGGCTCTAAACACTGAGAAAGGTTTACAGATTCTACTGTACAAACCTCAGTGACCAGGGAGAATCCCAGCAAACAGCAGGTAGAGCAAATAGCCAGCAGAAGAAGCTCACGTCTGCAGCCTTGACGCAGATATGTTGGGAACAGATCAACCAGTGACGTCATCAAACACTCCAGGCCAACAAACTGCAGGGAGGAAGTGGGATGAAAGAGAATCACAGCTTTGATCTGTCATTCATTCATTCGTTCGTTCCTTCGTTCTTTCGTTCATTCAGATGGGTTTTACCGGTACCTGACTATCCAGTCCAAGCAGAATGATCATGACGAAGAAACACACTGACCACACCTGAGGCGCAGGCATCATGGCTACTGCACGTGGGTAGACAATGAAGGCCAACCCTGGGCCTACACACACACACACACGCACACACACACACACAAATACACACAAAGAATGTAACAAGTTGTAACAAATAAATAAAACATGACAGACAAAAATTCCACTTGTGTAGATTAACACATTTGATTATCACATTCCTGTGTTGAGGATGTTCACTTGTGTGTGAATGTGTGATTTTCACAAGACTGAGAGTGATCAAGCCAGACTTTAAGAAATGTGCACTGTGGCAGGAACCAAACACACAATAACTTGAGAAAGGAAGCAAATTAAAAAAGGATATTCAGTAAATATTCAGTAAATGGAGATAAAGGAAACACAAATGAAGACTCAAACTCTAAGAACTAGAGAAAAGCTGCAGCGTGAACACAGCTAGACGTACATGCAGTTGGAGAATTAGTAGTTTCTGACTAGTTTCTAGATCATTGTAAACTCTGTATGAACTGTAATCTGACCACAAATGAAATGCACTTAAATGGGTCGTCTTACTGTCGACCATCTTAGGACTGATTGGGCTGTCATTAACTTTTCAGTTGGAAACTGATGTGATTATAATTCATCCTGAGGGGACACATTAATGTGTGTACCAGGTTTCATAGCAGTCAACCAATTGTTGTTGAGGTATATAAGTTTGGGGCAAAATGCTGCACTGGCCAAGAGACTAATGATGCCACAGCTAAAGCAGCAAACAAAGTCAAGATGGCCCGGCTTAGCAAAGCAAAATCTGGACATTGGATCTGGACTGTTTTTTTTTTTTTTTTGTTTAGTTTAGTTTAGAGTTTAGTTTGGGTTTTTTTTCTAAATGGGAATTGTCGACTCTTAATTTGACTTTGGTTTGAAATTCAGTTCAGTTGCAAAATGTTCCTTGAATGTAGGTCAAGTGAGGTAATCAATTCTAATAAATCTTTTTTGTCTTGAGCTGCATTCCTCTTGCTTACTGGTTAGCAGTAATCATGCTCTCCTTGAGCTTCAAGCTTCAAGTTAAAGGTAAAATATCAAAAAGAGAAAAACTAAAGATGACAGAAGATCAAATCTGCCAAAAAGCTTCTTAGGTTGGAAAGTTAAAGGGATAACGACACAGAAATATCACAAGATTTGGCACAGTTTTCAAAAGGGTAATGTCTCAAGATGCAGTATCTGACTGAACCACATGCTTCCCCAAGAAGACTCATAGGAAATGCATCATAACTGTAACTCCAATGCTCACGCAACTTAACTGAGCCTGTACCTACCAGATTCTGCCACTTCAGAAATATCCACTCCTTGTTCATATGTCATGAAACCCAAAACAGAGAAAATGGCGAATCCTGCCACAATGCTGGTGGCACTGTTCAGCAGACACAAATAGAAACAGTCCCTGAAAAGAAAATGAATCCAGTTCTAGAAATGTGCACACAACTGGGGAGTGGATGCATGGATGCAAAGTGCTTCAGAGGTAGTGGCTCATTTTACAAGCCAGGGGAAGAATATATTTATTCACTGCGTTAATCACACCCCCATGAAATGTTTTGACCTTCTGTCTGATTTCAATCAGACAATTTATTTCCCTTTGATGACATTCTTGGCAAATTTCACTTAAAAACAAGGAAAAGTACCCGCATACAAAAACAATCTACCTAAGGCAGCAGATAAATCATCAAACAGACAGAAAAAACCCCACCCTTTAATTCCTTAAACTTCTTTTAAGGATTCACGGAAGGTAACAGGATAGTTTCTACATATATTAACATTGCGCTCACCTGTAACAGTCATTGTTGTAAGTGTTATAGCTCCCAAGAGAGGTTAGGAACCCAAGGCCAATAGCATAAGAAAAGAAGATCTGAGTACCAGCGTCCATCCAGACCTGAAAATGACAAATGAGTGGGTTTGGTTTGGTATGAATTTTTTTAAAGTGGCAGTGGAAACAATGCCGTGGTTGTGGTACAGACATTGTACCGGTATGTTCTTACCTGGGGATCCGAGAGGCGAGAGATATCAGGGTAGAGGTAGTAAATGATCCCATGCATTGCCCCGGGTAGGGTGATACCACGTATGAGCAAAACCAACAGCATAATGAAGGGGAAGGTGGCTGTGAAGAAGGCTGCCTGAATGAAAAGAGCATCGACATCTCCAGTTTAAGACTAATAAAACTAATGATCTCTTTCATTATTGATTAATCTGTAGATTACTTATAGATTATTTAATGAATAGATTAATTTGTTTATAAAATGTCACACAAGTAAAAAAAAAAAAAAAAAAGATATCCATCACAGTTTCTGAGAAGCCAATGTGATTTCTACAAATGTCTTCCCAACAGTTCAAGACCCAGAGATTAGAGATATATACACTCCATTCAAAAATTATATAAAACAGAGAGGGCAATAGGTCATTTGTTGCACCACTAAAGGTGTGTACTTTTAAAACAGTCCCATTCATCAAGTTTATGATGTATGATACACTGTATATAGATAGATTTTTCCATTGATTGTGACTTGAGTCAAATTGTAATATAACATGATGCACATTGCTGAATCTCTCCATCTTAATGTAATTTCATGGACCTATAGTGTGGAATAGATGACATCATGTGTAACTGGAAGTACTTTACCTCACCATGTGAGGTTTCAAAAGCACTGGAGCTTTGTGAATATCTAGAATAACATAAGCAATGAAATTTGAAATTGCTGGGAAAAAATTTCATTTTCTCAGAGACACTTACGTCAAGGAAGTGGCCATCTAGTATATAATAAATTGGCATGCAAGACTTGTTAAGGGAGCTCTTAAGAAACTAGCTTTATTGCTGTGCAGAGAAACCTAGTAGGTGTTGGAGCATCGGAGGAGGGTGTGGCAGTTAAAATGTGAGAACCATTCCTGAATCTTGTGCAGCTTTTCAGAAACGTACCTTTCCTGTGGACTTAATGCCCTTCCACACACAGAAATAGCAAATGACCCAGGTCAGGATGAGGCACAAGACCAGTTCCCACCTCAGACTGCCCATGTCCTCAATACCACTGGAGATCTTTAAAACCCGGTGCCTGGACAGAGAAGGGGAGGGGAGCAAAACTGAGAGAGGGAGAGCAAAACATGAATGACAAGTGAAAGGAAGGGAAACTCAATTGTATACAGAGAGGAAGATTTCATGATGTGGAGGAGGATGAGTGACAGGGAGGGAGGAAGAGACTGGGCGGCCCTTTATCCGTTTGCCTCTCTCCTACTCTGTTTACACATACAGTATTTTTATAGAACTGAATTCCAAATAAAACTTTTCTCATTTACATGACGTTTTGTTTCAGTTGTCATATAATAGAGGAAGTTTGAAACAGTGAATGAAATGTAGCCCATTAAGACCTTGAGTTCAACAGGAGTCACTTCCAAGCCATTGTCAAGCTGCTGCTGCTAAAATCCTGATTTTACAACCGTGATGTCATCTGACAAAATAACCACATGTATAAATTACAGACGAAGGCTATGCTGTGATTTTGGCCATATTTACATGTAAAGTGATCACTCACTCAGTAACAGTCATTCATAGGACTGACTGGTTTTGCAGTTCAGCCAAAAGAAAAGCTGTTGTTGGGAATAAAGGGGAGGAAGAGAGGATCCAGAATGATTTGGAAATTGGGAATAGAGAAGGGAGCAAAAAGAGGGAAGGGTGGCTGATCAAAGGGATCAGTTTAAAGTTATCTGAGTTCACTATATGCTTACTGCCAGAACTCCACAACAGGAAGAGTGGTGTTTAGTCTGGACGTCATGCTTTGGCTCAAATTTGGATGGTTCAAGTCCAAACATGAGTCTAAAATAAAAGAAAAAAACATGGTGGATGTAAAAGTGGTCATTTTAACCTTTCACCATAATTTTGGTTCCTTCATGTCATCAGTTAAAAAACAACCCATAATTTACATTCTGAGTTCCTCAAGGTGTCTACTTTATGTGAAGAAAGTGCGTATGATATTTTTTACAAAGGATGGCTCACAAGTTTGTTGTAATTGACACAGAACTACTTTTCAGCTCAATAACTCATTTGTTTCCTTCGTGTAGGCTCTTGCATTCACCCAAATGACTTATTGTGCATTCAGAAAGTATTCATACACTTTCAGACCCCTTGGGAAGCGTCCTAGTTATTTGAAACATCTTCCATATAAGAATTATGGAGGCCACTGTGCTCTTGAGGACCTTAAATGCAACAGAAATGTTTTTATAGCCTTCCCCATATCTGTGCCTCGACACAATCCTGTCTCTGAGCTCTGCAGGCAGTTCCTTCCTCCTCATGGCTTTGTTTTTGCTCTGATATGCAATATCAGCTGCAAGACCTTGTATATGTTGTATATATTCCAGGATTCCAGTGAAGGTGTGAAAACATCTCAAAGATGATTAAGAGAAATGGGAGGCACTTCAGCTAAGTTCAGCTTCAAATGTCAAAGCAAATGGTCTAAATACTACTAATGTGATATTTCAATTTATACTCTTGTCCCAGTATGTCTGAATTCACCTTACACATAAAACCAAGCATTAAACTTTTCAACAATATTTAATTCATACATATAGACGTGTCAGCTCTTCATGCAAATTTTTTGTGATTTTAGGTGCAGGACTTGTTACCTGTGTTCCAGTAGTTTCCACATGTGGCCCAAGGCAACTCCTTACTGAAGGATGAGAACAGGTAAAAGAAGGCCCATGCCATGATAGTGATATAGGAGGTTGCGCTGAATGCAATGATTAAATGACTGGCATAGCCCATGCCTGAAAAAAGAGGAATATAAAATAAGTGAGGTTGGCACCAAATTAGTAATTTGGCCAAAATTTGCCTACAAGACTCTTGATTTTTAAAGACGATCCTAAATATATCCGGTGGGAGCCAATGTGTTTTTTGTCAGGGATGATACGTCATGCATCGTTACAAGAACAAGATAAAGACGTATTGCAAGGTTACTTTACCCCTCCTCTCCCTAGTTAAACTTTTCTTCATAACAGAAAGGTCATAACATATCTTCACTGCCAAGACTTGTTAAATATAACACATAACAGTGACACTCTTATACATGAGACATGATCATACTGTAATTACAACATTTACATATCTTTAAATAATTTGACATGTCTTGTGTATGAGTATGTGTGCACATGTGTATGGTCTCTAACTGATATATTATGTGTACATAATATTTATGTGTGTGTGTGTGTGTGTGTGTGTGCATACCACATAAACATTTGCAGACTTGCAGTATAAAAATAAAATTATCTGAGACCTTTGTTACAAATTAATATAATTATTTTTTGTGGTATTATCATTATTATTGTTGTTGTTGTTATAAAACCATGTCAGTGTTATAACTCTCACAGTGAGTGTTGGGGACCTCTGCTGGTGGCTGTATATACATTCTTCATTCAGGAACAGGGTTAACCGTTTCCTCAATGTTTATTAATGCCGCTCAACTCAAATAACATTCAACATCCACATCACACTAACGACTTAATTTTGGTTGATTTGAAGCTACAGACAACCGGTTCCTTCACAATGTGCCTGGTTCTTCTGACAGTTCCCACATCTTTCACTTTTATTATGACAGGTTAATTGCCCTGCCGGCTAATTTCAGTTACATGTGCAATAAAGAACCAGCCCTTTTCCAACCATATCCCCAATGACCATGGACGTAGGAAAACGATTTTTCTTTTATTGCTTTTGTGTTTTTGTTGGAAAACATCACATTAAGTGCAATGGCACAGTTTGTTGAGTAAAGAGTGATTAAAAAACATTTGAGAAGGTCAGAAACACGTAACAACGCACACAGTGACCTGGAACAATGACAAGAGACTTGATAAATATGGTGACACGCTGCATATATGACTGTGAACCAAAGGGCTACAGCGAAATCTCCAAATGTAAAAAAACAAATAAATAAATTCACCTTGGAAAAGCGGAGAAATCTTTCTCCAGCATGTGATTCCTCCCTGACTGGTGTACTGCCCCAAGGCAGTCTCAAGGAAGAACAAGGGGATCCCGCACGTAAACATAAACAAGACGTAAGGGATGAAGAACACACCTGCAAGAAAGATGCGCCCAAAGGAAGATAATAGATTGGAAAACAATCCTCGGTGGTCGTCCCAGGTTTCGGAAACGCGCGCTCGTCAACTGAGCAGAAGTTGTAAAATCACTCACCCCCTCCGTTTCTGTAGCAAAGGTAAGGGAACCTCCATATATTCCCAGGTCCGATGACGGCGCCCATCACAGTCAGGATGAACTCGGCTTTAGTCCCCCAGTGTCCCCGCTCCTCCAGCTCTTTGGGTTTCTCGGAGTGTTTGTTTGGGATGGCAAGAGTGTGCGTGCCATTCTTTCCGTTCATGGTCCCGTTTAAATCACTTCACCGCTGCCTTTCTTGAAGCTCTTCTGGGACAGTTTGTTTTTCCAACGAAAGTGTTGTGATTGCTCTCCCAGTCTGACAGACACGAAGTTGAGTGTTGGCCTCCGTGACGCGCAGACGCTTGACAGCTGCTCTGATGGCACCCTCACTGGGAATGGTGTTGGCTCCCAGCATCTATTTAAACTGTGTTTCTGAGGATGTGTTTACTGTTGGTGGGTGTGTGTGTGGGGGGGGCGACACGAGCAAGAGATGCATGGAGACAGTGCACGAGGGGCGTCACAGATCGACCGTTCCGCCCAAATCCATGTGATACCAAAGCAAAACGATATTATCTGGTGGGGGCAGAGCTGAGCCAAAAGCCTAGCATGTCTGTACACATAACACGTTGGATGTGTTCATTTTAATAAAGAGTGGCAACTGCACGACAATCGCGTCATTCACAGGCGGAGCAGCCAGACAAACAAAACGTGCTCTGCAGTCCAGATTAGGGAAGACATTTCCCTTGGGAACTGAAACTAATTTTGCAGCTTTTTGTGGGTTCAGCGAGGAGAAAAGACGAGTCACACTGTTGTGGAGTCTATTATTCCCCATTTGCATAATTTAAAACTTCAGCTGTGTGTTGTCTGCCTGGAGCTGGGCTTGCACACGAAGTCAGACAATACTTCTAAAGTGTTCCTCCACAGCCTCCCCCCCAACCCTGCACACAGTTGATGTGAGTTCAGTTACTCAATGGACCAGACAGTTTCGCCCTGTCCTGGGACCATCCTTTAGGTGGCACTGCATCTCATTCAGTGACTTTCTCATAAAGCTCAGTGCATTTGATGGCACTAACCCAGTGACCTTTTGGAGGACATATGTTCATTTCAACTCAATCCCCCCCCCCCCCCCCCTTTTTTTTTTTTGTAACAAATCGTGTTGCACAGTGAGGAAAAGACCACAACACTACATTAAAATGGTGCATTTTTGTGAAATGTACACATTAAATCTGGAGGCCACAAAGGGGCAAAGTTGCATCAGTTTAAACTTTCTGTTCTCTGTCGACTGCAAGGTTTGCATTTGTGCACAAACATTAGATATTGTGATCATTTATTATTGAATTGTCAGGATGAAAAAGTTATATGCTCCTTTCCTTGACCAGGTTAGCTTCTCATACTTATCGTTAAAGTTGAATGTAGTGACAGGTGTGTATGAAAACACTACCTGACTTTTAAAAGCCACAGATTGTTTGTTGGTATAGGCAGTTGAGCTCTCAACAATATAATCAATACATTCTCAGAATCAACATTTACCTGCTGTTCCCCGAGGAAAATGGTAATTCCTGAATAAAAATCTAAATGTCCCGCCAGTGTTAACAAACACAGTGAGTACAGTGTTCAGAAAGCAAATGCAACATGATCTGCACCACGCTGTTTGCACACTCAATGTAAAGTGTATGGAGTTTACAGTTTACAGAATGCTTCAAACAGTAGCTACTCAATGGTTGGATAATAACTTGCCAATGCATGGGGACCCCCGGTTTGCAGGTTGCAGCACAGCAACAGCAGCAGTTAATTCTCATTTAAGAGATTAAAATGCTCAGTAATGGAAACTAATACCCTGATTATGTAGTTAGGCCTATCTGTTCTTAAAAGTGAATAAAAATCCTGTATTACCCCCCCTCCGCCAAATATACATTCATTCGCATATTTTGCTTGATTGTTTTATTTTTATTTTTATTTCACCTTTGCATTGTGATATCTGTTTCCAAAACAGAGCCTGTGTTAACAGGCAAAATATCAGTAGATAAAAGCTCGATCATGCCTGTGGCGGAAACAGCTCCCCAACGCATGGTTCCTGGCACCGGCAGCACGTCGTACATGGGCGTCATGGGCAGGTGCGCGAGCGTTTCCTGTGCTCGGGGCGAGCGGCTCGGGGCCGTGGGCCGTGGACTGCGGCGCTGCTGGGGCCGTGCTGGAAACCAGTGAGCTCATCCTGGCCGCACGGAGAGGAGGGCGGGGCTCCCAGCATCATCACCACCGGCCATCACTGCTTCATTGTACGGGCTCGCTGCTGCTGCTGCTGCTGCTGCTGATGATGATGATGATGCTCAGATCATAGCGGATTTTTTTTTTTTTCTGGGGAAAAAAAATAGTAATAATTGAACATGACATGGACACGATTTCACACAGATTAGGACGTAACGTATGATGGAAACCGACTGCGAGGTAAGGCGAGGAAATGTGTGTTTAGACGCTGCTGCTGTTTGGTTGCACATCGTCTGGAGTGGGAATCACTGGGACTAGCGGGCCTTTGGGTTTGAGTCCGGTTGATCGTCTCAGCAGCTCTGAGACACATTAGACTCCCCCTTTTAAAACATTTTTATTTATTCAACAGCCGCTTAAACACTAAAGCAATAAACACCAGCGCGTGAGCGCGTGAGATGGGCCTCGCGTCGCCGTGTAGCATCGCTGTAGCCTGCATGTCGGAAGTGGCAGGAGCGTGGCCTACACCAGCGAGCCCTTCAAACATGACGGGGATCGAGCCTGCGAACGCTCGGAAATCGCCGTCGCGGGCGACACACGACGGGTGTTCACGCTGCATCGAGCGTCGTCTGTCCGTGTGTTTCGGGTGGTTTAGGTGGCCATACTTGTTGTGCAGTGCAGCTTCCAGCTGTTGATGCTCGCGCTCCAGGTAGAGCCAGATGCGCACTGCCCTCTAGCTATAGGCTGCACGATTAGGATTGCATTTTTCTTTTTTCTTTTTCCTTTTTCTTCTCTTGGCTTGACAGCTCATCACACACGCCGGCTGTGTTACGGAAGGATGCTGCAGTGATGTTGCTCGTCCATACTGGTCCGGCGAGGGCCTCCAGCCTGAACCACACAGTCTGTAGCCTGCAACTGCCTCGGGGTGTTACACTGGCCCGATTTAACACACATCACCCTGGCATTTGTCACACTATTGTTCTTGGGTCAGCACAGATGTGGGGTGGTGACAGCACATAAAGTTAATAGTTTATGGATTGAATTGCAGTAGCAGGAACCCTTCAATAGTACACATCGATGGAGCAAAATAATGCGAGGGTGATCTGCCAATCTGGGATAAGTCAGAAAAATCAATTTAAAACTGAACACAACAAAGATCATACAGTGAGTTAGTACAATTCATCTGAAGCAATGATGTCTCTGTGCCTTTTGTTTAGAGCTGTTATAGTAATCGGCATATTTGTCACCAGATTAGATTGCATCTTGACGAATGCTTCACTCTGTACTTTAGCAAGGGCTTTGTGACAGTATTATATGCATTTATGTCTTATATCCAGCAAGTCTTGTTACATCGCTGTGTATTGTAAGGTTATTTCATAGATATATTTCCTACAATATGTTACTGCTCATCTACCATCATTGGAAAATCTCAGTCATGTAATCGGCTGTAATGTGAAGCGGTGTCAGCGCTACTTTAAAAAAAACAATGTAAATGAATAATTTAAGTCATGAAAACCATGCAGCAGATGCGAACAAGCCATTTTGATACACTTTCCCACATTAGCAGAGCTCTATTAATACGTCTGGCGGCTGGATTAGAAGTCTTTTTTGGCCTGCACTAAAATGTAATCCAAAAAACAGGTTGGAGGGTGTTGCTTCATGCCAGCTAGTGCAATGACACTTTGAACCAACTTGCATCACAAGCACATCACAGACTGATTAAACTCAAAGTTGCTCATTGACGCTGGCATTGGTCTGACTAACTTTTTCTAACTTGATTACATAAATTTGGATGAGGCCAAAGAAAAATGGTCCAGGAATGTAAGATTTTGTTTTTCTTAAAAAAGACCACAGAGGACAATGAAAAGCATGCATCATGTAGAGTCTTTACCTTTATATAGTATCTTATGTAATGTGACATTTGCGTAAATGGGGAAGGTGCAGTCTTTTTGCACCAGTGGCAGGTTATAGGAAGGTGGTTGGGGTCCGTGGCAGGTACATGACACCAGAGCCCAGGGTTCACAGCATTAGTCTTGCAGGTACATTCATACAACAAAGGCATCTTTATTGTTGGGTAGTAATTTGGGCAGTGCAACATTTGTCCTGACATCTTTGTTGGTGCATATTAGTAGGATAAATGGAGTCTGGGCTGATATATACTGTGTTGAAGATGCGTGTTTTGTTACAGTTCACCGGCAGCTGTTTTTGGTTTTGACACTCCTGATCAATTCTGACCAAAACTTTGGCAGCTGTCTCACCACAGGATCTCAACACACTGCTTGAGGGCTGATGCAGACTCCAAATATGATCCTCAAAAGCAGCCAAAGCTTGCTGTATTCCCTAATCCTAACCCTGCCCCAGGGCAAAGTATGGCTTGCACAACATTTTGACTGGGAAGTGAATGACAGATGGTTGATCCTGATACAGAACACCATGGCTCCAGGTAGAGAGATTTATTTAGGAAGGGAAAAAGAGAAATGGATAAGCTTCCTCCTCCTTGCTTCTTGTTTATGAGCACAAATGTATGTTTAATCTGAGCTCTTATATATGGTCACAAAGTAAATATGACTTTGCAATTTTACATATAATGGAACCTCCATTCTTCTCAGTAGCCTGATATTAATATTGAACGCAACAGCTCGCTGTCCATTTCTCCTGTGACATTTGACAATTGAATTTCAGTGAGTGAAAGAGCCAGATTTGGAAAAACAACAACCCTTCATCGATGATCATTTGTAGGCATCATTTACTGTTAGACCAAGGCACCATCAGGCTAAAGCCAACAAGCAGCAGCAAGGCTGACGTTTCCCTTCCTGTCTTGGTAGACTCTGTCTGGAAGAAATTTGATGTCTGAGTAGTCGAAAGTGGGTCATGGTGCCAGTGTGCTCCGTGCTGTAGTATTTAATATACAGAAGCTCACATTATTACACCAGCATTGAGATATATACACACACACACACACACACGCACTCACAGTCAGTGTACAGAGAATATGGGCCAGAGTCTCTGTTTTATCTCTTTCCTCCTTGAATCCGCTCAGGCATACACTACTATGTTGTGTTCGCTTTCTCCTTCCAACAGCACGCATGCTAACAATTACTCACGGGCACCCGTAGGTGCCCTCACTCCATGCAAAGAGAAAAAAAGGATGCTAAGCAGCTCTGGTTGAAGAGTTTGTGTGTGGTTTTTGATACTGTGAGTGTCTAGACAATCGCTGTTAAGCTTCACAAATTAATACCTTCGGATAGAAACAATGAATCAAAGGACTGTGTTTAAAGTAAAAAGTTGACTAAAATATGAACAAGCACAATTCCACAAAAACATTTATTTTTGTAAATTTGGCTTACAGTGTAAACCAGTTAGCTGCATGTTTTGGGCCAGTATGGTTGTCAGACTGCTTCCCTCAGCATAGAGAGAGTATTTAGTATAAACGTAGCATTGAGCTCTGGCAGATGATAATAGACATATCCACAGCATCTGCAGCTAATTTGCTTAGCAAACTGTAGCAAGCACTAAGGGCACCACATAGTACATTAGAGAGAAACTCTGGTTGCATAGACAGGAGTCCAGTTAAACGTGTGCAACAAGGCTCTTCAAAAAGCATGCTAATCAAACAAACGTGCTAGATGAACGTACACCACATCCATAGTATTTGCCCCCATAACATAAGCATCCTGCTTCGTTAACTCTATAAATAATTATTCACAGTGACAGTGTGATGGATGGATGATCTGCTTGACCTGCTCACCAGTTCTTAGAGAAATACTGTAAACAGCTTTTGCGAGATCCAGATCTTTAAACCCTTTCTGGCATGACAGTGGCAATTTCATTAAGTTGTGTCAGTGCCTGAGATTTCGTCCATATAAAACGCTCCTTGTGTTATTAGATGGTGCCATTTCTTGTCGGAGAGGCTGCTCTCGCACTTTTGCAGTGTTGTACTGTGTGTTTTGACAACTACAGGGAGTGTTGTGTAAGGTATCAGTATTTTCTCTTCTTTTATGGTTTTCTTATTCCCTAAGGCCTCTGTTGATATTTACTGAAACATTATGCCTTTGTAGAGATGATGTATGGTGGTTGGTGTTAAAGTCAAATGGTTCTAAATAACTAGTCTGTCTTCACACTAAATTAGGACTACGTCTGTGTTTCTAAAACTGATTTGCTTCTTTGTAATTCACACTTTTTGATCCAGAGATTCAGTGAATCCTTTATTGTTTCCTGTGTATTATATGAGGATTCCCTCACTCAGAGCAGTACAACCTCTGAACCAATATGCAGGCTATTTCTAAACTGTGGCAGAAGGATTAAAATATTATATATACTGTCAGTTTGTATGTCTCATGAGAAGCATGGTGCCTGTGAGATGAAGTTTTCAAAATACAATAAGATAAGATACTTTTCAGGTTGATCACACTCAGTTTCAAGCCTGTTAAATAGTCCATTACCTGCTGCAGAGAGCAGCCGTGGCTATAAAGAAGCAGTGTTTGAAAGAAGCAAAGAAACCCCCCAAGCTCCTCTGTTTAAATATTAAAGCTGTTCCCATGCACAGCCTGTTGTTTCAAAAGTGGAGTGCTGAGTAAGGATATATTCCCGGGGAAACGGAAATTCCAGGATATCGAAGGTATAAAAAGGATTCCTTCGATTTATTAAACTCAACAACATGGTGGAATTAACTTTGATCCTAAATTCAGTATTCGTAGAGCACAGTAATAAACAGGGAAAGTGAGACATGTAAAAATAGAAATGGATGTCAAAATAGGTTACACAGTTGAGGGTACAGCCAGTGCATGGCCCCGTATTTTCCATAATGCCTGTGTAAGGGTGTGTTATGTTTATTTGACCAGACAGAGGATTATGTCCTGGTGAAGTCTGAAAATTGACTATGACAGTAATCAGATTGACTCGGGCTCACAGTAAATTCATATTTAGTCTCACCCGGCAGGACGGTGGTTGCTGGCTGCTGTGGATGGTTTGTAGGTTAATACAGTATTAGTAGTCATGGTGAGCTGTGGTTGGCCTTGCATGATGGTGGTGTGTTCAGCTAGACCAAGATAACTTTATATGAATCATCTGTTAATCATCATCACTATTACTGACGACCACCACCCCCCCACCACCACCACCACCACCCTAGTTTAACTAGTATATACATACTAAAACTTTGTCTTGTTGCATAGCTTGCAGCAGCATGTAACAGGATTTCATCTAATAGTTATTTTCAATTTTGATGAATCTAATGATTATATACTGTTTAAAAAACAAACCAAAAAAAACAAAGAGCAGAAAATTCTCATACTAGAGAAACATTTAGTGCCTCTGTTTTGGTCACATTCATCACAACCATCAAGGGTCTCAGGGATGAACTGATTAGATTTTGGTGGTCAAAGGTCAAAGGTCTCTGTGACCTCACAAAACATCTTTTTGGCCATAACTAAGTCATATGCTAATATGATAATATAATGATAAAAATAGGATAAATGATGAAGTGATGACTTTTTATATACAGAAGGTCAAAGGTCGCTGTGACATCATAATGCTTTGCAAAAACACCTCTGGCTATTATTCAATGCTGTAAAGGAAGTGTGACTATATTTCCTGTAACTTGACTGGTTGGCAGACCCTTACAACCATGAAGTGGTAATTCAAGGCACCCTTAACTGTTATATAAGTTGTTTTGTGTTGGTTTTATTAAGGGTTTATCAACTATTTACTAAAGCTATATGGACCAATTATAAGCCATCAGTAAGAATGAATTTTGGGCTGCTTGGTCCCTTTGACCGATTGTCTTGGTCACACCCTCCTGAAAAAGGCTGCAGATCTGGAACTAAACCTATCTGTGAACAACTTGTTAAGCGGGATACATTTTCAACAATTAAAACTTAAATTTTATCAAGCAAATAGGATAAAAAACCATGAAAGGGAAGTTGAGCTACAAAGCATTATCAAATATTTATTAGCAATTAATAAGTCATTAGTTACAACTTTTAAACATTAAATGAAGGGTTTTATATTTGTTTATTTTATTTGCTAAAAAAACTAGATGCAATTGGTGCATCTAGAGCATTTTCTAAGATGTATTATGGTGCCACTCAAGCATATTGTCCCAATGATTGGCACAGCAGTTGAAATCACTATTGTGTGTGACAGAACTAGCAGGTCTGTGATTTCAGCGTGGAGGTGGAAAATCAGGGTTATAGACCAGTATAGGATGTTAGCACACTAAAGAATAGGTTATGTGGTAAAGCCCCCTATTTGCAAGAGGAGTTTGCCACTGAGGCTGAGTGTGTTCAAATATTAAACCAGCCCCATGCACAGTCTGTCAGGAGGATAAACTGCTGAGCATGGGAGCAAGGGCCAGTAGGAGATTTCAGGGTCTTGTACCCTTGCCATAAAGTGCAGTGTGTATTATGTAAGAGCATGTGTCAGCAAAGTAACACATTGTGCTCATCTTATTTTTCCCGTAAGTACATATTCAGCTTACCGTTGTTTTGTTTGTGTTGATTCTCTATGTAATAATAATCTAATAATTATTTTCCACCATCAATGTATTATTGAATTATTTTAGAATTAATCAATGAATCTTTTAATATTAAAAAAATTTAAAGATGTCTGCGAGAATTCCCCAGAGCCGAAGATGACGTCTTTAAGTTGCTTGTTTTCTTTGACTAACAGTCAAAAACCCAAAGATATATAATTCACAATAATTTAAAAAAAGGAACAAGAAAAGCAGCATATTCTCACATTTTAGAAGCTGAAATGGAAAAATGGAAAATGCATTTTTTTTTTCAAAAGGATAAATTGATAATTAAAACAAATTTTCTTCCAGTGGAGTTTTTGAATAATTGCCTAATTCAGTCAGCACTGCCAGTATCCTGGTTTCCAGAGGAATGCTTTCCAAACGCAACAGCAGGGAAGCTAAAGAGCTTACTACACATATTGTGTTCTAAAACAAGGAATGTATTGAAACTTCTGCTTTTAATATATGTTGTACATTTTTTTATTTTTTCTGTACCTCATTTGATTTTGTTATCCCATGTTCATACTATTGTCTAGGATGCTATTGTTTGACGTCTTTTTTCATTTCTGCATCACTGTTAAAACTGTCTTTATGAGAGCTTTGAGCTATGATACTGACCATAAACTATGTGGGTCATTGTAAGGCAACTTGTAGTCTGTGTTCAACCAAGGAAGTAACTATAAAAAACAAAACAAAAGGACAGCTCCTGATTATGTCAGTTTTCTTTTTTTGTGCAGCATTGGGAAAATATTTAAGGGCCAGGTGTTCTAATGCAGACAAAATGTGCCGCTGATATTTTCCGTCAAATCCTATACAATTTAGTCATTTTAATCCACAGGGTTTGATCATGACATTGAGTTTAGACTCACTGTAAGAAAGCAGTTTGGCCCATTTAGCAGAAAACAAAGACCCCACAGTATATCAGCACAAACTCCAGGAAATAAAAGCAAATATAATTAGTTCAACATATTCTGAGTTCAAATGAAATAGGCTATCAATCTGAGGAACCAAGCCAAAAACAGTTTATTGCATGTTTGTGAGGTCACGATTTGTTTATACTTTCTATATTTTCATAAGCTGTGTAAACGTGTGTGTGAAGCGCAGAAACATCCTTTCATCTGCTCTAACTGTAGCAGATAGGCCAACACAGGCCGACCACAGTTGTGTAAACAAGATTTAAAAATGTAGTTGTGGAGACCCAGGAAAGCAGGAGATTGGGTTGAAGTGTCTAATCCAAGGGAAGCATCCTTTTTTCCCCTTTTCTCGCCGCAGCCGTGAAACTGTACATTTCGGGATGTAAATATAACAAAAAAAAAAAAAAAAAACTCAAGATGTGTCATTCTACTTTATGTATTTTTTTGAAAAAGAAAATGACTCCATTATATAATGACACTGTGAAGCAAACACAACACGTAAATTGAATGTCTAATTGATTGTAGGCGTTAGTCTTAGCCCGTTCAAGTGTTTGAATCGCCTTTACATAGTAAATCATGTTTTAACTTGCTACTTCCTCTTTTCTCCACATGACATGCTGACAGTCCAGCTACTGATCTGGTGGCTTTCATTAGTGTTTCCTTGGAAATCCTCCATAAGTCAAGCTTAAAAAGAGCAGCAGCACTTAAAAGGCCCTGTAACGCTACAGAGTTAAAAGCCCATGTGGACCAAACGTGATGATGACGGCAGCTTCATCTCTAATCTGCATCTCAAAATCTTTTAAGCAATGTTATGTCATTCTTCCTCAGATCATCAGGGGCACCACCCTGCTCCTCCTGAGTCATCATGGTGGTGAATGATGGTGTGCACGTTCACATGCACGTGCACTGTTGTGGATAGGTAATCACAAGTATACCATAAGGCAACCCGCCAATAAACAGTAAATCAATGCCCTTTAAAATGACAGTTTGACAAGCTTTGGCAAAACCCTAGATAGCACAGAAGGAGATTGGCATGTGTTATATTTTCTTTATCATCATCTTTATCATATCATCATTTTCTTTATCATTTATCATCATCATCAAGGCCTCCAACTGCTTAAGCCCTGACTGACCCTGCAGCATTGATTTCAGAGAAAACAATGTGCTGTATGCAAGGACTGCTGCACGTGTATGTGTAGGCGGGGACGGCTCAGTTCAGCTGCCTGTACTCACAGATGATAGAGATAACCACACCAGTTTGTGTGGCACACACATCCCATTTGATTCTCTCCATTTCTGCCGATATTGCACCATATTATCTCCCCTTTGACTGTTTTCCCTGCTGAAGGGACTGTCTACAGAGGACACCGCCCCCAGTTAGACATGTCTTCAAGCCTCAGTTATAGTAGCAACCGACCATGGAGGTGAGGACTTTAGTGGAGAGGACAACACAATTGGATATCAATATGCCTGAGCTTGGCCTGAGCTTGCCCTCAAATAAGTAATATGTGTGCTTCATTAAAAATTCCAGGAAAAATGTTTTGATTAAAAGTGAGTAAAAAAAGGATCAACTCAAAGCATGTCTGAGAGCAGGCTTTGACTTGTCCTCAAGCAGAACATGACAAAAAGACAAATGGTGGGTCTGGAAGGATTACCCCAGACTGCATACCCAGACAATAGTTGACTCCCAGACAGTTACTGCCTGTTCCAAAAAAAAAAAACAACACTCTTCTGCTGTTTTATAATGATCAGGACCACTTCTATAATGGCCACCGCCTCTGTTCAGATCTCAGGTACATCTCATTGTTGGTCTACACTATATATGAGGTCCTGTTGTGTGTGTAATCCTATCTGTAGACTTTTGTTATATAACATATTTTAGGGCAATCCAGCTGTAGATAATTACAGTTCTCCGATTAATGTGCTCATCACTCTGTACCATCCCTGTTGCACTGTGACTAGAGTCTGCATTCTTGTATTTTCATTGACCAACAAATTGCAGAGTCAGATTTAAACTTCTCCCAGCTGATCACGTCACATCTTAATTTGATCT
The DNA here is from genome assembly GCA_038496675.1 of Rachycentron canadum. NCBI lineage: Eukaryota > Metazoa > Chordata > Actinopteri > Carangiformes > Rachycentridae > Rachycentron > Rachycentron canadum. The sequence goes on along the minus strand of CM076660.1, from coordinate 9,986,248 downwards.
GCTTTATAGTTCTGAATCAGGACTCACTGTATTTCCAGTAAATTGTTTGTGAAGTACAGCATTTTCATTGTCCCAAGCAGTCGAAATGTTATTACACGATGATGCAATTAGACAATTGAGTTTTTAAATCTACTGCTCTCCACAACAGCAGTGAGAGTAAGACTTGCAGTGGTAGTAACAACTACACATCTATGGCTTCATCTATGTTCTCCAGAAAGTGGCCAATTATCAATGATTTGTGTTGATGAATTGACTTGTTCTTTTTCACTTCAACTTTGTTCTTCAGCTGTCCTCGGACAAAAACCATGATGAAGTCATCCAACATTTTTGTGTTAACCCGAAAAGCATGACAGGCATTGTAAAAAAAAAAGAACGTTTTTTAATAAAAGACAGATGAATGCCGTCACTAACTATTTCTTCGGGCTTATAGCATGTGATGTCTCCTCTCTAGATCAAATCACCATGTAACAACAAGTTCACAGAAACTGAGCATGATATGTCAATGCAGAATCTGATCTAGAAAATAGTGTCATGGGGCTCTGCAGTGGTCTTTTTTTGTGATGATTGATTTTACCACCATAGACCTCCATGTATACAAGCACATTCATCCTGATATTAATCGCAATAATTGACCATATAGCCTGTATCTGTGATCTTTTACTACAGGCACTTTTTAACTCTCTCTCAATTATATTCATACAAACACACACATACTGAACAAGCGGAAATGAAGGCCACATGTTCACCAAGTTTCAGGCATGTACTCTCTGCAGTCTGTGCTTTATCTCAATTTTTCTCTCTTTGTATCACCTCCACCCCCAAGCCCTTGTGTCTGATAGGAGAATGAGGAAGAGGAGGACCTGGAAACCTTTGGAGCACCTTGGAATGTTACTGTGAAGTCTCAATGAAAGCATTAGAAGACCCTGTCTAGCATTTGACTCAATGGCCAAGAAAGGGCGAACGAAGGGCGAGAAGCCCGAAGCGCTCATCTCTGCCCTGCAGGCAGCCAATGAAGATCTCAGGTCCAAGCTGACTGACATTCAGATAGAACTACACCAAGAAAAATGCAAGGTACCGTACAGCATAACTTATTAACTTATATGTATTTAAGTCTAAATACTTACAAAAGTCACACTTATAAAACGCAAGTCAATAAATGAAGATCCCAATAAACATAAACCTCAAAATGGAACCTTTGCAGCAACCTTTGGACACCACTGGCTCACATTACAAATAGATCTTGCGACATGATGCCATACATGCTTGTGTTTAGATGTCCTGTCAGTTAATACTAAAGCATTGCTTGAGCTGCTTTTATACAGTAAACTAGAACATATTGCCAAACAAGTAAAGACACACTGCACATGTATTTCTCAAATGTGGACAGCTCAAATGTGGACAGCGAGGTCTTTGCAGTGGAATTGTTCAGAGTGTGCAAATCATGTTATTGGTCTATATATAACATGGTGTAAGAAAAGGATATTTTATTTACTTAGCTTTGAGTTGGATTATGTTGCAGACGTGTTAAAAAACTGTCTCAGCTCACGATGACGTGAGATCATAATGATTTTCTCCTTTTATTCATAAACCCCAATGGGAAATGACACTCTTGTGATTTGTGACCTTTTATAAATTTCTATGACTAAATGCAAATACACTCAACTCGTCAACTCATGGGCTGTAAGTGTCGAGAACTGTCCAAATCCGTGGTTCATCATAAGTTCACAAGGGGCTTCGAGCAAACTGAGACCTCTTATCATTTACTAATCATGCATCAGATTTATTTTTAAGAACAAAAAAAATTTTTTTTCAGCTCATGTCCATGAAAACAGGTGGAGGTGCTTTTCATCCCCTCGAAGCCCAGTGTGTTAGCAGACTTTACATGATGAGGGTGAACACATCATGATACACGTGACAGAAGTCTGCAGGGGTTCATTCAGTCCTCATTGTGGACATATGGAGTCAGTCTTATTGATGGAGGTTGTAGGAGCAGAACACGAAGCCTGAGAGAGTGTTGAGGTTAAAACTAATCCATTATATAACATATTGAAGAAGTCAACATTCTTCTAAAGGGGCATTGATTTACACATTGATCAAAGAAAATCCAAGAAAAGACTCTTTGTAGAAAAGATACAAATACAACATTCTTTATCAAATGGTCAGAACTAAACATGATTATAGGGTTTATTTGCTTGAAATTAAGCAATTTACACAGCATTCCTGGGCAATTTTTTTGTTGTATAATTATTATTATTGAAAGAGCAATAACCAGTTTCATTATACCAATACCTAGTTATTTGCTGGATTCATAAAAATGCACATGAATGTAGGAAAAGTTGTCATTTTATTCCTTTTGCCTTGTGACCTTTTCCCCCACTACACCTGAAACCAAACCTAAAATAAAGATAAACCCAAGAATGAATGTTTTCCAGCAGACTGGGCACAGTAGTGAGTATGAAATAATTCTTCTCTCCTCTTCCTCTCAAAGGTAAACAAGCTGGAGCGCGACAAGGTGCAGGAGGTGAAGCGGGTGCGAGAGCAGGAGCAGCACCGTCACACTGCCATGTTAACAGAGCAGCGCGCAAAGTGGCACGAGGAAAAACAAAAGGAGCTCCAGGCTCTCAGGGAAAACCTGACCCGGCAGCACGAGCAGGAGCTGGCACGCCACGCCAAAATCAAAGACCAGGAGAACCAGAGGCTCAAAGCTGCACTGAGTGCCATGCGCGATGGTAGCGGAGAGAAGGTGAGGTTCAGATGTGTTAGTGTTGATTCAGAGAATCTGGGGTTTCCAGAGACAACGGGGCTCAGAAGAGAAATAATCAATGACAAAATATAAAATCTATCTAATCTCCTCTTTTTCAGGTGCGCACAGCACTGACGCTGGAAGCCAAGGAAGAAGCACGTCGCTTCTTTGACCAGGAGAGAGTGAAGCTCCTGCAGGAGATAGCGGAGCTGAAGACTGCTAAGAAACAGACTGATGAGGCTCTCAGCAACATGATCCAGGCCGACAAGATGAAGGCTGGTGACCTGCGGGTGGAGCACCAGCAGCACCAGGAGCAAATCTCCAAGATCAAGTGGGACTGTGAGAGGGACATCCGCAGACTGGTAAATATAATGTTCAAAATATTAGTACTAATATTATTAGTGTGATATAACATTACATTCATTACATCCGCTTTATTTCTGTGTGAATGAGTTTGTTGTAATAGTTTAAAACATATTGAAGGACAATAGTGCAGAGCTTTAATATCACCATGCTTTCAAATACACGTGATATAGAACCAATTAAATGTGAGGAAATCGGGCTAAAACTTTTCACTGTCATTATTTATTGAGTCAGAAAGTAATCAGTGATATAATATGTTTTCTTTAATTCATCATTCAGTCCATAAAATGTCTAAAAATGATAATTCAGTTGCTTATTTTGTCCCAGTGTAAAGAATTGCAAACATATTGAATTTATAATAATCTGCAACTGAGACAATCAGCAAACTCTTAGATTTGACTACATTTGATATTTTTGCCTTAAATGACATAGAGTCAAAAACAATGACTGCTCTTGTCTTTGTATAAGGTGGAAATAAGTAGAATAGCATTGGAAATAAACACACCAGCAAGCGATATCACTTCCGCAATTTCTTCACAACATTGGCGTTTCTTCCTCCTTCACTGCAGGTGGATGAAATCAAGTCTAAAGACCGTACCATCTTCTCTCTGGAGAAGGAACTGGAGTCAGTGACAGGGTTCTTACAGAAGCTGCAGCTTCAAAAGGACGCGCTGGATGAACAACTGTTCCTTGTCAAGGAGGCTGAGTGCGGCCTGGGAAGCCCAAAAAGAGAGATTCCAGGCAGAGCCGGAGATGGAGCAGAGCACTGTGGCAGCCCAGTAAGGACAGAGGAAGAGAGAGCCACTCATTCTTTTAAAAATGAATGTCATTTTATTGATTTCAGGCAAACTCTGAGTCTTTCCCTCTTTTCCTGCATCTTGAACTCCATTTCCTCTTTGCATTTACGCTCTTAAATGCCTTATATCTGAACTACCTGCTGTTTTAATAGAATAATCCCATAACTGGCCTGGAGCATGATCATGGGCGATGAGGTGCACAGATTAACCATGAATTTTCAAAGTTATGGTTTATGTCAAGGTATTGATTTGAGATTGCATGATCGGCTCAAAATAATAGCAGATTTTTTTTTTTTTTTTGAAAAAAAAAAAGAAATGGAAAACATTGATTGTCGCAATAAAATGGTTAACTCAGAAGCTGATGCTATACGACCCAATAGGCTATATTTAAGAAGACTGACCCGCTTTTAATGTTTAACTAATGAGATTAAAATTACATCTATGAAGTTAGATTTAATGTCCATCAGATGTTCGCATATTAGTATGAAAAGTGTATTGACTCAGAAAGACATGGTAATTTCATTGCCCTCTCATTTGATTTATTTTGTATTGTTGAGATCAGCCTTTTATAATGTCCTGTTCCTTCTTCTTAGTAATACCAAACACGTTTGTTGTTGTTTTTTTTTGTCTATTTCAGGACCTGAGGAGAAACCAGAGGCGCATTGCGGAACTCAACTCAAATATACGTAAATTGGAGGACCGCAATTCACTGCTGGTCGATGAGAGGAATGAACTGGTATGATCATCGATTTAAAAATTAAAGCTGTCCTGTATTCCTCAATCCTCCTATCTTTTCTTCAAGTCTTCAAATTTCTGTTTCCAGGTCTTTCTTTTGCTCTTCACTTTCCGCTTAATATGTCCGCCCTTTCTTCCCACCAGCTGAAGCGAGTTCGAGAGTCAGAGAAGCAGTGCAAGCCCCTGCTGGACAAGAACAAGCTGCTGAATAAGAGAAATGATGATTTGACCCAGACCATTCAGAAGCTGGAGGAGAAACTCAAGAGCCTTGCCAAGGAGAACCTTGAGATGGTCAGCACAAAGTCACATTAACATTGTATATTCATTTTCTAAGAGGGGCAGATGATTGACAGATGGATATGTCTCTCTTTGTGTTGTGTGTCTGCAGAAGGAGAAGATCAGCTCCCACCCTCCACTGAAGAAGCTCAAGTCTCTCAATGACCTGGACCAAGCCCATGATGACCAAGAAATAGCCTTTCTCAAGCTTCAAGTCCTGGAGCAACAAAGCATGATCGATGAACTGACAAGAGTAAGTTTATTTTGTTTGTTTGATTTGAACAAGGTTAGGCTGCAAATTGGCATTTTGTGATTTCCTCAGTAATTTCCACAGTATCAATTTAATCGTGAGCTCATGTTTTTCTGTTTGATACATGTTTGCAGGAGTCTGACAGTTAAGATTCTTGGAACATTGATCACCTTGAAATTCATAGCAACACTGACTAAAAGTGACTAAAATATTAACTTATTAAATTTTAGTGGTCAAAAGTCAAAGGTAACTGTAACCTTACAACGCTTGCTTTTATTTTTATTATTTATTAACTGCAACTGGACTGATTTTCAGAGGCATATGAGCAGCCAGACAGTAATTCTAGTGTTACAAATAAAAGTGCAAAATGATAACCATAAAACTACTGATAGAAATTGCAGAAAAATAACAGCAAGAAAACAAACTCTTGTTCACCGGAAAATAGTGAATAAATGAATGAATGATACGAGTATAATGAAGAGCGAATGAAAAAGCATCATGCCATATGTCACACTTTTCAAATAAAATACAGTGAATTAGCCAACACTGTCTGCAGTGACCACAAGGCAGACTATGCATAATGGGATTACATACATTATCACATGATGCATTCAAATTGTTGTCCCATCCCATTTATAAACAAACTGTCATCATGAAAAACTTCACTGACAACTTGTAGCCATCAGTCAGCTGGGTAAAGCCTATATTGTTAAGATAATAGGTTTTACTCAGTGTGTAGATGTCATTTTCTTTTTTTCTTTTATTTCATTTGAAAAGAGGAGAAAGAAAAAGCTAACGGTGTTGTGTCGTCTTTTTTCTCTCCATTTGTCTGTTTTTTTCCAGGACCGTGAAAAACTACTACGAAAGAAAAGACATAAAAGAAGTTCGAGGCCAATAAAGGTAGAAAGAATTGAATTTGTCAGTAGCTATTTATCTTGCACTACATATAATTTAGTGAAGGGAGTGATTTGTAAGTGTTGCTAATGCTACATAGCCAAAGTTAGCATCAACCACTGTGTACCTTCCAGTGTAGAAGAGACGTTGCAAGTTCAGCATCAAACTTCTTAATAAAAAAAAACAGAAGTAAATGCACAGTTGTTCCTGCTAACACTGGCTACGATAATAGAAATAGCAAAACTTACAAGTATATACTTGGAGCAGTGTATTCTTTTAAAATATGCACTCTTTTTCAACAAGATTTTCAAAGCGGCATTACCATAGTGACACAACTTCTTAATGTTAATATAATTTCAAGGCAAAAGTTCATTTGTATTGTTTAGTCAGTGTGTGAGTAGAAACCAAAACCTTTTGCAATTGCACAGAAAGCAAAAATAACACCAATTAGCCGAGATAACATTGATGCAGAGGTGTATTTTTCTTTTTACAACAATGTAAAAAACAAAAGAGAAACCTTTTAGACCGACACAGCCATGACATTGCCCTGAGGTAATGTAAACTAGCCCTATTGATTGCTGGGAGACTATTTGATCTCCACTACTATTTGATGAAGTCTTTGAACGCCCCTCTCTGCAGAGGCACATTGTGGTGGACACCTTCTTCGGGTATGATGAAGAGTCTATGGATTCGGAGTCGTCTTCAGTGGCTTCGTTCAGGATGGACAGAACTCCTGCTACTCCCGATGAAGACCTGGATGAGGTGAGAGTTATTCTCGTATTTGTAACGTCACAAAGAAGATTTGTAGTTTATATTCCCTCTTTTCGAGTTTTATAGTGTCTGCATTTACATTAGCATCAATATCTCAAGTTTTTATCATCTCATGAGGAATCTCCTTTACTTTCAATGTTGCTATATTAGTCCAGCATAACCATAGCCTTATCTCTAAAGCTCTCTCTGTGTGTGTGTGTGTGTGTGTGTGTGTGTGTGTGTGTGTGTGTGTGTCAATCAAGGGTCTAGCCAATGAGGAGTCAGAGCTGCGTTTCCGCCAGCTGACCAGGGAGTACCAAGCCTTACAGCGAGCCTATGCCCTGCTGCAGGAACAAAAAGGAGGTATACTGGATGCTGAGATGGAAGCCAAGGTACATTTGATATTCATGCTCAGCCATTGTGAAATTTTGTGCTAAAAACTACATATGCTTAGATTATCATTTATAACAAGACTGCACATGCATCAAATAAGATAAAAATACAGTTGTGATATGAGCAAGTAAATTGAATTGAATTTATTCATCTGTTTACGATCTTTAGTTTACCATATTTCTTCGAAAATTTAAACCCTAATGTACTTAGGCCAAGGGCTTTGGAACTGTAAAGATATGAGGTATTCCTAAGTTTAGCAATGTGACAGGATCATTTTTATAATTTACCTCCTTAATTATGTATAAGGCAGGTTGAAGTGAGTATACACGGTTCTGTAATGAGTGGTCATCTCAGGTCATCTCTGTTGAGTTTTGTCATATGGTTTGTTTTAACAGGATGATGTTTTACCTTTACATCTCTGTATAACGCGGAAAAATTGATTGTTATAGAAAATGTCTTAACAAGGACTCTAGGCCTCGTGTATGGTAGGTTGTCCTCTAGTGCAGCTGTTTTTAAAACTGGACCACTGGATTAGTTGACGATCCTCAAGGACACCCCTCCCTGATTAAATATCTGGCACCATCCAGCTGCACATGTCTCACTCCACCTGTACATTAAAAGTACAGGTACAAAGTCAGATTTAGTTCCAGTTTTTAAGGCAGGTTATCAAACAGCTTCTCTGGGTCTTACGTTACAGCGAAAGGAATATTTGAGGGTTTTGGAATGTTGTGACTGTCTTTTCACATTCACAAACCAGGATTATGCCCATGTTTCAGGCTCAAGAGCAGCTGCAAGCAGATGTTCTCAGGTATAAAGCCAAAATAGAGGACTTGGAGAAAGAACTGACCCTGAAAGGACAGGTAGTACACACAAGCACATACACGAATAAAGGCACTTGCATGTACTAATATAATTAAAGAATATAAATATGACAAACCAATATATTGAAAGATTCACCAATGACTTTACTCCATTAACATCTTGGGATACAGAGCTTGTTAAATAATATTTTTACTTTCATTGAATAGCTCTGTTTCTGCTCTATACCAGGACTCCAAATGGGTGGAGGAGAAGCAGCTCTTCTTACGGAGAAATCAGGAGTTATTAGAGAAGGTTGGAATGAACTTCAAGTTTGTTTTCCAATAATCAAACATAAACAGTGTTGGTATTGCATTCAAAAATATTTATCTTGTCTTTGCACAGGACTGGTGTTATTTAAAGAAAAAAACCTTCATAATTCCCTTAAAAAAACTATGATGAGGCACTTTTGAATTCATCAGTTTGATGACACCTGTCATCGATGTTGCATTTGATAATGAGAATTGTCTAACTGAGGAAGTTTCCTACAGTTATTCCTATTGTAGCTACTATGTGAATGTGTTGATAACTCCCTCAACCTGTCTTCTCATTCACTCTTATTCTTTGTGGTGTTTAGGTGGAAAAGTTGGAGTCAGAGTGCAGCCGGCTGCAACAGGAGCTGCAAGACTCCAAAGACCAGAATGAACTCTTAGAGTTTAGGATACTGGAGCTAGAGGTGAGACGCAAAGAGTTTCCTACCAAGCCTGTGTTACCCTAGCATGATAAAAGTTGCTGTGTGGTGAGACCATAAGATCTTAAAGATTCCACAATGAGCTCAAAATGGCTTTAAGATTTATATAACCTAATAAATGTGAGTGTAAATAATTTTAATGATTCCAAAAAACATTTTACTATCCTGAGAGCACAAACAAAGATCACTTCACAGGCACCATGGCTAGTTTTTTAGTCTTTCCAAAAATGCTGTCAGCATGTTCATTGATCAAAAATAACACTGAGGATTCAAGATAAATCTCATGTTAAGATTTTTCTATTGTTTCAGTCTGAATGTTTTTGTCGTTGCATGGCTTCGAAAAAGAACAATATTCTGTCTAAAATGGCTTTAGCCAAAATGTGAGTGTGAGTTTGTTTGAACTGTTTTCCAGCTACAGTTTCCAGTTTCATAGCCTGGTTTTTACTGTTGGTTGGTGTCTCAGAGATTTTATGCCCAAACATTGGTAGATTTTTTTTTATAGCTATATAAATCCACCACACCTTCAAATGAAGACCAGAAGATTTAAATGCCCAGAGGGTGAAGAACAACATCAGGCACCAACAAGTAAAATGTCTCATGTTGTAGAATGACTTAGTGAACTGACCCATGTGCACAACCCTTGATTTGCAATATAAAGCACTAACGTTTTCACGTGTCAGACACCCAATCAAGTATTATTCTGTTCTATGTTGAATTTGCCTGTCAAGTTAGTCACTAAGCAATAAAGACAGGCAGCCCACTAATCTGTCAGTCAGGCTGATGAGTAGCTGACAGTGTCTTTGTGTTGAGGCAGTGCTGTAGGGCAGAGACTTTTTTTCTCAAGGAAAATGTGCCTTTTAATGTGTCCTTAGAGATGTTGACTCTCTTTTATAGAAGACATATTGAGTTCAGTTCAGTTTTAATGTTCTGCATCACTTGGTGTGGAAATTTGACTCTGGCAATTAAAACAGGATCAAAAGTGGATAGCAAGATTTAAGGGATGAGTCCAGCCCATCTTACAGACCTTTATAACGTGCAGGTGGTCCGAAAGGCTACTCACTCTCTGGAGTGCCAAGACTTCCCTCTTTGAACAGAAGTTGAGCTGTTATACTCATGACATCAGTTTAGGGCCTGTTATGACGACCAAGTTTCCCTTCGTCATTTAACAAATGAAAAGCAGCAAGAGCAGATAATATTGTATTGTCGCTTTTTGCATGAATTGTTTACTTGACTTTTGTGCTTTGACTTTGATGTGCGAACTGTTGCTCTGACAAACGCTCCACAAGTGTCAGTGAACAATCATAATACAGGGTGGGCTTAAGGGCCACCTTGTGAGCACAGAGGAGGAGAGACCTCTCAAACATGCACAGTGCAGTGTTGAAATCAACTGATACCAGATCAGAGTGATGCTTACAACAGCATACAGCAGTGACAGGGTGAAATATGGCTAGTCAACATTTTTTAATGGCTGCAAAAAGCAAAGAGCACCACCTACAGGAACATAAACAAAAAATTGAAGCAGTTTTATTATATTGTAAAATAATACACCTTAAAAGACTGCTACCCAGGTCTGACACAGAGTCAGGGGAGTCTTGATGAGGGTTTGAGTGAGTTAGTATAATAACATTTCTGTTGTTGTAGGAGCGTGAGAGGAGATCCCCTCCATTCAACCACCTGAGGATGCATCCCTTTTCTGAGGGTGTCAGTGCTCTGCAGATCTACTGTATGAAGGAGGGGGTGAAGGTACGCAGCTATAAAAAGTTTTATGCATAATCATAGTAACTGATTATTAAGTAGAGCAGGTTTAATAAACAGATAGAAGTTTTTGTAAATTACCTTTTACTTGCCTGCTCCTGACTTTTAATTTGTTTTCCTCGCAGGATGTGTGCATACCAGATCTCATTAAACTTCTAGATATCCTGGGAGACAATGGGGTAATTTATAGAAATATAGTACATATAGTATCACCTTATAGCAACACACTATTGAAGTTTTAATACTAATAATACACCCCCCTTTTTGTATAGAACTTAAGAAATGAAGAGCAGGTGGCCATCATTCAGGCTAGCACCGTTCTGTCACTTGCAGAAAAGGTAAGTTTCAAATAAAAAGTCAGATTACATAAAAAAATATCAACACACTGAATAGTCTGTTCTGCACTGACTGGTGTCCTGCTGTTTGTTGCCCTCCAGTGGATTCAACAGATTGAGGGGACGGAGGCAGCACTGCACCAGAAGATGGTGGACCTGGAGATTGAGATGGTGAGTGACAACAGGAAAATGTATTTTCTTTATAACCTGGTTGAAGCTGCCAGTAACACGTATTAAGCATATTTAGCTAATATTTCCTTGTATATAATGTGTACTTTCACAGTTCATCTTCTCTTCAGCCAATATTTGTGTATCAGGAGTAAAGAAAGCACATTAGCCTTCATTTGATTTCAAAGGACATGTATTTTTTACAGGAGATGTTCTGTAAACAGAAAGGATATCTAGAAGAAGAGCTGGACTACAGAAAACAGGCCCTGGACCAGGCCTACATGGTAGGTTTGCATATCACTATGTTTGTGTGCTATGTATACGTTACATTATGTGGCCAAAACATAATGTTATGCAGCAATTCTGTGGGTACACAACATTTTGTCCCACCTGGGAACCAGTATCTGGCCCATAAGGTTGAACATTGAGTTCTAGTTTGAATTACGACAAGGTTAAGAGTGAGGGTTGGGTTTAGACATCTGAGTAAATGCATTTTCCTTACTAGCAGGTTATTTCTATGTGTGTATGTAAGACATTAATAGTAATAATTGCCCCTTCTTTCTCTGAACAGCAAATCCAGGAGTTGGAAGCAACGTTATACAACGCCCTGCAGCAGGACAAGGTTCGGTTAAATCACAACATATTTCAGCCATATTGTTAAAAAAAAACAAAAACAAGAGATTCTTTGTATTTACTTTTGTTTCAACCTCTTACAAACCAGTATGGTTGCATTTATGCAATTTGAAATACTGGACGACTAAGTTTTTTCAAGTGAACACACCCATTTAGAAAATGTCAAGAAATGCGTCATCAAAAATGGTGATTAATTTGCTTTTGACATGCAGTCTCATGATCATGCAAATTCCATTACTCTGGATCATTAGCTCTGTCTACATTGAAGCAACATGACCCATTCACATGGTTTCTTGAAAATTATTATGAAAGAATTGGAAATTATTAATGCAGATTAAAAACACAAGTTTCTAGTAAACTGATGAAGCCTCTGCTGATATAAGTGTGTAACGTAGAGTAAGTCAGAATGTACAAGATTTTTTTTTTGCTCCATCACCATGTGTTTCTGACGCCTGTCTCTTGCCTCCAGGTGATAAAGTACGGCGAGCCACTGGATGAGCTCCAGAGGGACGAGCTGCGGACGGCGGTTGAGAAGCTGAGGAGGCAGATGCTGAGGAAGAGTCGAGAGTACGACTGCCAGATCCTCCAGGAGAGGATGGAGCTGCTGCACCAGGCGCACCAGGTCCGTCTACGTCAACAGCACCCAGAGATGGAGCTTTTCGCCGCAAAGAAGAACGTGTCTCATCATTGTCTCTCTGAATATTTGCAGAGAATTCGTGACCTTGAGGACAAGACAGAAATCCAGAGGAGGCAAATTAAGGACCTTGAGGAAAAGGTAGGCTATGTTTGATGTCTTTCTGTGAAAAACAAAAAAAATATATAATAAAAATAACAAAAGACAATAAAACTCACAAAGAAATGTTCTGTAGTCTAAAGATCTTTGTATCGAGGCAGTCAGAGTGAAAAGGATTTAACAAAAAGCCAGTGAAATTACTATCTAATCTATACTAAGCTGTAATTGAATTCAGTGGTTGTTTTTATTGACTGTTTATAAGAAATGTGAAACAGTAAACGCAGCACAAATACCATGGAAGCCTTACATAATTATATTCAGAAAAATGATTTCATTATTCACAATTGATACAGTTGCAGTTTCTCATTGCAGTGAATCTTCGTGTCCGTCTCTGCTGTTGCTAACATATCTTTCATGTCCCTCTAATTCTCTTACCTTCTTTCTCTCTTCTTCATTTCTGTCTTTCTTTCTACAGTTTTTGTTTCTATTCCTCTTCTTTTCTCTTGCCTTTATCCTTTGGCCTTGAAGTCTTTGGCGTGTCCTGTAGCAGAGGTGAGTCCTGTGGGCTTTGAGTAGAAAACCACCACCGTCTTTCATCTGGACCTTGCTCAAATACCTTTCTATTAAAGCAGAGCCTGCACTGCACAAGTGTTTTTGGCTTTGTGGGAAGCAGACCTGATACAGACTACTGGCCTTCACAGTAACAGCAAGGAATTTATTAGTACTTTAAGAAACTATTAATCTAATTTGGATTGTATTCTGTATATCAGTAAAAGCAAAGATAGTGTCCTATTAGAATTGTAGATGCTGCATGTAATACACTGTACTGTACAAACTGTACATGATTGTACTCTTCCTACCTTCAACATTAACTAGGTGGCCAATCACAGCTGTGGATGTGTGTCATATTGAGAGTATGCTCTTGTTTTGGTCCTCACATTGTGACCACTAGGTGGCTCAGTGCTTCTCACAAGCAAAACTGATTTGACCCTGGTCTGTTTATTCCCCTTCTTACATATTTACTTGCTTCACCTTGTCTTGACCTAGAAATATTCTCCATCATTACTTATTTCTCTCTGCACTCTCTGCCTCTTCTGCATTTCTGTTCATGTCCATGTGTTTTTTTTTTCCCTGTTACACGAACATATCTTTTTTTTATTTTATCGAAAGGTATGTGTAGCTGACATCTCAGAAACCAAACAATGCCATCATCATCACCATCTCTTACTTCATCTTGTGTATTTGTTTTTGTGACATTTCAGGTTTTGATTCATGTTTATTTTAACCCATGTTTTTTTTTTTTTTAACCCATGCTTTCTTTAATTTATGCCAACAGCTTTCCCGGTGTGTGAATGGTGTCACAGAAAAATTCAGTTGTTTTTTTTTCAGTGTCTTTTTACAGCCTGAGTTGCATCTCATACCCATTACAATGAATCCTGCATTCGTAGGTTTGTCAGCCACATGGATGCAAACAAAATCAACCAACTAAAGCTGTTGTGATTAACGTGTTGGCAAACAATTACCCATTAACACATCCAGCAGATGTAGAGCATCGTTACCATTTGTTTGGAGGCATGACATCAACTCACCTTTTTTTTGCTCAGTTTTGGTTCTTGATAGAAAACAAAACATCTGCCACCTTAGCTGCTAAATGCTCTGCCATGTTCAACGAGTGTGTGCAGGGCTGGTAGCATACAGCTGGAAACAGGAAGATAAAACAGTGAAGCTGCAGGAGGTAAAACCAAAACAATAAGCTGAAAGAAGAAGATATAATATGAAACTGAGGAGGATGAAAACAGTCTGGATTAGTCATTCAGTAGACTGCGCCAATGTGCTTACGTTATTTTCAGTTATTCTAAAGAGTCTCAGCTGCTGACAAAAGAATACAATAAACACTGGTGTCTAAAAATAAAATAAAATCTGCAGATTACGCTGTTGTGTTATGTTTGACACACAGTACTTTTGACTGTTGTAATGCTCTAAGTCTCCTCTCTCTCTTTGTTTCCCTGTCTCTCAGGTGGTGTGTCAGCTTGGAGATCTTGTTTGTGACTACAGTGTTATTTATTTTTTGGACAAGCGTGGAACAGTGTGTGTAGCAGTGGCTGCTAGTGTCATAACATCAGTGACTGCCGTTGGTGTAAGGTGGATGTGTCGTGGATGTTGGATGTTCACACTTCAGATTTTATCTTTTTTTTTTTTTTTTTTAATTGGGATGGGGTTCTCAGGATGCTGCCCAGGATTATATTTTTTAAAGCGGTGTTGGACATTAAACATCTCTCCAAACAAGAATGACACACAGTTAGAGAGACTTACTATAAATGGAGACACACACACATATACCCATACACATACAGTTTATGGACACGCATGCATATACAGAAGCATGCAGATGCAAACACATACACACACACAAACACACACACATACGCACACACATGCTTTGACAAATCCAAACCAAAGCCTGGGAAATGTTCTCTCTGCCATGCAGGGTAATAATATGTCATACACCACCATTTAGCCACAGTGGGAATATAAACAGACAGAAAACTCATTGACAACGGGGCAAACAAACCACCAAATCACAGCTTCTCTTCTTTTTTCTCTTCATTCCTTTACTTTCCAAACCTGAAAGGATGTTCCACACAAATGCAACCTCTCGGTGAATAGAAGCGAGCCAACTCAGGGCCCTTGAGTGCAGAGGCCGTTTGAACAGTGCTGGTCTCAGGTCAGATTATAATAAGGAACACTCGGGACGTGGTGTCTCACCAGCTGGCCTGTCTGTACTGTTCCCAGGATGGTGCTTACACAGACTGCCTGGACTCTCCAGAATTTATACCTGGAAAAAGACAGACCTGCACTGCAGAGACTGGTGTGTACAGACACTGAAGGGGGGGATACAGGACACTCAGGTTGACGCGTCCTCTCCGGACACATATAACACTCTCTTGAGTGAAGAGAGATAAAAAGAGAAAGAAAAGATTACAGGGGAAATGACACTCTCTGATCCAGCTCCACTCAGCCTGGATCTCCACAGAAAAACCTACGGATTGTCAAACCGCATCTTAATTTTTCTCAAAAGCCAGCAGACTGTAAGAGCTTTACTCTCTGGTTATCTTTATGTTTTTCTCCTTTCTTTTTTACAGCTCCCACAACTCAGATACTGTGTCCCAAGATTTCCACTGAAAAAACATCACTATTCCGTACTGTAATATATACATTTGTTATAATGTACATGAGTCTGAATTATTTCATGTAGTCTCTCCCCTTTTTATTTCTGTGAATAGTTTCACGTTTCTTTTACTCTCTGAAGCAGCTTGAACAGTTGATGTACTTGGCAGTTTATAAATGACTTTAAAGGAGTATTAATTGCTCTGTTTCATTGTGGTGATGGCTGCGAAAATTCATTTTACTTCCTTGAAAATTATATCTGAAAATTCGTTGGAATATGAATGTGGAATAATGGAATATTTGCCTCCCCGTTCCCTTTTCCTCCCTCTATCATACAGCACCCTGGGTTCATTGTTCTACTGTTTAAAATGTGTTGCTCTGGTTGACCAGCAGGGGGTGCTGGTTTCACCTGAGTGGCTTTCAATTTCCCCTTTAAAGTTACATGATCTTTAAGAAACTTGTAAATATTGTCAGACTACCCTGCAAAGTATCTTTATCTCCCCTGGTTGGATGATTAGTCAGTTTAAACAGTTATGCCATCAGTACTTTCTGGTCCATAAAAAAAAAAAATTAATTGATCAGTTGAATCAATTCATAGAACTAAAAATACAGAGAAAAAAACATTAGAACGTCAACCATATTTCTGTCTGAAGAATATTGCAGGTTCTCTCTCTACCCCTCTTTTTTACTAACCAAAATGTCTTTGATACTAACAGTTATCTTTTAATATACACAACTGGCCATTGAGGAATCCACTTCCACCAAAATGAAACAGGAGAAAGTGAATGCAACACGACACCTGCTCCACTTCTCTCCTGTTGAGCTCACTCTGCCCAGTCCCTGCAATATTTACAAGCTGACTGCGCTTGTTCCCCACGTACCCATGCTAGTGTATCTGCCATCACACTGCCCCACTGGCTCCATTCACACATCTAGAGTAGCCTCTCTGTGGCGTCTCATTACAGAGCTGACAGTAACTACCACTCACTTCAACTCACCAAGGGGAATGACTGAGACTATTTCTGTGCAAACTCAGCTAACTAGCAGTTGCCTTAAATGCACTTTCCCCTTTTTTCCGCTTGTATGTTCCTTTTTAAGTTATTTTTTCAGGCGGTTGTTATTATCATGTAATGTTATGTATATATTGTTTTTGTTTTTATCTCACAGAGGATCTTTACCGTCTGTCTTCCAGTCAGAATTTAACCCCTCCTCCTACTTTCGTTTAGATTATTAAATAATCAGAAAAAAGGAGCAATGCTGTAAAAAATAATAATAAAAAAAAAAAAAAAAATCATGGCCTTTGACCTCAGAGGTTAAATTGTCTTCTTTCCACATCTTTTCTACAGGTATGCTTGGTGAAGGTTTTTGTGTTAAAGGTGAGCATTTTAAACACTCCTTATATTTTTTCTTTCTTACATTTCTTATAAACTTTCAACATCCTGACTCCATTCAGCTCACTGAACTTTAAATTCTCCATGTCAATGCATTCCAGTCTTTTCTGCTTTTCAAGTTAAATTATATCTGTTAAAAGACATTTTAGATGATTTATTTTTTTCAGTTGTACACCTCTTAAAGAATTTCCATTTTGAGAGGAATAGGGAGAAAAAGATTTTAGCATTTGGTTTAAAAGGTAACAACAGGGTTATTATTTGTGTCCTCTTTGTTATCCAAGTGTCTCAGTGTATTACATTTTTTTCCTGTCAATTTTAATCCCACAAGTTCTATTTAGTAGCTGTTCTGGAGCTTTTGAACCTATTGCACAATCTTCATCTGTTTTTATTTTGTTGAAATGTAAAAAAAAACTGACAGTGTATCTATGACCTTGGAAACAGCAGCTGAAAAAAATAAATCTCACCACTAGGTCAATTGAACTGTTGCTGCCAGCTTTCATTTTTTTTTTTTTTTTTGAAAGTGTACAGAAATATGTAAATAAAAGCTTTCACCAAATCCACAATAACAGGGCAGCATCATCCGCTGATAAGGTCGAACGCTCCAGAACAACTACTAAACAGATGAGTTTGTTTGGTCATCAAAAATGACCTTACAAGCTTTTAATTTTTTACTATAACCTCTTATTTCTGTGGTGCCCATTATCAGAATTTAATTTAATATGCACAACTATATTGTTTGTGTTGCACTTTATTTATTGAATCCTGTTAGCGTCATGTATGTCATCACTCTGCTTGGTTCAGGTCAGGAAGAGGGAAATGGGATTTGAACTGTGGCTGGTATTGGTTATTCTTCCATCTGATGTGCTCTGCACATGCTTCATTCATAATCAATGGACAGAAACACCAGAGGTGTTGTAGCCACTGCCCCTCGCTGTTCAAGGCCAACAGTATTTGTCAAGGCAAATATCACTATATTTGTGTGATATCTTTAAGCTTTTCATCAACCGTATCAACAGCATACAGGTGCTCTCTTATGACACAGAGTGAAGACTTGTGGTACATTATGAGACTCATAAAACCTTCCTTACTACACTGAAGCAGTCAACGCTTCGGTTGTCTCACAAGCTTGTTAAAGATTGGGCTTTTCCACATTATGAGCCCTTCTTTCTTTCTTTCTTTCTTTCTTTCTTTCTTTCTTTCTTTCTTTCTAAGCTCTGCGGGACACAGAGCAGAGTCAGTCCAGGATAACAGTCTGTCTTTTCACTTTGGTCATGACTGTCCTTGCCAAGCCAGACAAGAACAGAGGTCGAGCCAAATTTTGTGCAGTAGATGAGTCCTGCCAAAGGATGTCTGTCAGAAAAGCTATCTTCTATCTGTCCTCTTTTCACAAATCCACACAAAGGTCACTCTCCGAGGTTAGACTGTGCACTGACTGAATCACTACCTTCCAACACTAATTTAAATTAAAATGAAGTTTTAAATTAAAAAAAAAAAAAAAAAGCATTTTTCCTGCAATCTGCATTACTATCTGCATATTTCTGTGTCTGAGCACATAATCCTTTATGGCATATTTGTTGTTAGCTAATGGAAACAGCTTCTTCTGCAGAAAATCAACTGTAGGTGTTTTTCCAGCACAGGCCTAGAGCTAAAACCTACTTGGACTATTTGAGAGAAGGGTGAATGGTTTTAAATGTCATATTTTAATCATGAGTCATCCTGGATAACATGTAAACCTCTGCGCCAGTGTGTTAAAGAGTCTGCCTAACTGTAAGAGATAGCACAACTAAAATCCTCAGAGTAGCGTACACAGTACATCCTCAGAGGCTCTTTAACCTTATTTCAGCAGCAGCTGGTCAGCAGCCAAACCATCTCAGGCGGAAGCAGCTGCCCAGTCTGTTCTGGTCAGCTCTGTAGCAACATGACTCACACTCCTATTAAACCTGTGAGAATGGTAAACCCCTTGTTTGCCCTTATCTAATATTTAATAACAGTTAGAATAAATTGCTTCCCTGCTATGCACAAATATCTCAAAGTCATTTAAAGGTAATTTTAATCTAAATTAATAGGAATCTGCCTCAGCCATTGTGAGGTACAGTAAAAAGCAGCTGAGGTGAGTTTTCTCTTTTCTCCTCTCCTGCTTTGACCACAGTATGTCTTTATTTGTCCACATCATGAACCTTAATATAGCCAAAAGTTTAAACTCCGTGTTTCTCACACTCTGAAAATATACATTTTTAAAAAGAGTCATTGCAGACACCAGAAAAATGTAAATGAAGATGAGCCAACCAGAAGCTCCAAAACAAATATACTGTAGGTGCGAGGGGAGACTGGTGGAAGTGGTAAACTGGTATGCTGTCACACTAAACACATTAAAGGCTGTCATGCTTTTAAAAAAAAAGGAAAAGGAAAAAACTGAAACATTTTGTTTCAGATAAAAAAAAAACAGAGTAACAGAAGTAGTGATCCAGGGTTGGGATGAACTTGAGACCAGTACTTATTTTTTTGTGTCGAATAAAGGTGAGTCAATGCAGAAATCATTTGTGCTTGTCAGACCTTGTGCATTATGGTTTCCTGTTCAAATGAACTCCAATTGACTTGCCTGTGGAAGAGTGGCCCACTTACCCACTTCTTTAAAGGTCCCACTTGCCGCAAGGCCTTTTGTGCCAAATCCATGAAGACCACTGGGCTTGAATTAGCCAAACTCACTCCTATCTGCCGTTATTCCATCATGCCTGAATGAACATGAACTTAAGCCAGTGGCAAAATGGGAGCTATTGTCTCATGGGGTGGTATTCATCTTACTAGCCAGCCTACCTTACATCCATTTTTTATACAACGGTGGTAGATAGTCTAGTGTTTTGTTCCAGGATTACTGCTGTCATTGCTTTAAAAGCCTCATTAAGACAGAGCAATATCCTGTTCGGGATCTTCTTGACCAAGTGCCAAAAAGCTTTATGTCATTGGTTCTATATTTAATTCATTTGCAGGAAAATACCAACCAAGTCATCATCTACTTTCTTTCCTTATAATCACTTACTTTGACAGTGACACTGCAAATTTTCTTACGCCAAAATGCGATAAACAACTCAGTGGCTGTTTTGTTATTATGGTTTGCAGCTATCATGACATCACCGACATTGAAAGCCAGACAGTGAGAGCTGATGGCTCCACTGCCTCCCAGTCAGTCTGCTCTGTCCCGACCACAGTAAAACAGGGTACAGTGCAATACAAACATACTCTGCATGAGCCTCTGAGCACTGTCCTTGTTCTTTCACATAACATTGAATTCTTGTCAAGTCAACTGCTCGGTGTCAGTGTGCGGCCAGCAGAAACACTAAGCTGTTGGGAGAAAATCTAAAAAATGTTGTCACTTTTGTTTTGTTCTCCTCCTCCCAGCATTATTTACTGTCTAAACACAAGTAACATATTAGAGAGCTGAAGAGACAGACACCCCAGAAAACACTGAGACTCAGTAATTTAAAAAAGAATTACAGAGGCAGGAACTTTTAGTGGGCTCCTGGCATCTCTACAAGCCTTGATGCTTTAATCACATCCATGTGAGTGGAAATTTCTGCTGGCCCAACAAGTTAGTGCAGAAGATGCCAACAGAGCCACAGGAACTGCGACAGTGGTATTCAACGAAGAATGTGTGGAAATACAGCAACTTATCATATTTTACTGGGCCCATCAAAAAAAAAAAATCAGTTTAGTGATCGTTCTTTTTGTTTTCTGTGCTATGCATTTTGCATGGGTCAGTTTCTCTGAAATAAGATGACAAAACCAAATTCTCCTTTCTCATTTTCAGTATTGTAAGCTGCATGATCTAGTATTCATGTCTCACAATAATTCCCCTCATGCTAACATATATTTGCAAACTATAAGTGGTGTTCAAAAGAGTTTAGTTAGATGTTCTCTTCTTGCTTGGAAACATACAAGTTTTTCATCTTCAGGGTCAGAGATTTAAGAGTTTAAGTCGGGTTGCCATGCATGAGTTTGCTTTTGTTCCACAGGGGATAGGCAGGAAAAGCACTGGATGCTGGCGTGACTGCGGTGCCCCGCGAAGCAGCTCTCTGCTTGAAAACCAGTGATGACAACCTGTTAGATGAGACTTGAGCACAGGCCCTGTTTGACTTCACTGTAGCCGACAGTGTGACTGACCTTGAGACTTTTCCTCATCTCTGTGGACTGTGTGCTTTCTGTCCTTTCTCTCGCTCTCTCAGTCTCACACACACACACACACACACATTTGGCAAGTCACCGGGATCTCTGGATGCAGCCACATGGTATTTCTAATCCACCTGATGAAGAAATTCCACCAAGCCCTCCACCTCCTCAGTTAAACCAAAACCATCCAACCATCCTGTGTGTTGTTCCAGGCAAACTGACATGGGACTGAACTGCCATTTTTCTCTCCACTTTAAATCATATCAACAAGTCTGAGTGGGATTTTGACAGTTAAAAAAGGCCATGAATTATCACTAATGGGACATTGTTATACTTGACTGGAAAATAAGGCTCACAGGCTGTAAAACTATCTGTAACTTACTTACTGTGTGTAGATAGGCAGCACAGTTACAGACTCGTGAAACATGCTGATATGTGGTCGTTACATAATTGCCCTCGTGTTTACTGAGTGATGGCTTTGACTCCTGTTTCTCCTTTGTAGCTCCCTTGACTCAGCAGTCTCTCAGTTTGAGACCCTCTGCCTGAGAGCTGCTTGTCTCCCGCGGTGCTGATACGATCCTGTCTCATTTGTGCTGGCGCAAAGTAACCACCCCGGGGTGCCTCCGCAGAAGGCCACACACATTAAGAAGCACCGGCTTTTGTATTCGGGGGGG
>CM076660.1:9668815-9964409 GCA_038496675.1 Rachycentron canadum | reverse complement strand
GGGGGGGGGGCTGCGGGAGGTCGAGGGGAGAGCGTGGGCGCGTGCGTCGCGTCTTCGGTGGTGCTGAAAGGACAGCTCCCCTCACACTCACTCACCTGTGTCCTCACAGTTTGTTGCGTTTCAAACAACAACACAACACAACACAACAAACCCACAAGTCCACAGTCAAATGATTTAAAGTCTTTCTTAAAATCTGACACAAAACCACATGGTACCTTTGCATCTGGCGCCACCACCACCACAGTGCCACCTCTGGCTTTAACTCAACTCCTGCCTGCCTGTCTACCCCGGCTCCCTCACAGCTAGATACACACACACACACTCTCTCTCTCTCTCTCACACACACACACACACACACACACACACAAGCAGGCAGGCACACAGCACTTCAGCACGAGTTTCACCGTCTTTCTCGGTCACTTGAGCAGGGATCCACCATGGCAGAGCGCAGGGGAAACTGGGACAAGGCGGAGGACGACCTGCCGGTTTATCTCGCCCGACCCGGCACGGCCGACCAGGTCCCCCGGCAGAAACACGGTGGCTTGTTTTGCAGCGTCGAGGGCGCGTTTGAGTGCAAAACCATAGACTTTGATGCCCTGAGCGTTGGCCAGAGGGGCTCCCGCACCCCGAGGACCGCGAAACGAGAGGCCGACCAAGAGGCGAGGAGCTCGGCGAGTGACAGCAGGAGCTCCCCTGGTGCGGGGAGCCCCGCAGCGAGCAGGCAACGGTGGAAAGACTCGCAGCAGGTTGAGATTAGAAGCAGCGGAGCTAAAGAAGTGTTGCAAAACCTGGGAGATGAAAAGGTAGCGTGACTTTTTTAACTTTTGCGTGACTGGCAGGAGACTGCTGCAGCATGTGTGAATGACAGGGCTGGTCTCCACAGTGTGTGGCACTGCTGTGTCTGTTTAGTCTTTTCTGGTACCTTATTGATTTAACGTATTGTTTCATGATATCATTACTAGACTTCAATGGGAAATATATACAATGAAACAAGATTTGTGAGCTTTTAAAGATATAAAAAGACCTTTATCCTTGAAGTTCATGAACAAAATTAACTTAGCCTACTCATACAGAAAAGAACTGACCAACTCCCACTGACACTAGTGCTGTCAGGCTGTGGGCCACACCTTAATAAATTCTGTCCTTCATCTTCACAATGGATGTGTCACTCTGCCACATTACTATATGCCCCAACTCATGATGAGTGATAATAAAGCCCTAAGGTGAAATTGTAGAAAGAATTTAAATGGCATTTGCAGAACAGATGGAGAATAGTCATAGAGCCTCAAATAGCACCAAACAAATATTAAGGATTCATGAGAAAATTTAATTTCTCAGCTAGCAACATTTGTTTTTAAGGTATATGGAGAAAAATACACACTACCTGCCAAAATGGCTGGGAAAGAGGCAGTCCTACCACCCACAGCCAGCATTCAACAGCATATGTTTGACAAGTATTCTTAAAGCCTTGAAGAAAACGTAAAAGTGGAAAATGTAACCAGGGTATTAAGACAATATAAAGAAAAAACTACTAAAAGCAACCAAGGCCACAGAGCACGGCTGGAAAACCTCAAGACTGGACAAATGAAAATTTCTGTCATCGCTACAACCCTGGGCCTGAAACCACAGAGCCAGCTACCGGGATGCTAAATATTTTTGCTGCAGAAACAATGCAACAAGTGTTGTCCACACATTCATCAACCTGCTATTTTTGTGTGACAACTGTAGATCCATGAAAGCCATAAATTCAAATGCAAGCTAGTGACATACTTTAGCCCTTCTATACAAGACTAATCTACTCTGATCCTAGTAAAATCAGATTAATGAGAGTAGCGAGAACTGAATGTTGCTTCATATTTTGTTGTTGTGTACATGCACAGTTGGACATTTCGTTCATAACAGACAAGTTATGAAGTTACACCCCATCTGTAACTGAGAAATATGAGCATCCTCAGTCTTTAAAACCTGCTGTACACATTCAGTAAAAAAAAATATCAGTGTCATAAAAGAAGTCAGCATCACTTGAAGCATCCCTCTGGACAAGAGACTGCAGTGTTTTCAGGTGGTTGCTGTGGTTTCAAAGGTGTTCTTGGTGGGGGTTTGGTATCGTTGCTGTGGTGATCTTGTTAGATTGTTATGTCCAAGCTAATTACAGTGATGATCATAGAGGGAACCTGCCGTTCCCTCTAAGCAGTTTGGTTTGCAGGATGTGCAGGTTATACAGGTGGATCCAGTGACGCAAGTGGTGGTAGCAGCATTAGATTAGTATCACGCTTCCTTGTAAAATACTGACAAACTGTAAGATGAAAGAGCAAATTTTGTGCATTCCTGCCACACTTTGCCATTCTTCAAAAATGATATCTGAAAAAAAAACTTAAAATATCACAGAAATATGTTTCCATTCAACTGAGGTGGAAATCTTGTGTCAATAAAAGCAAAATGTGACAATGAAAACAGGCTTGGTGAATAAATCATGACATACATGATGCATGTGACTGAAGTGTCTACTGAAGATATGACAAGCGGCAGCAGATGAAAACATCAGGTGTGTGTCAAGCGGTTTCCTCAAATTGACACAAGAAACAAACATAAGTGTTATATTTCATCTGTGATTTTGACATTGTTTTCCACCATTTGAAGCTCAACTGGTTATTTTCTCATTATAGTGTCTCATTCTACTTCTTCAACAGTTTAATGGAGAATTAGTGGCACTAACTCCTATTATTGGCCTGACAGTAGTGGATAGAAACACACACTCCTTTGCATTTTATTGTGAAAAGGTGCTTTAATGTTTCAGCACCATGGAGAGAGAGGCACAAAGAGAGAGAGGACAATTGTAAATGACAACAACAAAAAAAAGTATTTGTCTTTTATGTTTTTCAATTCCGTCTTGAAAAAAGAAAGACCGCTTTTCAAAATTGGTGGAGCATGCATGAAAATATTGAAATAACAGTATGAAATAAGCAAGTCTCATATATTACAGTCAAATAGAATCAAATTAAATAAAATTTTTAGCTCAAATGCAATCAAAAGCAGGTATTGTCAGCCTAATGATCTCAGTTCTGAAATCATCAGCAGCAGTGATAGAGTTTACTATAATCATACCACTTAATGATGTGTATTGCTTCAGAGAAAACCAGTAACAGCACAGTATCATATTTCACCACCAAGAGTTATTGTGATAAAATGCACTGGAAATGAATGTCTAAATTTTCTGCCATGTATTGTGACACTCTTGTTGTTTCTATAACTTAAACACAGCTCGATCCAAGTCTAAGTTCACACAGTAGTTAAAATAAAACTGCCTGTTGATGTTTCTGCTGTTGCGGCAGAACACTTATCTCCCTCTGTTGGATGCACTGGAGATTCAACAGCAAGCAGAAGAATGACAGACCTGTTGTGAGCCTAATGTTTACATCAGCCTAAAGTTTAAGTATGTTTGAGAAGACTGATGAATAATCTATGGTAGGAATGAGAAAAGTTTTCCTGTAAAAGCTCACTTTTTTGCTTGAACAGTTTGTCCTTATCTTTTATGCGTCACTGATTTTTGTGCTGTTATGGATTCTGTGCCAGACAGCAGACAGTTTGTCACGCAATCTCACTAACCTCATCTGTATCTATCTGCATTTAAATCCTCACATCAGCCAAACAATATATTTAATACTAAATACGAACTGTATCCTAACAGCCTTTACTGTCACAGTCCATTATGGCATAAAATGACGTTTTCCCACTCAGCATGAATATAGACATCTTCTATGTGGCAGTCAGCCAATTTCTCCCCTTGTGGCCTGATGATGAACTGCAATATTGCACCTCCTGAGGTAACAGATGATTCAGCAGAAATCAACTGAGTTAGTCTGTGTGCGTTTTTGCACCTTGTGTAGAAACTTTGTGAGGACATCAGACTGACAGCAGAGACAGGACATGCTTACTCTTCTGATATTATTTTAGTACAGCCTGGATGCCAGGCTCAACATGCAAATGAAGGACAAGTGCAAAAGCTGCAATACACTCTTTCTTTTCCCAGTTTCAATGTCTTTTGATTTGATTCTGAAAATAATTGTAGTGTGTTAATTGTTGGGGTTAATGGTTGCTTATTTTATGGTAACAGTGAAATAATTGTCTATATTGAATAAGCTTTGGTTGATATTGTAATAGTAAACAGGACTGGTTATATTTATAGATGTCACTGGCTTCTTCCTATCTGGTGAGCTAATTAGTGCAATCAGATGCAGTAATGGACTGAATTATAGGGAGTGGCCAGCCAGATGCCTGGTTTGCCTGGTTTGGGGATGAACCCCCAACCCTTCCACCCCCGCTTCCCTTCTCCTCTTTGTTGTCCTGCAGGGTGGCAGTCAGACTGGGAGAGGCACTCACATCCACTCTGACACACACATACACTTCATGCCCACATATGCACTGACTCATATAAGCTTGTCCGTAAGCACGTGTATAAGGTGCAACATGAATTATAACAGTATCTTTCAGGTCAATTATTAAAGGTGCAGTAGGTAAAACATTCAACAATCCTGATTCAGAGACAAACACTGGAAGACAAAGAGACAAGGAGGCACCAGTGCACAGTAATTTAAGTGGCACACCTACAACTTTATCCATAATGGTCAGTTTACTAGTCGCAAGAAGCACTACTCCTATACACAGTTGTGTTATGTTGTCTGTGGGTCTGGAGGAGTTTTGGTAAGTTATGTTAAGTCTGAGAAAACAACTTACCTTCTGTATGGATTTATATTGATTTATAAGAGAAAGATATTGTTATATACTGTTGTATTAAGTTTATAGAAGTGGCCATTTAACCCAGGACAATAAAGACAGATACTGAGAGATATAGATATTGATTGCATTATGGGAAATAGTGCTTTGACCTCGACTACCTCAATGTTAATCTTTTTTTTTTTTAAATTTGCCTTTTGTAAATTACCCTTCTAAAATGCTTCAGTACACTTTTAATCCCACAGATTTGCCCCATCAACCAAATGTGATTCTTTTGATGGTGGGTTCGTTATCATTTTCACCCGTAAACAAAATCTCTTTTCTGTTCAGTTCAAAACCTTCAGCAAAAATGCAGTACGCTGCACCCGCCCACTAGTGTCCTTCCTAAATTCTTTCATTGGTATGAAGTGATCACACATTAGCCAGTAAAACAAAACATGAACTGATGGGTATGGATTAATAGGTTAATAATTTATCTTAATATGATTGCTGGGTATTAAAGTGGATGTTTAATGCCACCAAGATACAAAGTCTGCTGGTACAGCTTTGATGACCCGACAGAGTCTTTTCTGCATCCTTGATCTGTCTGCCCCCCTGTCTGTCTGTCAATGTCAGCTGGTTAATGTGGTCTGCAGAGGTAGCAGGCCTGCAAACTTCCAAGTGTGTTGTTGATGCATTCTCCAAGGCCCTGAGAATACTGAGGTAATGCTTTACTCCAGCACTGCCATGAAAGGACATGTCAGCATGCAGGAGCTGTGTCCATTAACAACCAACTCTATTTTAAATACACAAACACAAGGTTGGCTCTTTGTGTTAAGGATATGAACAATATGAAGCAATCATGAAATGATTCATGACACTTAAATTGTTTAACAATTTAATGAGATTTGTAAATGTAATATAGAAAAAGTTCAAATCTCATATGCTGTTAATTAACATTATTCTTGAAATGCAATAAGTATGTACTGAATGAGGCTTTTTGTTTTTGTTTTGAACTGTGTCCTTAATAAAGAAAAATAAATAAATAATAGATGATATGATACACATGCACTCGCATCAGTCACGTGCACACCAGTAAGAGTGCATTATTGCTGAGAAGGGGAGTGCTAGTGGAGTGAAGGGTGAGTGGGGGGAAGGAGGGGTTCACTTTAGGTCCAAACAATAGAGACACATGGCTGGGTGGGGACATGCAGAGAGAGGGAGAAAGAGACTCTCTCCCTCTCTCTGCATGTGTGAATGTGTGTGTGTGTGTGTGTCATGGTGAGTAGACATGTGGGGTGTGTAATGTGGTGGACAGGCTCTGTGACAGCTGCTCCCCCCCCACCCCCCTCTTCTGTGTTCACAAAAACAAAACCACAAAATCTGTGGGTAACAGCTAGTAAAGATTTATACTGTTAGTATATATGTATATATACATATATATGATGATCTAATTAAAAACCTAAATATATTAGTGTTTAATGAGTTATTAGTGTTTTTCTTTTTAATGTTAAGTTTTTACAATTTGACATTATCCCTGAAGATAATTTTGTATTAATTTTTGTATGAACAACTCAGGTAATTTGTTCAGCAAACAGGCAAAAGTTTATTCATTAAGCTGTATGATGAGCAGTATTGCAGTAGAGCAGTGATATATATATATCACACACACACACACACACACACACACACACACACACACACACACACATCCTCCTCTGTAGTGACTTTGGCAGTGATGCACTTGTTCAGGTGCATTTAATATTTATGAGAGCAGAACAACCTGTGATCCATAAGCGTCACTAAACTACTATATCTGATAAATGCTGTATATGTGCGAGGGAGAGAAATGTATGACAGCTTAGTTATGCTGACAACTGGATGGTGGCCGCAGACTGATCAGCAGCTGCTCCACTGCGCCCTCCAGTGGAAAGATTGTGACACCGCCTCTTTCCAATTGAGCCCATTGAGGGAGGGGCCGGGTGACTGGATCAGAGACGCTCCTATAGCACTCAGAGGCACTTTACATCGCACTGACAGAGGGGCCACCATTCCCTGAAGCTCCCATCCAGGCGAGGGCCGCTGCAGCATCCGCAAAGAGGGAATAACGTTGTTCAAGCTCGATTTTGAAGGTGGAACCGAACGAAAACATGTCTTATCAAGGAAAAAAGAACATCCCAAAGATCACGGTGAGTAAAGGAGTCGTTTGTGCCTCGCTGGCTGCGCAAACTTTAATTCCCGCTGATGCGAACCTTGGATTTTTTTTATTTTCAGTCGCCGCGTCTATGTGTCGCAAACGCTTTGCCGTCTTTCTTCCCGCTGTCAGACCTGACTGCGGGAAACCGATGGGGGGAAAAAATGCGCACAATGAAACGGCGTGAGCGGCGGCCAACGGTGACAGCGAGCCAGGGAGATAAGGCGTTTTCTTAAAGGTGTCCCGCATCTTCTTTGTTGAGGGGATCCATGCGTGCGTCGAGCCGGCTCGCCCTTAAAAATCACTGTAACGCATCTGCACCGACGTCTCTCAGCTCAGAGCTCCGAGTTTATGCTGGCCCGATCCCACTTTATGTTATTTTTTGTTGTTGTTGTTTTTTTGTTTTGTTTTGTTTTTTTTCCCCTCGCTACCATTTTATTATTACAATGCATTCGTGCATTTTATAGCACGTCCACACCCCCTTGTATTTCCCCTGCTCCACTAAACCAAAGCAATGGAAATCACGTTTGAGCCATTTTGAGAAGAATGTGTTCGGCCCTGTGTCTGACATGGATTTTGTTCTGGGCCTAATTGATCATTGATATGAGTCTATTGAACGATAGGCTCATTGTCAATAAGCTTCCCTTGCCATTTTAATGCACTGTTTTTAGTGACTCACCTAAAAGCACCCAAATGTATTTCCTGGTTTATTTTAATCTTAGTAATAAAATGTGCAGACCTGCAGACAGACATGGGCTTCTGTTCATGTTGCAGGCTGGTGCAGAGGAGAGAGAGGGAGAGGAGAGTTGGGGAGGGAGGGGGTGGGGTGGGGGGGTACACGCCCATTTGTGATGAGCTGTGATAAGCTGGCCTTGTGATGGGGCGCTTGTATTCCTGCATCACCACAAGGAGAAAGATTCAGACCGCTGTCAGAGCATCTAGGGTGGAGGTTGTTGCACAGCCAGTGGTGTCAAATGCTGGCGTTGCACAGGCAGCCAGCTGGTTTCTGGCGTGTGTTACAACTGCAGAGAAACCTCTCCCACTCCCTCTCTTTCTATCTCTCTTTCTGTGTGTGTGTGTGTGTGTGTGTGTGAGAGAGAGAGAGAGAGAGAGAGAGAGTCCAAAATGCCTGCCTTCCAGTTTTCATTGTTGCAGCTCAGGCTGCAGTCAGGGGTGTGTTGCCCAGCTGTGGGAGACACAGCCTTTGTCTCGTCTTCTTAGCTGATATCACATCAAAGGGGGGGATTTGGGTGAAGAGTGGGGTAGCTTTATCCTGTAGAGGTCCTGTATTATATATCCCTATTTTAAGCAGTCTCTGGATGTCAGTCCTCCTAAAGTAGGGCATGACCCTCTACTGTAAAATGCTAAGGTGGGCCTGAATTTCTAAGATATCATAGGGATGGAAATTTTAATTTTACCAACCCCCCTACAGAGAGGATGGGTGTGTCTTTTTCATCTGGATTCTTTTATGCTATAAATGTTGGAAATTTTCCCCCTAAAAGGCATAATATCTACGTCTAAACATCCACAGACAAAATCAGAGAGTAATGCTGCAATTTGGAGCACTCACTGAGATGAGATCTGTCTCCCCTCTTCCCAGTTTGATACTGAGACAAGAAATCATAGACCGGAAAGATTTGTAACATGAGCAAGTTGCACGCAGTTTGATAGCTTCGAGATACTTGCGATCTGGGTACTGAGGTTAAATTTTTCATTTGGGGGGGGTTGTTGTAATTCTCAACAGACAAGCTTCATCCAGTTGTAACCAAAGTGTTAACTTGTGTAAGTGCAGCAATATGGTGGTTTCACACCACAGCACAGTTTTCACACTGCCTCGTGTGCACTGTGTACTCTCATCATCTTATTGTAGTCCAGTCTTTACTCCAATAAATTCAAGTATTGCTTCTGAAGGTTTCATTCTTGGTTGAAGTGGCGACCACTTTGGTGACTGGTGGTAATGGCAAGTGTGTTTGGAAATGATGCCTGCATCAACCGGCAAACACGCCTTCAACTAGTATAAATTGTGAGATGACAAAATTCATCCTGTTAGGTCGTTTTAATAAAGACGACATTCCCCAAAGTCATCCAACACAATAAAACTGACTTCATGATTGAATTACAACTGCACCAGCTGGCAGCCACTTCCTGTGAATTCCTTGAGACAGGCGGTGCCAGTAACAGTGATAACTGCTACATAGAGAAACAGATGTATGCAAATACCCTGAATGGGCACGTCTGAAAAATATTGGCCATAAATAGCATCAAAAATGGACAATGATGTAATTATATAACTTTAAAAAAATGAGGTTGCTAAAGATCTTTCTAACAAATGTTGTTTTCTATTCAGTCGGAACAAATCTGGGGACGTCTGAAAGTTTCGACTAACAACCCTGTTAGTTTTAGTGTTTTTAATATCCTCAACTTTATCCTTGAATGTATTTGAAATTCTATGGACACGCTGCATTCACTGCAATCACTAATTTATGATGTTGGTGGCGCTGGTCTGAGAGAGATTGTGATCAATGTTAGAACATATGAAAATCTGGCTTCTGAATATCAATGCTCTAGGTTCAAAAGCTGGTTCTGAAAGGTTTGGTCCATCATCTTTTTCTTATTTTCTTTAAGTCAAATGAATTGTTTTGGACCTCACACAGTAGTATCAGTATACATGTAGATAATTACACAGAAGGGCCACAAATACCATACCTGTTTCTAACCCTCTTCCCCTCACAGACTGTCTGTATTTCCATGCTTGTCCATTCTGTTCCAGCTGTTTCCTTACATCTGCTCATAGCCAGAATGGCTCTGTCATATTTCTAGGTGTGGTTCTTCCCTTCCCTCATACCCTCTCACAGCAGCCTCAGTGTTGTTCCAGGCTGGTACATGTCATCAGTAATCCCCTCCAGCTGGAATCAGCATCTGTGGGCTTGAAGCAGGGCCGGCAGACGGTGGCTCTGCATTGGGAAATGAAACCCATTCCCCCGTTGACGCACCACAAAACTGGGCCCCGCCACAACAGACTGTGCCATCGCCATGCAGGCTGCAGCAAAGTGGGCTCGAGTGCAAACAAAATAACCCGTGGCCACCCAGATGTTGCCGTGCGACTCACCATGACAACCGAGATACAGCTGTGATGGCAGGAAAATACAACCCTTGTTTGGTTTGTCGTGTGGGGATGTTATTCGACACACACTTAGATTCAATCACACACGAGCAGACACTTTGATTGAAAGAGTTTATAATTCAACCTGTCTTGCCCAATCAGGTCCAGACTGTTTTTTTTTTCCATCACCATGGTTACACTACTCCAGCCTATCACAAGATCAACATTCGAGTCAAACAAGATTCCTGCTAGACTGTGGCTGGTGGGAGCCTCTGCAATTAATTTAGATTGATAAGTCTCATTGTTTTCACTTTTCCAGACCGTGAAAAAAAAAAAAAAAAAACGTGTGCAGTTTTTGGTAAAGAGTAAATATTTTTGCTCGCTAGGCAACAGGGCTGAACCAAAGGCAGTGGTGAACATTCAGGATGACTTCCCTTCTCCAATGGTCTCTGCCTGCTTCCCTGCTGCTCTCCCCACCCACACAACAGTGTGTCTCTGTCTATGCCAATGGAGGTCTCTCCTTGAATGTCTTCTGAGACCTTTTGGCCTGCTTTGTGGCCGTGGACTTTTCCAGGACCATTCCCACTTATTAAGCTCTGAGGATCCCAGTTTCATGAGCGCTTCTCCCTCCGGTCTGGTGGATGTGGAAAAAAGTTGTCAGTGGATATTGGTGTAGTAGTACAAGAACAACATCCTGCCGTCTATTTTTGATTACTGCTGGCTTGTGTAACAGAAAATGACAGTTTCCTGTGCACAAGAAGTGCGTTATTTTTGGTGCTTTGTTTTTTTTCTTCTACGTGAGTTGAATGACAAGATATTTTTTTTCCACCCAAACTTTACTCCGCTTTGTTGCCAGGAATCTCATAGATGAGCCTGTCAGCACTAGAAGAAAAATGTTTAGGAAGGTAAAAAGGACTTAATTACTTTTTCCAGTGACTTCAGAGGAGTAAAGTGGCTTGAATGACACAGTCTGCTAAACCATCCAATTTCCATTTGATCGGTTTAGATTATTGACAGACATTAGTATGTGTTTGTTTGATTTAAGCATATTGGGACTGTTTGCAAGGATTTGTGGCTCAGTTGTAATGTTTGCATGATGTTTGATAATCCTTCAACCATCCTAATTTGTCGATACAGGCAGCTGAAGGAAATCATTACAGTGAGAAAACACCAAATCCTCTACTGTTCACCCAGCACCCAAGTGTTGAGACTAGGTCACAGTCACACATCCACACATACAGTAAGAAAGTAGGCTTACATTTACAGACACAGATAATTCAGGGTTCAGATCAACTGAATGGCTCTGTAAATTGTTTTACCTTTAGTGACACATAATTTTACTTTTTTTTTTAATTGATATTTTGAAAAGCTCAGATCTTTTTTAACATGGGGTACAGCTAAACCTAGCACACTAACTTCAGTAAACCCATCCCTATCATGTGTTTTAACATGTGAGAGTGAGAGCTGAATTTTAGCCTCTACATAGCTCACAAAAATTGAGAGACGAGAGTGAGTGAGATTTTGCGCAAAACAAAGCTAACGTGTTTCCCTTGAAAATTTAGTTTCAGCCAGAGTGAAAAATTATACCAAGGCCGTAATGTTTCATAAAAGCACAGAGACCAGACACAGAGTTCCTGTTCACTTAACAGCACACTTGTTAGCACACAGCTTGTTAGTTAGCTACAGCCAATGTTGCGTTCAAGTTGTTTTTCAAGCCATTCATATGAGCCTTCAACTTTTAACTAAGTTAATACTGGGAATCTTGCACAGGTGATATCTCCCACCTGGTGAAAAGATCTACAAACTGTCAAACTGTTGCTATGTAAGCTACAGCTAGCTTAGCCTACCATTGCAGCACTAGCTAGGGGGCATATCTCCAAAATATGCAGCCAAATGAGCACTTACACAGGTAGCTATGTCTTTTGTTGTATTGGTTTGCACTCTTATGGAAATAATGCACAAAATTAGATAATTGAATGGTTCAAACTGTTTTTTTAGTGGGAATTATCAAATGTCATTTTGGCCTATTTTGATTTCAGCGTTACTAGTGTTAGTGTATCAGACATATTATCAGATAAATAAAAGCGGACCGCAAGGTGCAGAGGTCAAACTCGTGCTTTGTCTTCTGTTTGAACAAACCAACATCATTAATTGTGTATAGCTCATCCAGCAAGATTTTTTTTTCCCCCTCCTAAATACTGGGTGGTGTAACTGTGACATGACTGACAAACGAGGACATGATCACTGACCTTGGAAGGTCAGAACAAATCAGGATCAACCTCACTGATGCCTTGTATAAATGTTCTAATCCAGGCTCGAATGTACTCGATCAGCAACAGACTTTTTGCACTGTTTTATGCCAATATAAATCTCTTTGGCCAAAATATATGTTGACAAT
Organism: Rachycentron canadum; assembly: GCA_038496675.1. Taxonomy (NCBI): domain Eukaryota; kingdom Metazoa; phylum Chordata; class Actinopteri; order Carangiformes; family Rachycentridae; genus Rachycentron; species Rachycentron canadum. The sequence continues at coordinate 9,952,001 of CM076660.1, read as the reverse complement.
ATAAGCAGAGAACAAACAATTGCAGAAACATTAGGTTTGCCTAATTTAGCCTGAAAAAATCTGTCTGACTGCTCACACCAGGAAAAAAAAACAATTTTTGGTCAGTGGGTTTGAGAGTTGGCTCTTCCAACTGTGTGAAAAACCCTGACCTTGATTGACTGGATCAAGGTTTTTTTTCACACAGGGCACTTTCCTGCAAACTCAGTGATAGTCTTTTCACAGGACTGACTACTTCAAAATAGAAGAATAAAATAAGAATACAAGAATAGCAAAATACAAGAGTAAGAAGTAGAATAGAATACCACTTCTGCAAAAAAATTTATTATTGAGGGAAGTAAACAAGTGAAAATATTGAAGCTTGAAAACAACATCAGAAATATGAAAAATTTAAATAATGTGAATGATGATCAGGTGAATTATACAATGTAATAACAGCTCAATAAAGATTTTTCACACTCTATTTTCTCATGAACACCTATTAGATCAGAGTATGTAATTATTTGCACATAACTGATACGCATAATGTTGTACGTACCTGAATCCTCCATCTTGAATCAGCTGTCGTCTCTCAGTCCCATCTCACATGCAGGATTCTGTCATACACACCACCACAGCCGCTGAATGCCAGGAACTCGTCCTTGCCAAAGCCAAGGCTGCAACAGAAATTCCAACAGCATTATGACTGCGGTATCTGTTCATTATGTTGATAATGCCATCTCGTTAATGTTGTAACAAATGGTGAGGTATGTTCCCATAACCACATAATAGCAGACGGTTTAACTCCAGCAATGTCGCTGTTACACAGTCAGCAGAGTTTTGCTACGTAGGGAAGAAAATGGTGTGGCTGGTTAGGATGCATAGAGCCTATCCATGTTACAGCCATATTTACAGTTACATGCATTTCTCTTATAAATAGTTGAAATAATGCTGAAAAATCATGTGAAGTACATGACAGAATCCTAGATAAATTCTAACACAATAAATAGTCCTATGCCACATGCTGCCTACAGAACTGGCAACACTAGGAAACAACAGGATGTCATTTACCGTGAAATATTCAAGTGTAGTGTTTGTTGCTGAATGACCTGAGTGTTGGCGGAAGTGTCAGTTTGAGGCTTCCTGTTAAAAACAAATCAGGATAACTCCAATTAAAAGTTGTCTGCATTTAGATTTATGAAGTGTGATTAAGCGGCATTAATGAAAAAACTCTTGTCTCAGATTACATGTCTTTCAAAAGGCTTGACAGTCTGGTCACCCATGCTGCCAAACACTATCACCACTTAGATTTTAGTTATGTGTTCTTGAAATTCTGTGACAGTTTGAACATGTTTGCTGCCATTCAGAAGATCTGCTTTGTTATGTTTTCGCATAATGATTTAAGCTGTTGACGTTAAGCTTTTCAACATTGACTTTTCCACTGACTGGGAAAAACTGAAGACTAATCAAATGCAGTCCAGATTTATAGTAAGTTCATTGTGTAGTTCGCTGGCAGATGCACAAACTGAGGAATACTATAATCAGCAAACCCACAGTTGCTGCGTTGTAATGGAAATGGAAAGCTATTGATTAACAAATGATTGTGATCTCTTGCATGCTGTTATAGACCAGAGAGTGGGCAAATGGGAATATGAGCATGTGTGTGTGTGTGTGTGTGAGACAGAGAGAGAGAGAGTGACGGCTAAAACACTTCAGTAAGGCACCCATGCATGAGGACACACCCCTCACTGCAGTATTATAAATCAGATAAAAACTATTTCCTGGTCTGATGCAGGTCTGTACTGCTGAGTTATGATCCGTTATTACTGTATAAAAGCTACAACTTGTAGTTATTTTCATTACTGGTTCCTTCATTTCATTAAACAATGAATGGTTTTGTTTATAATATAATGGGAAATAGAAAAAACACAACCTTACAGTTGGAAGCAGTGAATATTTATCATTGCTTCATGACTAAAACCAATGTTTTAGCACATACAATTTGATCATGAGTGACTAAAGCATTTTGCTATGGCTCATCTGCGTGTGACCTGAATCAATGCTGGGAGTCTGTGATTAGTCTGCAGAGCTGCAACAATCAGTCGATTAGTTGATTGAACGGAAAATGTATCAACGACTATTTTCATAATCAATGATTCATTTCAACATGGATGAGGATTTGCTGTTGTGAATTGTAAATTCAATGTATTTAGGTTTAGACTAAGCTATTTAAACCAAATGATGAATCAATCAATTGAGGAAATAACCAGTAACTAAGAAAAATAATTTTCTAAAAAACCTGAAAGCGGTGAACGCTTTTGCTTGATTAATAACTTAGTTAATAATAAATTAATAATCTAATATCAAATTGTTGTCAGTTCATTTTTAGTGACTAACAAATTGATTTATCAGCTAATTATTTCATCAATATACTACAATCAGTAAATTAATACTGTTAATCCTGGAAGGTAATGGATTTAAAGCTGCTGACCTGGATTATATCAAAAGTGTTTCCATTAAAGAGGTGAAGTAAAGTCTGATTTAAGTTCAATATGAACAAGAAGTTGAAGCAGCAGAGTTGTGTTCTACTTTGGACTGTCTGAGCTAATGAGCGACAGTTTCAGGGCACTGTGCTCTACAGTATGATCTATAGTGGTCCTGTGTTCCAGCCACTGATGACTGTGTGTTGTAATGTGTTGCTTCAGGGTGTGGTCGCCTTGGAAGGTTTTAGACTCTGTTTCACACTACTCCATCACTATCGCATACACACAAACACAATGATGCAAGAATACACACAATGTGTGTGTTTATGACCTCAGCAGATATGGAGCCTGTTTCATTTGAGCTACATAGACGTGTATTATACTGTTTTGTATATTTTTTTTGATGTGTGAGGGAGTGGCTGCAGTGCACTTCAGTGATGAAACACCGGATCCACAGCCAAGGGTGTAAACCTAAGAAGTCGGTCCGTCCTAGAAGAAGCTGCCATTTTACAGAGTGTGAATATATTACTGATGTTTTACTTGCTCAAGGAACAATCTCATTGTATTGTTTTTCACAATAACCAGTTATGGACTTAAATTCCAGAAGGGCGTCAGTTTATTTTGCTTTGAGGAAACCATTTGTTTTTACCTCAATATGTTTATATATATTGACAGGCTGTAACTAATGATCATTGTCATAATGGATTTACTGATCAGTAATTTAATGGAGCTGTTTGTTTTGTCAATCAAATAATTTTCTAAACAAAAATGCTAAACATAATGCTTCCAACCTCTCAGATGTGTAGATTTAAAGCTTTTCTTTACATCAAGAAATTTTACGAATCTTCTGAAGTCTGATCTCTTTATGGACAACTCGAATAATCAATCAACAAAGTAATCAGCATAATAATCGCAAATGATAATAATCATCATCTCATCAGAATAACTGCAGAACTGACTGACTGATTGTTTGAGCTCTACTCACTTTACGCCACTGACTTTACTGTTCTTCAGTACACTATAAACAGTTTGCCCACAGATCACGCAGCCGACCAGCTGCACAGGTGCCCATCCACACACCAGCAACTCCCCTCTATCCATGAGGCCCTCCATCCTGTTCAACAGCCAGCTTTCCACTCAACCAGCTTTCCAATAAGTCAGCAGAACCAGGCGCCCACTATCCCCTCCTCTGTAGTCTCTCTCCCTGCAGTCAACCCATCACCATGACAACAGCCTTCTAGTGGTGCAGCGGCAGCAGCAGCAGATTTGATGTCTGACTGTGGCGTCATGGCAACGCCCAAATCAGACCACATGACAAGATGTGGGGTTGAAGCGTTCCTCGGGCATGACAAGGTTTTGTGGTTTAATTTTCCCGCAGCAGAGCGGATTGTTATTTTTCTCATGCAGATTAAAAATATCCTTCCCCATTAAGTGCTCAATAATCAATACACATGTGGGCTATAAATGGATTATATAGAGAAAATAACATCCACAGCAAGAGTTGTTGCATAACAAAATCTGGATAAACATGGTTAAGTTGTTAATCCATGATCAGTCGGTTAAAGAAGGTTCAGCTCTGTCAAACTGTCATCTTCTCAAATGTTATCACAGTGACTGATCCAAGTCCTGTTATTTCAGGAGAATGTAAGTTACAGTGAAACCTACTCCGGCTCCAAATAGCTTCACCTGAAATTAGATTTTGCACAGATGGTTAAACATAATGTAAATGCTATTTGTTTACGATGGATTGAAGAATTTTCCTGCTCTACATACACCACGGCTGCTGTTTCTAAGTGAGGTAATCCTGGACATGTTGTACATCCATAATGGAGCAGCTCCAAAGTAGTTACTGATTTTGTAAAGCATACATGTGATCGTCAGACTGGCATTCCCAGATTTACTCAGTCAGTATCTATTACTATTATTATTAACTATTATTAAAGTCACATATATACATACATACAGTGTGGTCCACCGCCGAACTGTGCATGGTGTGTTTACATGGTAAAAGAGAGACACACATTCCCCATCTCCTCCCAGCCATGAATGAATGAATGAAATATTGTTTGCCTCCTCTGAGTGGAAAGCAAAGGATATAATGTAACTAGGGAGAAATAGTCAAGCATTGTGCCATTCCAAATATAGAACACAAACAATTTGGCAGATCGTCCTCCTGTGAGATGTTGCGAGTCAAACCTTTGTTTTCTCAGAGTTATAACATTTCTCTTATCTCCTCTTCCCCCGCCCCATTATCATTCTCTCTATAGAGCGACAGGCTTCTGATCAAAGGTGGGAGGATCGTGAACGATGACCAGTCCTTCCATGCCGATATCTACATGGAGGATGGCCTCATTAAGTAAGTCTTCCACTGGCCTCATTTCTGCTCTGCTCCTATCTATTCCCATTTGCTTTCATTCCTCAACTCAGGCTCATCATCCATTTGCGTCAAGTTTAGCTGTAGCTCATATGTTCCCTCTCCTTTAGCTGTATCACTCTTAACTGAGTGCCAATTGCTGCTGCAGAAACTAAAATATTTTTGGGGAGAAAAGCGATTCCTCTTGACATGTACATAGCATGAAGACATCTTGATTGCTCCATTAATGGGGTTGGCCAGGTCAGTTTGTGTAAATGTTAAAGGGAGGTTCTTGCTCTTTATTGTCATATTTTGTCTGTTTTGACTTTACCCAAATTCGCTGTTTTGGAGATTGAGGACATCTGCAAGAATGACATCAATTGTAGCAAGGAGCCTGAGCCTCCCCACAGCTTTCAGTGTAACAGAAATATTCTAATAATAATCTGTCTGATGGAGAATAAAACAGGAGAATAACAGCTGTAGTTTTGCAAACTGTAAAGGTGATGAAATATTAACATATTGTATTTAATTATCGTTAGAATTTGTTGAAGAGGAGTTGGCAGGTGAAAGAAAACAAAACCCCAACTAAACATAACAGTGAGCCCCTCCTCCAGACTGACGATAAGGAAGCTACCCTGAAGTTAATGCATGCTGCACACAAACGTCCTGCTTATCAAAATCAAGAAAGTGGAACATCTTTCTGGTGGTCACTGTTACCTTGGAGCGGAGTTATAATTAGAGTGTCTAGTCTCCAGTTCTGTCTCGGCCACCAGACAAGGCTGGGGGAAAGTCTCTCCTTGAATCAGTCTGTCCTTTCCCTCACTCTTTTGCCCCCCTGTCCTGTTCCTGCTTGATTTTCCAGTTCTAGGCCCTTTGTCCCCACTGCCCCTCAGTCAGGCGGCTCAAAGAGAGGCACCCACAGAAAGCCTGGTGTTGCATAATAATCACCCAGATGCCTTCTGGACCATTGGGCTCCTGGCAAACTCACAGAGAACCTGGCTTCTGCCTGCCTGTCTGTCTGGCTTGTCTCCTCTGTAATGTCTGAACAACAGGGTTTCCAGGGATGAAATGTTGATGTGTTGACATGTCGATGGGTTGAAACGTTGATGTGTTGACATGGTGACAATGTGTTGCTCCACTTTGTTTTGAGGTCATGTTAAAGTCAGGAACTGTTTTTGTTTTTGTCATCATTATATGTATTAGAAAGATGTGCTTCTATTAAGAAATAGCAAAACTAAAACTCTGACGTGCAAATAAATTGTTTAATACTTACAGTATAATTACAATGCACAGTTCAGATTCATTTGTGCATTGCACATTACAAGTAATGCAAAAATAACATGAACATCTTTTATGACAACATCATCTGCCATTGACAGGCAGATCGGCGACAATCTGATCGTGCCCGGTGGTGTGAAGACCATTGAGGCCCAAGGAAAGATGGTGATCCCGGGTGGCATTGACATCCACACCCACTTCCAGATGCCGTACCGTGGAACCACAACCGTGGACGACTTTGCTCAGGGATCAAAGGCTGCTCTTGCCGGGGGAACAACCATGATTGGTAAGGAAAGGGGACAAATGAAATGCAGACAGAAAGCTAAAAAGAGGGGAGCAAAAAGAGGGGAGGGAGGGCAACAGAGGGAGACTCCAACAGAGTAAAAGAGAAAAGGATGGGAAGTCTGGTTTTGGGCAACTTTCCAAAAGAAGACCATAAAAAAGACTGCGTGTAAGGGGGGCAGCACTGGGAAGAGGGGCACAGAGTGAAACACTACCCCCATAGAACTAGAGCATTGGTGTGCGCCTTCATGCTTGTCTGCGTACAGTATGAGTTTGTATGAGTATTTGTTCACTGCATGTAGTTTAGGGACCAGACGCTATCACGGCCAGCAGCTGGTAGATACCACAGTCTCATTAATACCATTAACTTCTTTTGAGCTGCCTGCAACTCTTCAGCTTGTTTGCCAGCGTGTGTCTGTCGCTAACAGGCGTGTTACTGTAGTAAGCTCTATTCATGGGCTCCATTCATAGAGGGATTATATTCCAGTGGGTGATGTGCGAGCGAGAAAGTGAAAACATGCACTGTGCTTTGTATCTGCCTGTGTGTACTGTGTGTTGTATATGTCTCCCTCCTCAACAGATGATGGTGTATTTATATGATGGTGGACAAAAAAACATGGTTTGCATAGTAAACAGCAGTGTTTTGTTTCGTGACTGCCATTTCCAGCTCTATCCTATTGACATGCAAAGACTAGATAAGCAGATTGGGTCCTCCTTAATGAGATAAAGAAGCCGGTCAGGTGGCGAGCCAACAGGAGGCCTTATTTTATTACAGCTGAGTAATATGGTGCAGGATATTTTGTGCACTATGACATTGTTTTGTACAAAATGGATTTAATGAATAATTTAAAAAGCAGACTTTTTATTTTTAAGTTTGAATGAAGGTGACACTTCTTTGTTGTTAAAGTGTATGTTTCAGAAGGGATGTTTGCATTTGCGTATCTGAAATATTACCTTTTCAGATACACTAGACACTGGAACACTTGCATAGGTTGTGTGCACTTATTGTCTCCAAAAGTACCTTACTGCACTGCTTACTGCATTTCTCTAAGTGGGTGGTCCATATGAGAAAAATCTCCTGTCCACTGTCCTTTGCTGCCAAATTCCATCCTATGAAATTATTTTTGGTTACATAACGAAAAACAAAATTTTAAAGGAGAGCCGCACCCAGACAAAGATGTTCAAAATGTAATGTGACATCTGACAAGGTTGGTCCCCACTGGCTGAGCACTGCAGGAACTCAGACGGACAGCTGATTATGCAAGATAAACAGTAGCGGAAGAAAGTAGAAACACTAGCGGACAAATCCTGACATCACCCTGTCTTCATCTTTCTATGTGCGATTATCTCTACCCCATTCTGTCACTTCTTTGTCTGTCTATTTGTTTCATGCCACCTGCCATCTCACCTCTCTGCATCCTTTCCTTCTCTCCTCAAATAACCCCTTTCTCCCCACAAAACTTCTATGCTTTCATCCTCCCTTCATGTCCTCTTTCTCTCCAGTGGACCATGTGATCCCAGATCCCGGGAGCAGCCTGATGGAGGCCTATGACCAGTGGAGGCAGTGGGCAGATGAGAAGGCCTGTTGTGACTACTCACTCCATGTGGACATCACCCACTGGAATGACAGTGTGAAGCAGGAGCTGGATAACCTCATTAAGGACAAAGGTGGGCTGTATTCATGTTTTTTTTTGTTTTTTTTTTAATTCACCAAGGCCATTTTGGTTTGTCATAAAAAAAAGATAAATTCTTTCCTTTTTAGTTGATTTCCAAAATTTTATAACAAGACTGAAATCACACCTCATTACCTTATACCATCTTGTTGTCATTTTCACATCAACCTTAGTCCTTTTATATCTTTTTTTTTTTTTTTTAACATTTTCTTCATTGTGTTTTGCTTGTGTTTATTTATTTTTTGTCCCCACAGGTGTGAACTCATTCCAGGTCTACATGGCTTACAAGGACTATTACCAGATGAGCAACAGTGAGGTATAAAAACTTAAATGTAACGGACTGTAGGAATGTCGGTTTCAATTGGTATGAAATTTAAATATCATTATTTTATTTAACCAAACCACTAACATTATCACGTAGTATGTCCTTGCTGACTTGCTATGAAACTGAATGGTCATAAAGCATGAAAACATGGCAATAGTTTGGCTCTAAGTGGTGATGCACCATTTCTTAAAAAAGTGAGTAAATTATAACCTGCAGTTGAAGTTCACCATAATACACAATTCTAACTTTAAATATTGTCCCAACTAAGCATTAATCTTTTTCTTTTTCCCTTGAAATGTCCTTGTGTAACTTCATAACTGTGAGTTCATGTAGTAACTGGCTGGTACAGAGTGTGAGTGCAGACGGTGTGAGGCAGAGCCCTCCATGTTTCTCATGCAGCTGTGGCTAATTCGGTTGGTCAGAGCAGCACATGAGGCATCTGAAATAGTCCAGCTTGAAAAACTGATTTCATGCAGCTTGCTAAGGAACTGTGGCGCAGCAACATAACAACAACTGCAGCTCCGCCCCAAAAGAGATTAACCAGTTCTAGAGACCACACACAATAATTGCAGCGTGTCGTGGTAGACATCAAGTAAATTGTGGGCTTCTTTTAAATTGTGGCTTAAGGCTGACCCCTGAGTTAAAAAGGAGCGTCTGATTCTTGTGTAAACAGTTAGGCAAGATTCTAGATATAAAAGCAGAGCCACTATAATTTCACTATGTCCATGTGTTTCCTCTCCAGCTCTATGAAGTCTTTACCTTCTTGGCAGAGAGGGGAGGCATTGCTCAGGTCCATGCTGAAAATGGCGAGATCATTGCTGAGGTAACAATAAACATGACTAATCTTACAGACACCCCTTGTAAACATTTCTCCTTCGTTTTCTTCTTCTTTCTACCCCCTCCTCATTTTCTTTACACACTTGCTGCAATTATTTGGCTTGGGTCCAAATCTGTCATCTGTTTTAGTTTAGTGTGATTTCAGTTAAGTTCACTTCAGTTCACCTGTCTAGTCAAGCCTTATCGCAGCACATCTCACTACCTACAGACTAAACACGCAGTCGCTGATGGGAGAGACAATGTGTTTCTTGTATGACAGTAATGTGTGGGTGTAGTTTACACAGGGCTGTGCCGTACAGTGGACAAATGAAAGTTAGTGAACCGTAATAGTTGGTGGATTGAGAGTGTTGGCATTAGTCAGAGATGCCTGGATTCTGTCACTGTGTGTGAATGTGTGTGTTGGATCTGATTCATGACAAAATCCCAGCTTTACTATCCAGTCTTAAACTTGGACTTTGAGGAACTCTGATTTCCATCAGCTTTAAGATCAAAAATGTTGAAACCCCCATATTATGTCACGACCTGACTGTTTACCGTAGAGCTCCTTAGACAGGGAGGCCTTATTTAGATGTGTGTGATAAATGTTCATGTTGGTATGGAGAACATGTTGTGACCAAGTGATAGCAAACACAAAGAATACCCACACACTAGTGTAAGGAAGCTGTGCTGGTACTCTTTGCCTTGTACTTTACAGATTTTTCTGTGTCTAGCACTAATCCCACTGAAGTTTGGTGGATGTGCACACAACCACTCACCATGGATAAGAGCTAAGACCAGTGCCCAAGTGCCTAAAGTCCTTTTATGGCCACTAGATGTTTGCTGGAGAAAAACTATGACTTTAACTCTCCTTGCATAAATTCAAATTCCAGTTCAGATTTACATCTCATTAATGATGTTCCGGGTCTTTGAAAAATATTTTTCCCCTCAAGAAAAAAACAGTGTTTTTCAGCCTGGGTCATGCTAACATTTTCATATACACCTTCCTCTGTGGAGATTTTGGAAATGCAGAGGCAGGCAAAGGGGGCAAGTAGTGTGAGCTTCCTCAAACTTTCCACATAAACAATTGTTTTTGAGTTTAAAACATAAGTAAGCAGACATCATGCCTGTGGAGCGTAGCCACCTGCACAGGCGTCTATTTAAGTTATAACTTACCGGCTGCCTTATTCATTTCCACAGGTATTAAAGGTATCACAAAAACACTGTGAAAGTCTTTGATTGTGTAAGGGTTGCTGTTGTTTACCACATGAGGAGCTGACTGTTTGGCCCAGTTTGGCTCTTCTGGTTGATCTTGTTGAGCTGGAACAATCTTCAGCACGGCAATGTTGATCCTAGCTGCAACTTTGCTTTTTATAGAAACACAGCTGGGATCACTCTCATCTGTAGATGCATCTAGATTTTCCAAATCTGTCATCAACAGGTCCCACTCGTAGCAGCAAAGGTTTTTCCTTCCTGACCGCAGGAACTACCTCAGTTTCTTGAATTGTGTGTTGTCTTGTGGGATGGTCCTATAGTTTCCTGTCTGCCTCTGCTTCCCTTCTTCATTGTCCATTTGATTTATCATCTTGTTTTTGTTCTGTAATTTGAATAAATATGGTTGGCTGCTGGATAGCTGTCACTCGTAAATTTCCTAAAAAAAGACAAAAATGCAAACAAGCTTTCTCTTGTTTTCAGATAGGCTACATGTTTAGACTTCTATAGATGTACTGCTTAAGGTCAAAAGTAGGCTTCTATAAAGTTAGCTAGAAGGAGATACTTCAGACTAAGAGATAAGCATTTGAAATGATATATTTAGACTAAATTTTATAGGGAAAGCTTTCAGAGTCTTGCTCTGCTTGGCCTGATTTGCATAGTTTTGTCTATGCTTCTTGTATCTCTACAGTGAAAGTAGTATGTACAAAGACAGCATGTCAAGATGCTCACATTATTAAAATAAAATCCAGGCTGAAAAAAACAATAATTTTACTTTAGCACTTAAAACAGACTTTTTTTGGGATGTCATAATAAAGCATCTGTGTTGACAGAACAGGCGCTTTGTCCTAAGTCTCTCCAAGCAGGGGTCAACTACATTTATTAATGCAAAAGTGCAGCCAGCATTTCTGAAAAGTACAATAGCTCTTTGTGTATTAAAAAGACACTTAACAGTCTCACAGTCCTCAGGGTGTGGCCTGACCCAAATGACAAAACTAAAAGAAAGAAGGAGAAACCTGAATATGGTTTTGCAGTGTCACTAAAACTTTACATGAGCCAAAGCCCAACAGCTTTCTACGTGTTTGTTCAACAGGAGCAGGCTCGCATGCTGCAGATGGGCATCACTGGACCAGAGGGACATGTGCTGAGCAGGCCAGAAGAGGTACAACACACACACTGCATACAACTCTATTATGTTAAATGAGTTAAAGCATATTGTCATGAATGTTTCAAAGGCTGAAATAAACCAGTATATTTCATTAAATACATATAGTAGCCGTAGTTTTTACAGATTTTTTTTTTTCATGTTTTAATGCCTGTGGTTTTACAGTTATGTATAATATAGACATAAGTGTGCTGCCATTTTGGCAGGGAGTCAAAAATTAAAAAATGAGATTTTAATCTCAAGATACCTTCCTGATTCAACTAAATTCGATTTTTAAAAAGAGTCTGCTGCATGGCCTTGGCCGTGACCCTCTTAGATGTTTCTTCATAAACATATTTTTCTTGTTACACACATGTGGTTTCAGTCACATTAGAGGCGTTGGGTGAAAATTCTTTGGTTCCTCCAATTGTTGCTGCTAATGTTTCTTTGACAAAGAGCAAAATGAAAGCCATGCTCTCAACTCAGCAACTTGTCTGTCTTTAGCTTTGGCTGGGATTTTCCATTCTGTGGTGTAGCAGTGAGGTTGTCCCACCAGTCTCACAGTGTCATGGAGTTAAGTGGAGTTTTAGGAATCAGAAACTTGGAAACATAATTTAATTGGGCAGAGGCCAAGTTGGATGAGTGCTTTATCTGTGTCTGGTGTCCTGTTTGGTTTTAATTTACTGGTTATTGGGCCCAGGTTGAGCTTGTGGACTAGAAAACAATAGTCAACATAGTTTGCGTCACCTTGTCAGGAGACAGTCGCCACATCTGTGGGCATCCTTGACTCTCTCTGTCTCTCTTTTGTATAATTTCTAACAGAAGGTTGTTCTTACACATTGACAATTAATAATCACAATAAACTGCCAAGTGCTTTCCAGCATCTACACACTTATCCAAATGCATCCAGAAGTGTTTGCTTATTATGAGTTGTGGTGTTTTAGTCTGTGTTTCTCCCTTAAGTTTATTTTAGCATTTGTTTGCTCTAACTGTATGTAACTGAATAAATCCCTACGCTCACCAGTGAATGTTAAAATTATAAGCTTCCACTTGTCATTTTGGTTAAAAATGAATAATTCAAATAATATGGCTCTAAAAATACATAATTTGCCGTGGTCAAGATATTTTAAGTTTATTTGAAAAAAATCCTAATGGGAAAAACATTTCCAAGTCAACCACAAAGTCCTGTCCCTTCTGTAGCTGGAGGCAGAGGCAGTGTTTCGTGCCATCACCATCGCCAGCCAAACCAACTGTCCTCTCTATGTGACTCGGGTCATGAGCAAGAGTGCTGCTGACATCATCTCACAGGCCCGGAAAAAAGGTAAAGAGCAGCATTTAGACTTCACTGACCACTACTGCAACAAGTGCATGACACATAGTTGAAGAAATTTCTCTCCCACCATGTGAAAAAAAGCTTTACCCACAACCCATCTTACAACAAGAACATGGGAACTGGGTTGACAGGAACATGTCAACTTACAGCCCTGATGTACAGGTGCATCTCAAAAAATTAGAATGTTGTGGATAAGTTTTTTTTTCATAATTTAATTCAAAAAGAGAATTTTTCATATATTCTAGAGTCACATAGACTGAAATATTTCAAGACTTTATTTCTGCTCATAGGTCTCTATTTTTTCACTGTACCTAGGTGATAAGATGATTTTATGGTTGTCCCTGGGGCTGCAGATGTACACTTTGACTCTCCCTGACAGAATAAAAAAAAGATGCTATTATATTATCAGAGGAATATTCAGTCTTTTCTGTGGTTCAGTTGTCACATAGACCGTTCCTCATACTCCCAGTAGAAGAGCAGAGGTGACCTGAGGCTGTAGTGGGTTGTAAAATTTACACTTTTTGAAAATGGGTGTTGAGTGCTGACCTCAGATCTGATCTCTTCATACTTTCATGTACAAACATTATGGGCCTTTAGGGGCTTGACACCTGTGTTTGGATCTATTCATGTAAACCAGATAGGACATAGAACAGTGAGGCGTGCAAGCAAAGGACCAAACACAAGAGCAGAGTGTTAGTGACAGGAATCAAATCCTGGCTCATTATGTATGAAAGTACAGGCTCAGCTACGAATGAGCCAAATGGAAATTTGTACATTGCCAAGGGTGATGTTTGGCTTTTTAGAGATTAGGCATAGTGCCTCTCCTACAAACACTCAGATGAATTAAGCTTTTAGTGAGATTAAACTGCAGACAAATTAATCAGACTTGATCGATGCTCAATTCATGGTTTTGAAAATGCCAAGAATCACAACATAAATCAATTTTACACACTTCACATTTGATACTCTAACAGACTTTTACCATTATTTCTTTCTCAGGAAATGTTGTGTTTGGGGAGCCAATCACAGCCAGCCTGGGGACTGATGGGACACATTACTGGAGCAAGAACTGGGCCAAGGCGGCTTCTTTTGTAACCTCACCCCCTCTTAGCCCTGATCCCACCACTCCAGACTATCTGAACACACTGCTGTCAAGGTACATATCTCCACTCTGGTTGATGATGGTTACTTTACTACAGTCTGCAAAGGCAACACAACTAAATGCAAAGTAGAACGCACTGCATTTAGCAGTCATTTGTCTCAAACATAGACTCCAATCCAAACCACACACTGTTAGTGAGTGAACTACATGTAAACATTCACACATCTGAAACATTTCTATAGACACAGGGGAATAACAAGACTAGCAATTAGCTTCATGGTTACCATACAATAAACAGTAAACCATGACTAATTTCATTACAATGCTAATAAGCATAACTCTCCACCCTTCATCTCCTTCAGCCAGACAAGAAGAACAAAGTCAAAAACATACAAAACAAAAGCGCTATGCCTCATGAATTGCAGAGATGTAGCTTATCATGAATATACCATCAGAGAGCTCCTTTTTGACTTTTTGAGTTGTTTTCTTTGCAGTTAGGAAACAAACTTGATTTAGATAAATCAGCAGTTGTTAGTGGATTGGTTAGTTAAAGGGTTATATGAAAACTAGGAAATTAGTAATGGTTTGTGCTGGAAACACAAACTCTGGCATCAGGCAATTACTCCCAGTCCTTGTTCTGTGTTGTTGTGCCTCTCCTGCTCAAATAAATAAACATCTTTCCTTGTGATAGCAGAATTTGTCTTTGTACATGGGTTGTGATGTGCTGATGTAATTTCATCCTAACTTTGTATCTTTGTTGTTTCTTAATCTCCCAGTGGAGACCTGAGTGTGACTGGCAGTGCTCACTGTACCTTCAGCGTGGCCCAGAAGGCGATTGGCAAGGATGACTTCACTCAGATCCCAGAGGGTGTGAACGGAGTGGAGGAGCGCATGGCCCTGATCTGGGATAAAGCTGTGGTAAAGGCTTTTTGGGCCTTTTCTTTCTCCAAGTTTTTTTAAACTTTGGAAAAAGGAGAATGACCAAATGCAAACAAACATCATGAAGACTTATTTTAGACTTTTTACTTTTATCTTAATGCACTCTCTACACTTTTCCCCAAGGAAAATCAACAAATTTTTACGTCTTGGCTTCACTTTAAACTGTCATCTACAGCCACTATGCTTTGACGCTGTTTGAGCTGTTGCTGCTTTGCAGTAAAATCCACATCTTTCTCATCTCTGTGGTTTTTAAGGATGTTCTTGTTCTCTGTCTTGCTTTTGCTATTCCCTACATAGCTCTTGTCAGCGATTACTCTCTCTCCCCCGCTCCTCAGTCTTGATGTCACTGTCTCTGTCTTGCTTTATCATTTACTTCCTTTTATACAGCACACTGCACCCTTTCTCCCCCCTACTTGTCTCTTGTTATCACTGCATCAGTGTGTTGCTGACAGACACAGAGCATGTATCTATAGACAGCTGTGCATGGCTGTGCTGCATGAAAAATGTGGATAGGCTTTTAAGAAGTTAACCTCAATCCATTTCATCACAGCATTATATTTAAATCCAAGCTAAAAAAGTTCACACCAGACTTTGACTGAATGCAGCCTTTTGAGGTGCTTTTTGCAGTGAGCATAGTTTTTGAATTTTGTACAGAGCCAGGGTAACCTTTTCCCCTTGTTTCCAGAATTTATGCTAAGCTAAGCCAACCAATTCCATATGTACCGCACTGACATGAGAGTGGTATAAATCCTCTCATCTAAGAAATCAGCGCATATTCCAAACTTATGAACTATTCCTTTTAAACCTTCTTCATAGTAATTGATGTTAGTTTTTTCCAATGAATTGTTCTTGAAGGCAACAAGAGGAAAACACAAATGTATTCCAGATATAGATACACACAGTGTATCCGTGTAGCCCATCCATCGATATGTAGAAGTGCAATTAATTTCCATGTGACATATATCCAGGGTGAAATCACCCTTTTTTGATGAATGTTTCTGTCTCCCTCTTTTTCCTCCTAGACCACAGGTAAGATGGATGAGAACATGTTTGTGGCAGTGACCAGCACCAACGCAGCTAAGATCCTGAACCTGTACCCTCGTAAGGGTCGGATCGCCGTGGGCTCTGATGCTGACCTGGTCATCTGGGACACAGACTCCATCCGCACCATCACTGCCAAGACGCACAATTCGGTAAGTGCAGTCAACACACACAGACACTTAGAAAACATTAACATTTAAACTAGCGAAACTCTTCTCTGTTAATATAACCTGATTAGTGTGGATGAATGCACGATGAAATGCAAGGACATTCATTTTTTTCCTTGAATAATGTTATGTGTATTATTGAGAGAGTGATCCTCTTACCAGTATTGAACCAGTTTTCTGTGCAGATGAAATGTGATTGACATATTCAGTCAATCACATTTCATCTGCACAGAAAACTAAATAAATAAGAGTTGGACCAGATACAAGAAACATGTCTGGATGTGGTGCATAACTATGTGCAGGAGACAGAGAGGGAGAGAGAGAGAGAGAGAGGGACAGAGAGACACATTTTTGAGCAGCTTCCAGAGAGCTCTGAGTTCCTCTGAACGGAAATGAAGTCTCAGTGGATGTTCGCTACTAATGCGACTCACGCTGCACTGACCACATGACGAGCTCTCAATGTAAAGTTGAGCCTCACGAAATCCAAAAACCATCAGCAATGACTGAAGTAATGATCTGAAAAAAAATTGGATTATTGAAATGCATTAGTTTATCTAAGCCACAAAAAAAAAAAAAAAACATTGTCAGTGAAACAAACATTTTCCTCAACACCTGGTACAAATCACCAGGGACTCTTTGTGCTGTATAATCAGGAGGCATTTCCTTCCACTTTAGCACATCCATTTGTACAGATCTTGTGAAATATTCTCATGGCTGTACAACTAGAATGGCTTTAAAGAGTGTCATTCATTGCACAGGATTGTGTTACAGCAAATACCATGTTTCAAATATTTTAACCGACCCAAGAGATTAGGAACATCTGTACACATTGCTGGTTGGACAACAACTCGTCTTATTAGCGGAGAACAGCTCTGGTCATTTTATTTCATGGGAAACAGATCTCTGAATCAGAATCAGTCATGTAGTGTAACCACCATTTACTCCACCTTTGGAATCCACTTTACTTTTTTTTATTACTATTACTATTATAAGATGTATTTACAATGGCTTTAGGGTTTAGGTGCCAACCATGAATCACAGCTGGATGACTTATTTTCAATTTTATTAATAATAGAAAAAAGAAAAATTGACCTGGCTGCAATTTGACAACATGAGTAACAGACAAGAAATTACCATCTGTTGGGCCTTTCATTTTATTTATTTTACAAAGTAAATCATAGTGAAAATTAATGAATTGCCTAGACATCTTAGACAGACATCTTAAGATATAGCTTATCGTTTTTTGAGTTGCAACAATACCAGCTTATGAAGTTGTTAATAAAATGTTTGTTTGTCATAGAAATGAAATTTTGTTTCTTTATTAAAAATCAGTGTAAGACTCAAATCTCAAATGATGGAGAAATGTGTTAAATTAAACCTAATGACACTTTGTTAGTTATAATTATATTGAAAAGAATTAACTGAAACTACATTAGAAACATGAAACTGCCTTATTCCATTACAGATGTGTGACGAAGGCCTCACAAGACACACACACACACGCACACACACTCTTTTTTACTCACATACACAAGCATGTTGCATACATGACGTGTGTAAACCTGGCACATGTGAGTAATGAGGTTTCTACCATTACACAGACATTAGAGGATCCCAAACTTGGCGGCAAAGGAAATGGGTGTGCAGGAAAAAAAAGATTTTACCAGCACAAATCCTGCCTCTACGCAAATAAAAGACAGACGAATGCATTTATTAGCAGTGTATGTAGGTAGGTCTCAGGAATGATGAAGACAAGCTGGTGAATTTTAATTTTTCTTGCTTAAAGGCAGTTGTTTAATACCAGAGAAAGTCCATTGCTCTGTCTCCAGATGGAGGAATGGAAAGCACTAATAATAAGCCTTCTTCAAATGTGGAGTACATCCACTGAGGATCCGTGGGTTCTTACATAATGATGTCACCCTTTCATTTCCTGCCCCTCGTCCTTCCACATAAAATAACACAAGAGAGCAGAAGACTGGAGCACGGCAGCTCCCTGCTCCAATAAATCTACCTTAATGGACAGTCTGATGCTCAGCCAAACAGGAGCGGCCCTGCTTACCAGCACACTGTGTTGGGGGAACGTCTTCTCTTGTACAGTGTATAACTTAGCTTCTTCTGTGTGTTAGTTTGTTATCAGTATTCCCACATCTGGTCTGGATTACTACTTGTTTTTGTCAACATAAAAGTGCATAGATACACATAAAGGCATTCTGACACACAGACAAGAACACACACACTTTTCTTAGACACACTCAGCTTAGTCATGACATCATGTTTGGCTTACAGTAAGTCTTAGTTATGTCCTGTTCTGGCCTGAATTTGGACGGCAGCAAAAAACAGGGCCGTGTGCAGAGGAAATAGGCAACAATGGAATGAGGGGAGGGGACCATCACAGATCACAAACATGTCGAGAAAAGAAAGTTGGCATAGGGGAAATTGGAAGAGGATGAATAGTGCGCAAGGTTGAAAAAATGCAAGGGATTACATAAATCAAGCAGGAATGGGTAAGGGGGAGAAAGGCAGGATGAAAAGCAGACAGAAAGGATAAGTGAGTGAAGGAGACAGACAGCTGGAAAGAGCAAAGTGAAGAGAGTGAGAGAACGAGGGAAGAAGAGTGAGAAGTGCTGTGGTGGCATCAGACACTGCCGTGATCACAGCAGGTGTTTGTACATGCCAA
The DNA here is from genome assembly GCA_038496675.1 of Rachycentron canadum. Lineage (NCBI taxonomy): Eukaryota > Metazoa > Chordata > Actinopteri > Carangiformes > Rachycentridae > Rachycentron > Rachycentron canadum. The sequence goes on along the minus strand of CM076660.1, from coordinate 9,933,203 downwards.
ACTGAGTGTAAGAAACACGCCGATGAATGACAAAGAAAGGGAGAAAGAGACCAAGTAGAGGAGAGGCTTGAACTTTTGGTTTAGTATTGTCGTAATAAACATCTATCTTCTGTATCTCAGAACCTTATTATTTCCTTCCATCTTTCCCATCCTGATTTTTTAAAACTGTACCAACCTGAAAAATACTACATTTAGACATTTTGTATATATGTTGGATAATTTATTGTGGTTCATGCTATGTGATTAACATTTATTTGTAGCTTTTGTTCCTATCTCTTGAGTCACATACTTCCCCTTGCTAGATTCTGCTCTCTACTGCTGCTGGAACCACCCGATTTCTTCACAGGTATCTAATAACTTCACATATCTGTTCATCTGCTTCAGGCTGCTGAGTACAATGTCTTTGAGGGCATGGAGCTGCGTGGAGCCCCACTTGTGGTGATCTGCCAGGGGAAGATTGTTCTGGAGGACGGGAACCTGCATGTCACCTCTGGTGTGGGCCGCTTCATTCCCTGCTCTCCCTTCCCTGACTTTGCCTACAAGCGAGTTAAAGCCAGGAAGCAGGTAAATGCAGGCTTTAAACACACAACTGCTGTCTAGCCCCCTATACACGCTTAATACAACAATCATTTTGTTGAGGCAGATATTGTATCTTTACACGGTCCTTTTTGAAAGGCAAATTCTACGGTTGTACTGTTTTACTACTGAACATATGAAGACAAAGATAATACATATAAAAGTGAGCTGCAGTACCAATAACACCACAACGATGCCCGCTGAGCACCAAAGATTAAATGAAACCAAAAATTACGTAAGAAAGAATAATTGTTCCTTTTGATAATCAAACTTAACACAGTAACAGGCACAAAGCAAGAGATGATTAGGAGGAAATAGGAGAGGTGGTCAGGTAGGAGTTATGGTCTTTCAGATTGTAAGTGACTAAGTACTGGCATTTGAGATAAAAGTAACGATGATGGAGAGAGGGACCGGTGGGAGAGATGGAGCCAGTGAAGTGGGATGTGGGGGAGATACAGCATGTCTGAGATCAGCCACAGTGTGACGGCTGAACCTTGGAGGCTGAGGTCCATGCAGTGAGGGTGGTCGAGTCTTTGACAACATGGTTTTAAAGAGGATACAGTGAGTTTGGATTTGAATAACTTTCCAACGAGACCTACCACAGACAGTAGAAGGGCAAAGTCTACAGTTAAAATGAGACCCATATTTACAATTTACAGTGGTTTTGCAAGGCTAGAAGTTGTGTAGGCATGTTGCCCTTGTTACAGGGAAGCCTCAAGGTAGCTAAGGACTTTATAGTCTTATATCTAGTTTGTCTTATAGTCGCTATGGTCAGCAAAATTAATATTTCGATTGAAAAATCTAAAGCCACATATAATAGAGCCACTTTAGTTTTGAATATTTTTGCATATACCCCAATTTGCTTTCTTAGAAGATTGATATCACTCTTATGTTATTAAATATAAAGCTACAGCCATGTAGCATTAAGACTGGAAACAGGGACGAACAACCACTCTGATTCTGTCCAAAAGTAACACAGTCGATCTACCAGGAACTCTAAAGGTCTCTAATTAACACTCTCTATCTTGCTTGTTTAATCTGCACAAAAACCAAAGTGTAAAAATTGGAATCTGCTGTTTGTCTGACAATTTCACAGTGAAGAACTTTCTGTCTTTGTGCGAAGCTGAACTGGCTTCTGGAGGATGCTTCATATTCAGCATAAAGGCATGGGAGTGACAGCAATCTTCTCATGTCAGTCAAATGAGTATATTTAAATAAAATGGAAACAAATACAAAGACTGAGAATATGCAAAGAGAAATAACTGCAAACACGAATACACAGAGAGCAACTGGGTCACTGTAAAGTTGTTGTACCTTGTCAGACAGATAGAAAGTAAAGGGAAATATAGCTCCTCCAGCAGATTACGATTTCATTAGAACTATATATTAAGTGAACATTTCATTTACAGCAGTGTAAAGTGAAAAGCAGACCCTGCTTTTTCCTCCTTTGCCAACTTTCTTATGGCTCTAGAAATCTCATAGTTCAACAATTTCCTAATTTGCAGCTGGCTGCTGATGAGAAAATGGAGCTGTAGTAACAGTGTGCTGTTTATCTTGGTAGCAGTCACTGTTAGGCTTCCTTCATTCACAGATGTCTCTTTTTAACTCTTGACAGAGCCTCCAAGATTCCACTAAGTCATGCCACAGACAGACAGACAGAGAGACAGACAGGCAGAGAGACAGACAGAGAGGCAGACAGACAGACAGTGACAACATAGTTGCTTTAACTTGCTTTAAAACATACAAATCCGCTACATAATTTTTTTTTTTTGCTCCGGTCTGTAAAAGACTTTGCATACTTGTATACGTGTGTGTCTCATTTTGTATTTATGTCTGTGGTTGTGTAAATCGGAAACTGGTTCTCAGCAGGGAAAAAAGCTCCTTGAAAAATGCATACATAATTCAGACACAAACAGTTACACAAACAACCATATAATGCTAAACAGGTGTGGATATGTGTGATATGAAAGATGATTTCTCTCTCTGTTCCTCCCAGTCCTTTCTTCTTTCATATTTTCTTGTACTTTCCATCTCCTCTCTCTTCCCTCTTCCCTCTCTTATTTCTCTCTTCACCACCTTCATCTGTTTTTTTTTTTGTTTGTTTATCTTGTAGCTGGCAGTCCTGAGGGCAGTGCCCAGGGGAATGTATGACGGCCCAGTGTCTGAATTCTCCATGTCTCGTGGTGGTACCCCCTCTGCCTCGGCACGTACCTCCCCCACCAAACAACCTGTCAGAAACCTGCACCAGTCTGGATTTAGTCTAGCAGGTAACCCTGCACCATGCGGTGAGCCCAGCTTCTTAATACAATCTCCACCCCTCTGTTACCTGGTTCTTCATCATCTTTTTCTTGGTCTGCATTGATTTTACTGGATGTAAGAACATCAAAGGAGCATGCATGTGCATCAGTGGATCCTCCCTCACACCCTTTTATCTTGACTACTTTATGCTGTGAAGTACAACAGTCTTGATTTTTAGCATGTTGTTGCTTTGCATGAATGATGCATTCACTGTTCTTGGCGATGAGACTCAAGCCTGTAGCAAAACCTGATCAATTTCTCATTAATCCTGTTTCAAATGTTATGATGATATGCACAGTATGTTGTGTATCTGCAGTATATCTCACCACTTTGTAGGAGTGGTTATATTTTATTGTTTATATGACAATTTGTCTGTTTATGCATGTCATTAATTTGGCTGCCTCAGCTTCTTTGAGTTTTAATGAGCCACAATGCATCAATTTAAATTCATGTACAAGCAGTTAAAGTTGGCTGTTTTTTCTGTTTTTGCTTTCGTGTGGTGTAACATATTCAGCATTACCGCAAATTAAAACCATTGAAACTGTTTTACTTTTGACCCATACTCAGCTAATATTTTAAAAATTTTTTAGAGCTTCTAGCATGCAAACAGGGAGCCTGTATGTATTTTATTTCCAGCATGCACACAAATGTATTTTGCGCTACTCAATGGTTTAATATTTCTAACTCAAATCAGTCATCATTTTGAATGACTAATTTCTAAAGAATGCACCTTAAAACCCTCTCCTCCCACTGAGCCACTCTCTTAAAGTATCGCACATCTCTCAAATAAGTTACTTTTGAGGGCCCTTTAGGACACCGGGACCTTGAACGACAACCTTACTGCAAGTCACTCTGTTTGTGAGTGTTGGCACAAGGCCTAAAATGTGCATACAGTATTTCACTCCAGGCATTTAGACACGGTTTATTAAGAAAGCCTATCTAATGTGAAAGCATGTATTCAACATCTGTTCCATTATGCAGAGCTGCTGAGTGACAGTCTGATTGTGCCCATATGTAAGGGCAGCACAGGATTATCTTAGATTTAGAAAACAAAAGTGAGAAATTGTTTTTGTCTGGCTACCAAACAGTGAAACGTTGTACACATGGTAAAATCAGTAACCAGATAGTCAGTGTTTCCACAGTGTTGTAATCAAACAGAACAACGGTAGCTATTATCCCGTCATTCTGTCCTCCCTGACAGACTAAATGTGTCCGTGTGTAACTTTAAATCAATGAGAGTAACCTTGTTTAACCTGGAGAGACTGCAGCCATATCTACCACAGTGCTGGCAGTCTTTGTGAATATACAAACTATTTTTTAATAGCTGATAACTCATTTTTAGTTTACAGAATGGTGTTTAGCCTTTGGCTGTATTGAGCAACCTGTTTTTGCAAGCTTGGCTGATGTATGATACCTCATTGATGAAAAAAGAAGGTGACCTCCACTGGAAAGAATTTCCACATTTGACTACATGAATTTACTGTAAAGGGGGGTTAAGGGGGGCCCTGGTTTTCCAGGCCTCGTACGAGTTAGCTGTTTAAGTTTGTGCATATTCTTGTATGTGTGCATGTGTATTTTTGTGTTTAGCCACACAGTGAGTCAGTCTCCTATCTATTTTAGTTTTTCCAGGGTCACCACCTGCAGAGTTGATTTACTTGTCTGGAGACGAGATGTGAAGGATTGTTTGCTTAAATGCAGTGTATCATAGTCTGACATCATTCTTCTTTCCATTTATATACTTGCTGATAATGTGTTGCAGCAGATGCCCTGGCTCATCCTTTGGAAACACCATGTTTTATGTAGCTTCTTTTGTTAACGTTTCAACAGCGCACACAGAATATTGGCGGTTGAAATTTACATTCATTTGTCACCAATGACATACACCATCTGTCGTGAACAATAATAATGTGTCTTGAAAAGCCCCTAGAGCCTGGAAAGTTATAATGTGAGTATATGATAGCAATTCTTTGTGTGCTACGATGACATATAAGCTATTCTGTATCCGCGGGAGCACAAAAAGGGGTCAATTTCATCAGCAGCGTCAGCGTAACATTATTCATTAAATCGCTTTTGGTGTTGGATTCTCGTTTTCTGTGGCACATTAGCAAATTTTAAGTTTGAAGAGCTAAGATAAGTAAATGCTAACCCATGGTACATGCTACCACACTAGATCTACATTTCCTGCCATTGTTTATTTTGATTGGATTTGTAGTATTTATTTGACATTTGAATCCTGTTGTTACAGTTGAGGTCATTTTCTTTATGCTCATTTCCTTGTAGACCAGCATTTAGCCTTCTCAAACACTCCCCACCCCCCCGTTATTGTTCTTTCTTCCCACTGACTTAAACACTCCTTTTCCTTGTAACTCAATTTATCTATCTCTTCTTCCATCTCTGTCCAGGTCCCCCCACCCCAGATGACGTTCCTATCAGGCCTGCTGGCCGGCGTATTGTAGTGCCCCCTGGTGGTCGTTCCAACATCACATCCCTCAGTTAAACAGCAGGAAGGAGAGGGGGACGCATCCAGAAAACGGCAGCAGCCAGAGTGCAGGGTGGGAGGGAGGGTGGGAGGGAGGAGGAGATGCAGAGGACCACGATTAGTTAAAAGTTAAAAGAGCAAAACACTGAATCCTCATGCCTTACCTGTCACAATGCTACCTTGCTCAGATGAGAACATTATCCCTTTTCCTGGGGAATTTGGACCAGTGTTGATTACTGAAGTGGTCTGGAATTGCGTCTAAAGGATAAAGTTACCACCAAAACACAATACACGTAACCCGTATTAGCCTCACTTCTACTCAGTGCAGAATATACTACACAGGCAGTGAAAACATGTCCTCTTGGTCCTTTGGTAATGGGAAAACACACCAGTAAAACTGCATGCCATCACACTCAACAGGAAAAGAAAACGCAATGTGCTCTCAAAGGAAAATGGATACTGTTTTTCTCAGAATGATGCTATGGTTCTTTCATCCTGTTCGGCTTTCAATGTCACCCTCTTTTCAGTAGCCTGCTTTCTCCATAGTAAGCAAAACATAACATTAGATCCCACATTAGCCATGTATTATCATGCAGTTGTTTAGCTCTAGGTGGCATTGTATATACAGTAGATGTAATGTAGCTTTGTGAATGATGTTGTTGCAGCCAGTTTGGGTTTACTGGACCAAGTAAAAAGTGTTTATCACATCTTAGTGCAGGGGTGCTGTTGGACATGGAGCTGCATGGACCACATTCACATGGGTGACGTGATCCATGATCCTTTTACCCCCCTGCCCTGAGGTACTTGATGAATACCATCCCCATGATGTACTGATCACATAATTATTGATGTTATAAAAAAGGAAGATTCATCTGCTAAAGAAAAGATTTTTGTGAAGACAAAAGAATAGAAAACAGTAATATTAGAAAGGGTTCTACTATTCTTTATCCCAAAAGGTTTATGTCAGTTTTTTTTTTTCACCCCATCATGGCTGTATAAAAAAAGAACAGTGTAAGAATCCGTCCTTTGCATTTGCTTCTAGCTTATTGCCTGCTTCTGTCATTCTGATATCATCTTGAGAAGGACAATAGAAGAAAAAAAGATAAAAACCTGAATAAGAAATACAAACAGTTCCTTGTAGATCATAACTTGAAAAGAAGAGCTTTGCTATTGAGGACAACTACAAAAAAACAAAAAACAGATGCAATTAAATGACTAAGTAACAAGAATCTGCATTCAGATAACAGCACTTCACCTCTGGCTTTACTTTTTCATTCTTGACAAACTGGGCTCTCATTATAGGGCAAGAGGAAAGACCATCATTCCCTTGTCATTCCAACATAGCCACCTAACACAACCCTGACCAATACTAATTCAACATCAGCCTGAATATGACCTGAAACACTCTGGATCTGATTGTGTCGGGGGGTGGGGGCTCAGAGCTCTTTTTTATGTCTCTGCAGTTTTCTGATAAGGCAGAGGATTGTGGTGCAGCAAGGGAAGCCTTTATTTCTGTTGCTGTCCCACTGTGGGGGAGGGCAGGAAGGAGATGGCGTTTTTATTTGGCAGTGGTGTGGCAAACTCTGAGGCAGGCACAAATAGTGGTTTGTTGTATTTATGTTAGTTTGACAACCTTTGTTATTGTTTTTATGTTGTTTCTTTTTTACTGTTGTATCAAAACCCAGAAATGGCAGGTCAAAAATAAGGTGTGTTGTGGAGGTATGATTTGTTTCCTGAATAAACATGAGTTGCAACTGACTGACTGATATCTCTTTTTATTTTTTATTATTCAAGACGTGCACCAGAGATTGGGATGAAATAATGGTTCATATGAATAGTCTTTTTAATGAATAGAATTTTTTCCATTATCATTACTATTTGATTAAAAAATGTGATAATAGGCCAGTTTTTTATATTGCAATACATATTTTATCTTTACATATTGCAAAAAAAACAAAACAAAACAAAACAAAATAGGCTCATTCACATTTATAAATTAAATATACATAAATTAAAAATAAATGCTGATTCAGGTTGAATTGGTGTCTGATTTTAGTGTTGATGCAGTTTGTAGGCTTTATATAGAATTTACATAAGTTGCTTTGCAAATTCAACTGCATAGAGCATGTATTCATAATACCACCCAGGCAAATGATAAAATCTTTGTATAAAATCTCATTACTTGGTAATAAGTACCCAAGTACCCCATGAAGTATATGACTGTCAACCCATCTTTTCACATTTATAGTTTCCGAATTATCAGGACCAATCAGTTGCTAGGGGAAAAAAGAAAATTGACCAATCAGGAGCTACAAAAAAATTGACCAATCAGGAATCAGGAAAAAATTTTAAATCAACCAATTAGGAGCCAGCTTTTAATAGACCAATCAGTTGCTAGGGTAAAAAAAAAAAAAATTGACCAATCAGGAGCTAGGAAAAAATTGCCCAACCTGGAGCCAGCTTTAAATCGACCAATCAGGAGTCCGGAATATTTTAACTCGATCAATCAGGAGTCATCTTTTAATCCCAACCAGTTGCTAGGGGAAAAAATTTAAATGACCAATCAGGAGCTAGGAAAAAAAATCTGAGGTGCAGGCTTTTAATTGACCAATTACTAGGTAGAGAGACATCGACCAATCAGGAGGCAGCTTTAAATTGACAAATTAGGACGCCGTTTTAAATCAACCAATCAGAAGGCAGATAGAAATCGACCAATCAGGACGCAGGTATAAGTCGTCCAATCAGCTTCTATCCCTTTCTTCTCCTGCTTTTTTAAAAGTGACATGGCATGCCTCTTCACATGTCGTAGATCTGTTTTAAATAAAGATGTTTATTCTAAGTGAAAAAAAAAAACAAAAAAACACCGCATTTCCTCCGGGCCTTTACCTCAATCGCTGGAGATTACGGGCCTTTATTAGAGGCAGGCCTTTAATACACAGTCCCTTTGTTTGATATATTAAGCACAAAGACTTTTATTCCACTTCCATGAGCCATTTTAACAAACCGTTTTGTTTGGTTTTTTTTTTGAGTTTTCAATAGTAATAAAGTGATTCATTGACAGTTGACAGGACAAATAACAAACAGGCGCCGTGCACAGCTTACTGTAGGCAACATTAACACAACGCTGTGGTTGTGTTTTCCTGCTTTACACGAAACAGTGAACAACCGTCCACTAATTCAAGTAGCTATGGCAACATGTTGGCCTCACTGTCGTTGGCACAAACGGGATTCACGCCAGCAGAGGAGAGGATTTCAACACTTGAAGTTAACTTTTACTGGTATGTCTACTTATATTGTTTATAGTTGACAACAACATACACATGAGTAATGGTGAAACCTTTCACAACTGTTCAGCAGTAGTTGTACATGTCCTCGTTGTAGCTGAAGTTGAGATAGTGGCTTTGGTTTAGAACTTGCTAACTTTGGCCTGGGCTAGCTTGTCCTAGCTTAGCCAGCAGCTAGAAGCTGCTAAGACATAAGGTAAACATCATGAGCTTATGTGTTGTGTCCAGGTTTCTCTGCTGTTGCTGCTCATGCTATAACTTGTCAACAAAATCAGATACATAATATTAAACTGCTGTAGTCCTACAATAGTACTAAATCAATATATTTTTAATTGACAACCTCAAAAATGTTTATGCAAATGTAATCTTTCCTGTTTCCTGCTTATCAATAAATGGACTCTCGCTGTCTCTGTACAGCTTTTTAATGTGAAGCAGCTTTGTCTCACTGGAGGGGCAAAAGTAGGTTTACTTTAACAAGTATTTTTGTCATTTTTGCAGGGAGGACTGGAATAGAAAAGAATGAAACATTGAAAAGACATTGCAGTGAACTTAGTGTGTGGCGGTTTGTGTGAACATCAAAACTCAGCAGCAGCTCACAAAGGTAAGTCACACCTCTTATGTTTCCCCAGTTAAATAACACCAAAGCTGAGATCCACAACAACCTTGGTAGTCTATCGTTTTAAATTACACCTGTTGCTTAAAACCTAGGAGTGCTGTTTGACTCTGACCTCTGAGTCAGGAAAACTGTACAGTCTTGCTTTTTCACCAAAATTATGGCATTTTATCCTCTTCTGACCTGGAGATATACATCCTTGCTTTTATCTCCTCAGGTTTGCACAACTCAAATGACAAAATTCAAAGTTCTTTACCATTTGCAGTTGGTTCAAAATTAAGTTAAAATGGTTTTAACTCATTCAACTATCACCCCTTTCTCTGTACCTCTTCACTGGCTACCTGGTCATTGTAGAATTTCCTTTCACTAATAATGTTAAAGACTTAATGTGATCTTGTCCTTGCACCCTTTCAAAACACTCTTATGCATCTTAACAATATACATTTCCCTGGCAGTTTCTGTCATTTAGTGTGTTCATCTTATTTTATACATATTGTGACAACATATTTAATGTTTTTTTGTTTGTTTGTTGATTTTGTCTGTTTTGGAATCTATTTTGCTATTTTAATATTCTATCCTACATTTTATTTTAATCTTTGTTGTGCTTCTTTGTTTTTTCAATTTTGTCTGATCTGTATGTAAATCGGGCATAATACTGTGAACACCGATTGCAATGGAAGTAATTTAACAAAAGGACACATTCACAATGCTCTCATTGTTAGGTTGTATAAGAAAAATTAAGCAAAAAATCAGTTGCAAAAGTTCAGGCCTGCTGACAAAACAAAAGCTGTCTAAAGCATGCACTCAGTCTCATTGTTTGTCTTATTATACACACTCAACCTCACTGTGAGGTCAAAAAGTAAAACCACTGCAAGGACCCACATGCATTGTTAAATGGTGGGTAAATGCCTCATGACATCACAGTAATCTTGTCAGATGAGATAAATGACAATCATAAAGTTCAAACTAGGTTTGGACATAGAGATGCAGCCGTCAAGCTCAGTCTAAACAGGAGTTGTGTGTGTTGGTTGCGTGTTAGTGCTGCAAGTTGCAAAATGAGAAAGTCTAACTGCAGTGAGGAAATATTTCTGTCATGAGTAATATTCTGATAAGATTATTTAGTCCTATTCCTTTCTTATAAATAAAGAATCACATTCTTGTGTTTGTGTGTGCATTTGTGTGAGGTTTGCTTCTTTGTATCTTCTCTGTAATAATGTCAGGCAGATTGGAAGCATTTATCATTTGAAAATCCTCCCCAAATCAGCAATTAATGTGGAAAGAGTGTTGCCTCAGCTTTGCCCACTATGAAGGAGAGAAGGGACCATGACCTCTAGATGACCTCAGAAAGCGGTGGACTTAAATCCGCCAATGGTGGATGTTTGTGGGTGAGAGAGCGAGAATAAGAAAAGCATCTGGAGAATGTCTGGTGCTGAGGTTTCATTATGAGGGAGAGTGAAGAGGGTAATACTTTGCCAAATTAGATACAATTCATGTGAAGATAAACAGTGGCTTCTGAAGTTGGGAATGAAGAATGCTGGTTGTTTGGTATGTGTACAATGTACTTCTCCTTTTGGCTGAGTAATATACTTTTGCATGTTAACCATAGGTGCTTATAGAAAGCCTCTCCACCCTCTGCAGGATATAAACTGTACTTCTAGTCAGCTAACACTGGGGGGCAGCATTGTATTTAGGATACTGGAGAGCATGTCTTAATATCCAAGTTTAATTGAGGTTTTAAAAAAGTTTATTATTTTATTTACTATTAGTATGACTAACACCCTTTCCCCTCTTTTCTAATATAATTTCAGTATTCTTGATATTGATAAAAAACAATTATTATTAATGCTACTCTTTATGCCGTTTTACTTAGAATTCTTAATCAATTCAATTTGGTAAATTCAGAAAGACAAAGTGAAATAAAGCACAAGGCAGCCAGGCTGGTTCAGAAAAACAAAGTCATTATTTAAGGCACACCTTAATAGTTTGCAACTCCATCACATCTGAATACAATAAACACACAGTGACAACTGAAGGACAACAAAACCTTAATAGGGATGAAATTCACAAGTGTAGAACAATGCTATTCTGACTAAATCATTTTTTTAGACAGAAGTTTTCTTAAACAATTGTATTACCAGGGTCAAATACTATTTATCAATGGTTATTTCATACCTTCACTTTTTGGAAGGGTCAAATCTGCCACATCAGGTGATTATTGTCACAAACTTGATGCAATAAACCCAATCTATGTGGTGTTTCTATAACCATTATTCACGATTAGTCCATCTGTCTAACTGTCCCACTAGATTTTACCACTTATACAATAAACCACCTTTGGATCTGTAAAATTACATTAGTGACAACAACAATAACAACAACAACAACAACAACACAAAGATAAGTCAAAACATTGTACCAATTTCCAATAGAAAAGTGCCAACCGTTTTGAAGTGAAAATGTCATTCAATATAATTACAAGTATTAATAGACTTGAAAGGATTGAGTCATATTGTAGATGGATAGGATCAAGGTCAATAGAATGACTAGGTAATAGTAGAAATCACATTTATTTACCGATTGTGAAAAAAGCTCAGGATTTTACTACCCCCACATATAGTTTAAGGGAATCAGCTGTGTGCCATATCTACAGTATAAGGCATCCCTCTGCCACCTTCAGGGACAGGTTTGGTTCCTATGAGGTGGTTTTTGCTAAGTCTACAGTTAATCTCAGTATGAATGAGGGGTGTTGCCTGATGTTTATTTGTTTCCTTCACAGTTTTCTTGTTAACAATTGATTGTGAAAAATTGTGAAAATCAATATTGATATTAATGCTGAAATTCAGATTATGTTTGAATACCATCTGCACATGACTTGTACAAGCAGACTGCAAATGCATTATTCTTCTGTGGGAGCAATTAATTGCAAAACAAGTTTACAGACTTATCTGGTGGCACAGATGTGATTGTATTCAACACAATAAGGGAAAGACATCAAAAAAAATTTGACAAAAACAAATTTCAGTGCAGACCAGTGAAGGATGAACATTATCTAGGACTACGTTTAATCCTTGTCTATAAAACCATCCCTAAGGGAATAAGTATTCACTCACAGTTTAAGATTTTTTTTTGTCTCTCTGTGCATAAATGCTACAATTGATGAAGAAGCATGTGCAAAGCAAGGTTCAGTGCAGAACATATAACATCTACCATGTACCTTTTCTATGTAGTCATAGCTTTATTTGATGACCCAGCTGGCCATTTGCAGATTGAGGCAAAAGTTATACCTAATTGTCAACATTTAAAGGATTTTAAACCCAGTTTAAGGAAGACCGTTCAGCCGCATTGGGTTAACTAAGCAGCTTCAAGGTCAAGAATAGACCTTAATTTTAGCTTAATTTAAAATCAATTGTTTAACTGCATTTCTAAATTCTATATTTTTCCCTAACAATAACTTAAAAGATACAGAGGTAAAGGAAACGTGGACCATGTTTTGCCTAAATCTGCAGCTGATGGAGCTGGTCCATTGAACCAAATGTTGCGGTCCTACCATCTTTGTTAGCTTGACTAGCAAAGCTAAGCATAAAGACCATTACAACCATGTATCTGCTACTATGATGAAGTGAGCCATTCTTGCTTAAGCCTACAGTTCATCTAGTTAATTTCTACCTTAGAGGAATCTGTGGTTGCTGTGGTGAAAACAAAGGCCCCATTTTTATCTTGCTAACGTCTCCATTTTAATATTATGTACTCTTAGTGTCATGCTTGACTCTCAGGTCATGTAGATCACATGGAACAAAGTCGTTCAAGCAAGTGTTTTTTAGTTTACAGTATGTTGCCTACTCAACTCCTTGTGCCATGCCATTGAGTGTAGCACTGTACAACCATTGTTTTATCCAAATAATTGTAATTAGCCAGCAAATGTCTTGTCCTGCTCAAGACAACAGCAATATAAACTGCTTTCAGCCATACTTGACCACATCAGACTTTATATCTTGTAACAGCTGAGCAGGTGTGGCACGTTCTCCTTTTTGGCAGGGAAGTGACCTCTTTTTTTTCTTCAGCACACTGCCCAGAGTAGAGGTTGAGCAGCCCTTAGAGCACCAGAGTGATGTCAGGGAGCATGACATGAGTGACACTCGAAAGCCGAAAAGCCTGGCTCTGGCATGGCTGCTGCTTCAGGAGTCCATTTCACTCCAGCAGTTTTCAGAGCTCTTGATAATGTTTCTTTAGTGGGTGAACAGTGATTCACAGGTGCATACAGTGCTGCATTTGTTTGTGGAAGATGAAATAGTGGTGCGGGAACACTGAAGACCAGTTGTAAGTGCCAATGCTGATAGAACAATAGGTGTCTGCGTGTAAATTGCTGATCTACAAGCTGTGGGCAGGTGCAAGTGATAAGGGAGTAAGCAGGACTCTCATATAAGACCTATCCTGGTAAGTAGGCAGCTGGCTCAACGTTGTTATTCTGTCCATCCTCTATTGCCTTGTTCTTCTCACTCATGGACAGCTCAGAAGACTCTGAGTCCACCACTGCTTTCCTTGACCTGTTGAGTACAGAACACCTCTTGTTAATATTGAACATATGCCTGTATCTAAAGAAAGCAAACAAGTCTGTTCTATTAGTAACAGAAAAGAAGTTCACATAAAATAATATTCCAGACAGTTCACATTTTTGGCCTGTAATGACCAAAGATACCTGCTAATACCAGACATTTTATCCTTTTATCTTTCTCTTAGCCTTGTGCCAGTTTACCCATCCATTTGTCATGCCTTGTAAGTATCTCTTAAAAAGACAGTTTACCCTCTCTTTTTTTTGGGCTATGACTTGACTGTGGTAGTAATCAGTTCTTATGAAATGTCTGTGCATGAATATATTTTGGTCTAGCCTTATTATTATTATTTAGTTCTGTTAGTTTTGCCTTTCACTTGCCTGAGTAACACCTCGTGTTAGTTATGCAAATTAGTGGTGAATGTTATTCCTTGACTCTAATTTATTCAGTTCTGGATTCACTGACTGAAACTTCATCAACATAATTCTCATTCTACATCTTATACTCAACATGGGGGCACCCTTCCTTTCCATTTGCTGTGTTTTCACCTTAATCACACACCCACGTACTGTTTATGGACCAGATCTTCTGCTACAAATAGCCACATTACTTTCCTCTCACACCAGCCTACATGCTTTCACCAGCCGGCAAAGAAAAGTGTTAGTCGACAAACCACAGAACGTTTTATTAACCATATATATACTGTCGACCAAATGGCATGAATTAAAGATTCTGTTTGAAAAGAACATAAAATATTTAAAAGGACTTAATTAGATACAAGAGGTGTCATTAGCTCCACAACTATGATAATGTGTCTCCCATGCTCATTATTTCACAGAAAGATGTGCAATATGGGTTGTGGGTAAAGACAGGTAGTGGAGGTTCCTTACTTTTCTCTGTTGAAGACAATAAAGTCTCGCTGGACGTTATCCAATCGCTGCTGCAAATGACCATTCTGGAAGAGAGACATAAACACAGAACATCATCAGCAACTTAACAATCATTGCCCACTTCCTGGAAAAGCAGCAACAAAATCAAGACCTGCAATAAGGCATTATTATTCCCAGCTAGAGAACTAGAATCAGCTGCATTCAATGTACTTAATTGTTGTTGTCACTGGTTTGAAGTGTCACAATTTTTGTAGTACAAGCAAACAAGTTTTGTCGTGCTTGATGGCAAACAGGACCTCACAGAACAGTTCCCTGTTCACATTATTTTCCTCTTATCTTTTTCTCCTTTAATGATGCCAGAGGAGGAACTTGACCTAGCTTTAGAGGACTCTTATGCCCTGATGTCTCCACCTGTGCCATGTACTCATACATATTTGGCCCACTTAATCCTGTGAGAACATCCGGCTCTGTCATGCCAGGTTGTCCTCACACTACTGTGGTGCCAAAACGGGTAGACAGGTGCTTTCTCACTCTCCCAAGGAGACAGTAAGGAGAGAGATCATAGTGATACATCATTATTATAACACTGTACTGTGTGTGTGTGTGAGAGTGTGACAGAGACAAAGTAGCAGAGGCACAAGAACAAAACAGGTAGAAAAAGAACAAATGCAGAAATGTGTGTTGATCTGATACTGTTGTCAGCAGTAAGCCCTACAAAATTACTCCCACGTGTGTACACCCAACCCTCATCTAAATGCGATTCATATTCCAATATTACCTTTGAACAAAAACTTTAAACTACTTACGACCTTCAAAATTTCCATATTTTAGAGGTTGCCCTCAACCTTTTTAATGGTAGAGTAAGGCATGCAAATTCCAGACAAGTCCCACGAGCATATATAAGCCCACAAACTCCAGCATTCAGATTGACCCCTCGAACTGATCCAGGATCAGTTCCACAGCCCAGCACTGAGGTTCTGTGCAGGTGCTATCACAGTGGGGGAGCATCCACTGGCAGACCAAAGACTGACAATTAAATTAGGGCAAGAACATGGAGGAAGGAGGAGTGTGGAGATATCGTTGTATTTGAGAAGTGAGTAAAAGCTCCAGAAGGTACATGTATGAGTTTGTTTTATAAAATAATTTTGAATGCATGGAAGAGGGGTGTGGGTGAAGAAAGAAGATGCATGTCTGTGATTAGCACATATATTGAGTGAAAACAAAGGTTCTTCACCTGGGGGTTATTGGTTAAGGGTCCCTGTCAGATCACTTTCAGGAGGAGGAATGTAACTGCATAGCCGCTAAACAGAAAAGGGTGCGCTTGTGTGTGGGTGATACAGACTATACAAAGGACAAAGAAACAGACAGACTGACGGAGACAAAGGGTTGTACATCATTTGTCAAACCAGAGTGAAAGATGTGTTACAAAAAAGACATGACAGATGAGACACGATGTACGATGTGGCTTCTCTCTGATGCGGTCATAATGACATTCTAAGCTCAGAAGGTATAGCAGAACGAGACAATAAAATTGTGACAATAGAAGTACCTGTAAAAACCTGATGCTATTTAATACACTTTAATTTACATTTAGTTACACATTTGCATTTTCACTGGCCAGTTCATGAATCTGTTTGCGTCCAGCGTGGATTCCTCAAGCTATGTGCAAGTCAGCGTAGACCCTTCTCTGATTTAACAAAAACAAAACAATAGCAGCTTAGCTATTCAACAACTATGGTATGTATTGAGTACAAGCAGTATATCACTTTCATCATCTTCAGTGTAGTTATTTGGACTTGAGAGGGTGAGCTTCTCTATGTGCAAAGCATATAACTTGTTAAAATATTTCTCAAACCATCCAAAGTGGCTGAGTATAAATAAATCATGCACCTGTCAAAGTGTCACTTTGCTTTCTTAGCTAAGTTGTTTAGTTATGCCATATAGACCCTGAATTCATTTATATTCAAGCAGATGTCCACAGTTATGTCACATACTCTTGTCACTGAACTTTGCCAAGGATTTGTACCCTCACCCGCACTGATATTTTACACTTGTATGGGGCCCAATAGACTTTATAGCAAGTCTCCCAAAATATAAGAACAATGAAAAATAAATACACATTGCCTTAACTAATAAAATTTTACGGGAATCTCATATCTGTACTGTCTTATAAATCAAAGAACTGCTATTGGTAGTCACTTATTTATTTCTGATGCCAGAAATTCTTCCAATTAAAACTTAAATCTTAAATCCAGTTTTGATAACATGCTTGTTTTGTCCTTCTCTACTTCTCTACTGTGTAAAACAAACTTTGTCAGGGTTTCTACAGTCACTGAATATGTCTGTGTTTTGCATCTCCTCACTTTACTCTGTGTTGATCAGTGGGGGTCAGATTGAAATAGTTGATTCCTTCATTTGTGATTGTTGGGCTGGATAGATGCATAGATTTGTGGATATAGGGAGGGACACTTGACATTCATGCACGATGCCAACGGAGGCTTCTGAGCTCGCAGAGAGAACAGAACATTACTTAAACTGTAGACACTTCACCACTTGTTTCCTTCTCCATCTCTCCCTCCCTTTTATTAGATGCCTTTAAAAGGACAGTTCAGAAGTTAATTGCTCCAACTGATAGATTAAACTTTTCATTTAATGAGACAAACCATCAGGGAGTGCTCTGCTGGATGCAAGCCCATCGGGGATATTTCTCAATGTCCTTGTCTGGACTTACTGTGTTTGTCTGATGATGTGGCTGTTTTGTTTTCAATGCTGCGGCTAATGTGTACAGTCCAGGAATCAGGTGTATATTCGTCACGATATGTTAATTTGCATGTTTTTTCTTTAACGTATGATGACAAATTCCCACATAATATTTTGAATAGCGCAGGCACATTTTATTTTCAGCTGAGCTTGTTGTTAAGTGTGAAAAGTGATGCAGATCAAGTTCTGCTTTTTTTTTTTTTTTAGCTACAACTAACTGCTTCTGATAATATTCTTGTATTCAGAACTAAGCTGAAGACTCAGTCCTCACTTTTAATTAGTGGCATGTATCGTATCCCTAGATATGTATGCAGCTCTCTATCTCAACCCAGCGATTTGCCTGATGCTAATACTAATTAAGTGATTTTACATTGCTCCTATGGAGGTTCTGTTTGCGTAGTAGCAGGCACGCATACATTTTAATTTTCTTCTAGGGATTAATTAGAACGGATTGGAAAGAATGCTAAAACCCTGTCCTACAACTTTGTCATACTTAAAGCTGCAAACTTCAGTTAAACTTTAGCATTACCTTGCAAAAACAAGAATCAACATCAAAGTCACATTTATTTACATTTTACTTTTATCTCGCCATGGCACCAGCAGCTGCAATAAAACACAGCATCTTGCGGGGTACATTAAAACTGCTGAAATGCTGAAACATCCTTTCTGTTACATTCATCATCACATGATTTTAGTGCATAGTTTACTAATCTTAACCCTGCAATAAGTGATTGATGGTGCATGTAACATCAACTTTTGAGCTCACAATCAACACTTATTGTATAGAGAATTATCTGGTCATGTAATTCCAGCCACATGGCAAGTCTAAGTCCAACATTCACTCTCTTCTTAGCTCTAACTCTCATCTCTACCAATCTATGGCTACTAAATCTGGCAATGTGTTTATCAGTTAGCTAGTGTCTGATGATGAGCTGACAATACACCGAAAGTTGGTACAAAGCTCTGTAAAGCCGAGGAAAGGTGCAGAGGAAGTGTTGAGCAACATAACATTAGCTACTTTAGCAACTATCTACAATAACAAGGCCCCTTCAATGCCCCAATGATAATTTTACTGTTTTTTTTTTTTGTACCTTTTGGTATTCATAACTTCTCGAAACTGGTCTGAAAGTCAATACTAAATACCATTTAAAAGTATGTGTCCAAGCCGTAACTCTAGACTAAACAAGCACAAACACTGTGTTACTAATCTAAATCTTCTTCTTTGTCTGCACTCTCTTGTGTTAAAACCATTGCACTAGAATTAATTCCTTTTAGATACACAAGCACATACACACATTTGCACAATAACCCCTTAGCACCTTGTCTCTCTTATCTGTTGTTCATTAATGCAAGGCAGGTTCCCAACATATTTCATACATGCTGTAAATACTAAACTTGAATGACATCTTTGATTGAGAAAGAGGTGTGTGTGTGTGTGGTTGTGTGTGTGTGAGAGTGTGTGTGTGAGAGTGTGTGAGTATGTATATGTATATGGGAGCATGGCAATTTATTTTGTTCTCACAGTACGAGTCCAATTTTCTGCTGTATATTATCAGTGATTTAATTGAGCTAATTCCATGGTACATTATGAACACAGCAGCGGCAGGGAGGCAGAGGCTGAGAGATAAATAATCTAAGTAGAAAAATAGAAGAGGAAGGGGACACATATCGTATGGGCGTGGAAGGGTGAGTGCAACATGTAGATGGAAAGAAGGAGTCTTAGGACAAGGGAGGTGAAAGAAGGTTGGACATAAAAATAAGGAGAGAAGAGAAATATGCAAAAAGAATACAAAGTGGCCCCGGGGTAATGAGTAAGAAGCAGGCTGGGACAGCTTTCTTTATTCAATATTGATCTGCTATGCTTCAGAAATGCTGCTCAGAGCATCTCCTTCTCTCTCTCTCCATCTCTCTCCCACACACACACGCACACACAGCACTAGGCATTCACTTTCTCTCTTCATCTCTGTCTCACATTCATCCATCACAAGTGGCCCCACAGGTCCTTTGTAAAAGGATATCGTAAAGCATTGCACCAACACAAACTAATATTTATCAGACCAGCAAACACTGCAAAATATGATTACTTGAAATGAATAATTGATAACACGTTAAACATATCACTCTGAGGAAATGTGAAAGGTTTCAGTATCTTATTTCACTTATATTTCAGTTCATGATCTCTTTTAGATGCAGGTTTTTCTCAGAAGTGAAGGAGAGGCATTTAGCCAATTAGCTGGGTGACATTTACTGTAACATTTAAGAACCTTCCACCAGGGTTCCACCAACACCTTGGACTGAGTCAACATTTTTAACAGCTATTTCAACACAATAATCAGTATATAGCAAAATTAATTCAAGGACATTAAAGATAACTCTAACAAGCCAGAGTTACAGGTTAAGGTGTCAGCTTAGGATGACTTTAGCCACAGCATTCTCAACAAGGTGAGATAAATGCGAGGTATAATTACAGAATGTAGCATCTGGAAATGTGCTGGGTATTTGACTTTGATTTTGAACTTATTTATCACAAGTTCTTCAAAAACAGAAATTTGGCAAGTAATGTAAAAGGGTCTTCTTTAAAAGTGACTTTCTGTAATCTTCTGTTTTTGATCAGCAAATGTTAACCACTACTACTATGTGGAACTAATAAGATCCCTGATCTATCCAAGAATACATACCAAACCTTCCAAACCAAATCTTTAATGTAGTACATGATACATGTTGTTGTTTATCGTATCAAATCATTTTAGTGAGTGTCTTATTTGTCATGTGAAAGACCAAGCAAATGGTTGATCTGCATTAGTCACATGTTGCCAAAATGTCCCAAGAAGAAATAGTGTGATTTAATTAGGAAATGCAAGCTACAGGGGTAAAAATAACATTTCATAGACTTAATGCTATTGTCCTTTACTCTGACGATACACTGTTACTTCACCTGCCTCCATAAACATAACAAATGTTTCCCTGAAAGGCTACTGTCTTTATTTTATTGGAATGGGAGATGTCTACATGTACCCAGGGATGATAGATGTTGTCTAGCTGCATACTGAGATATAACTGATATATACAACACACAGACAGGCCTCCACAAGCAGTTGTCAGCTTTTATAAAACATGGTGTGATATGGGCCAACTCTGATTTCTTATTGCAAGCTGGCAAGGTATGTGCTCTAGAGTCTAGACCAAACAAATTGCTGCACTTCTATTAGAAAAGAGTCCGACAAACAGTTAGGATTAGTGCCAAAGAGTGAGGGAAGGGCCAAAGCCACTGACTTTGCAATGGCGTAGTTTGTATATGTATGTGTTTCAGTGGTGTTGGCACAATATTTTAGAATAGCAGCCAGACCAGGCACACACTATTGCTGATGAAAGCACACAAATTAAAACCACGACCCATTTGACTCCAGATAGACAGTGAACTTTTACTGTCTCAGTGGAAAAATGTATTGGACAGATGCCTAGAATTCAGTGTGGCATTTCTCTGTTTTAGTGATCAATTCACTTTTCCACTGTAAACACATTTCCTTTGATAAACAGGCCTGAGAACCTGTTTAAAGTTGGATTACTACAACCTCTCTTGTGACAGGAAAACTGGCAGAAAACTGTTTTATTGTTGAAAACTGGCTTCAGTGATGTCATTTACATCTCTTGTGCACTGACATACCAGTGGAAAATGACTCAGGACTGGTAGTGACGCACCTTGCAGTACTAGTTCTGTAAACTCAAGGGCCAGTTGTTGCCCTAACTAGCCTTATTTGGACTTAAGATACAAGTAAAGACAAATTACTTGAAGACTTAACTTACAGTTAGCCTTGAAACAGAGACAATGGTTCTGATCCCTCATTGCACTAGACTAAAAATAAAACCCCTGCTGTTGGTTTTAGCTGCCAGTATCACAGTGTGTGTGTGTTCCTGCCTCATTTCACTTGATCAGGTGATCTAATTAACCTTTCAGTGTTTTCCTCTCTCTTTTGTATAAACACCCAGAGGACAACAGCTGATTTATGTGGACGGAGCGAAAGCCTGGAAATAAAATTTAAAAAGAGCTGGGTGATTTCATTCTTTGCCTCCGCAATACACACAGCAGGCAGGCGACACATTTATCCTGATGAAGGTGAGGGAGGATGGAGCTCTGAAATGTGTCCTTGGCGTTCTTAATGACACTCTAGACACATTTTAAAAGACAAACTAGGGAACTAAGTTACCACCTGTAACTGGGCCAAAAGAAACCAGCAGTCACCTTTCTTCAGTGAGTAATGATGGGTACTGACAGGGAGAGACACCATCATGTGAGGGATGTGTGATCTGTTGAGAACAGGATAAACCAACCTAAAATTGACTGAGATGTGGTATTAACCTTTTTTTTCATGGTAGTGGTTGTAAAAAAAAAAAGTACATAGTCAAAATTATATATGCTCTGTAAAAGTGATAGAAATTCTCTTGACCAGTGTTTCTTTGCTAATGCTTTCAAGTTTTAGGTGCCTCACTTCATTTGTGCTTTTCATGAGTTACAATTAATGTTCAATGTTTCCAATGGAAAGCCTTACCTGTGGGGACCCGTCAGATCCCTGGTCCCTGGTCTTTCTAGCGAGCCTTTTCTTCTTCTTATGAAGTGGCTTGGACTCCAGGATCATTTCCTCCAGCTCAAACGTAGGGTCACAGTTTAACCTCCGCCTCTGTGGAGACACACAGACACATACAGGCAACCATTAAAAAAAGATACACTGGATCAAAATTTAATCACTTAATTTAATCACTTTCACAAACTTTATACATTCATTTGGATCTTTCTATGTAAATATTGAAAATAATACTTTGTAAAAACAAGAAGAGAAAAACTTTAAAATCTCACACTACTAAATGTCTGGCATCTCCATTACATCCAATAATACGATTCAATTTGATGTTCTCTACAATACAATGGAATGTGATAAAATGTGATACGGAATGATGCAACACACACTTTTAAATAATAGATCAGGGTGCAAATGGCAGAAAGCCAATAAAGCAAAGCAGAAATGCTGGGGAGTTAGAAAAGAAAACATAGGGGCTGATTTCTCCCTTCATGTTCAAACATTAATGGTCTGTAAGGGACTAAAGACAGAGGAGGGGCCTATAATTAGATAGAGAGATGTCAATTCCCCATCGATCCTCTGTTCTTCCTCTGCTGTGCCAGCCTGGCCACTTGGGATACCCACTGCTCTGCAGTCACTACAGACATTTACTGGAATTAGATAACGTCATTTAATCATCTATTCACTTGCAACAGTCATTATTCTGCATTTCCTCAGCACTAACACTAAGCTGTGACAGTTATTGTCACCCTGCTGCTTCTCTAAAACAATACAGGATGGTTTTTATATTGCTTGATCATTGCATTGGTGTGATCGATCAACGCTACTGCTATAGTTTTATTTGTCGATATTTGCCATGTCTGTCATGAATCAATCTGTCATGTCTGTTCTAATAAAAATAGACTAGTTCTATGGATCATGTGGTTTGATTAAAGTACTCCAATATATATTTTTTTCCATTAGGTATATGAAACTGAAATACATTGACTGTTAGGTAGGATGTGGACACTGTAAGCTCTTATTCACAACTGTACAGTTACCAGCTTTGAAACAGGGTCCATACAATGAGTCAGTGCAGCTTCCTTAAGAACCTGGCGCTACAGAGAGACCACAGCATATCAGCATGCCTGCAGGTTGGAGGCATGGAGCCTGATGATGTTATAACATGAGGGCACTATGTCCACCTAACTTGCTTCAATGATCCAGAGCCTACTTGTGGACCTGCAGGCTTTCCCTGGTGTTGTCTGTGCCTAAGAAGCAAGTACATGCATATGTGTTGCTTTGCCTTATTCTGAATCTGCCCATGCTGTCTGGGGGTCTCGACACTCAGATCCATCTCAGCCCAGCAGGGGGCAGTGTCTTTACAAGAAAATATTAAATGAAGAGCGTGTGGTTCTGGTTATATTGTCTTTCCCTACATCTTTGTCCATTTGGGAAAATTACTGCTATGAGGATAGATATGGGAAAGCAGCAGAATGGAGGAGGGCTTTCATGGATAGATGGTCTAAAGCATGTCATTATATTCTGACAGAGCTGTAAGGTTTGGATTAAGGCATTCACAGATTACTTCTTCATCAATTTTGTTCATTTTTGTTACTGATTTTGTTT
Source organism: Rachycentron canadum (assembly GCA_038496675.1). Lineage (NCBI taxonomy): Eukaryota > Metazoa > Chordata > Actinopteri > Carangiformes > Rachycentridae > Rachycentron > Rachycentron canadum. The sequence continues at coordinate 9,909,571 of CM076660.1, read as the reverse complement.
TTAACATGTTTAACTGCATATTTGTATCAATTTCTTAGGGAAATAGAGGGTGAATTAGAAAAAGTCTGGTGGATCGGATTAGCCATACAATACAGCAGGGCACTGTCAGAGAAACACTTTTATTCTATTTAGATATGAGCAATTTGTTGGATAGCAAACTGAGGCAATACTGAGTTTATTTCTTATACTCACATTGGGAATAAAGCCTGGAGGAAGCTGTTTGCTGAGAACAGCGTCCCAGTTGACGTCTGACATGTAGTCCAGATCCTGTAGCTCTGCTAGACAGGAAATACGCTTCTGGACATCTATGCACAGCAACTGAAGGAGACAAAGGGATTAGAATAAAATTATTGTCCACGGGAAGGCATGGCTGAAAAGTTATAGGCAGAGTCCCACTGAGACAAGAGCACATGTTTGCCCTTAAGGATGTGTCTGAGAATGAGGATACAGGGACAAAGGGGTTGGAGGTGGGAGATACTCTGGAAAGGACAGGAGAGGGATGGGGCAGATAAAGAGACGCAGGAAGGGGATAGAGAGAGAGTACGAAAGAAAATGACATACATATACAAAAATGGTGATGAGGAGAAATCAGCAAGTTGTGAAGTGTGAAGGACGAATAAAAATTATCCTGATCATGGAATTTGCCTCTTGCAGTCTCACTTTCTTTACATCTCCCTCTCTTATATATACACACACACACACACACAAACACACACACACACACACTTATACATGCGACTGGAATGCCAATGAGGTACAAGGAGTCTGAGCACGAAGCAATGCAACAGTTTGACTGCAGTGGATTGCTGCCAAGACAAAACCCAAATGCTACAGCAACAGTGTATCTGCTAGCTTTGCAAGTGCTTTAATTGTAATGTAAGAATAGACTGCTGATAGTTAATTATGCATAGACTATTGAGATTTAAGAACAGGCTAATTACATTAAAGGGAAAAGTACATCCAAAGTATTGCAGTGAAGGAATGATATGAGAAGTCTTAATTTTTTTTAATTAATTTTAATTTTGCTGCTCTGTATTTCTGTATTTTTGGACATTTTTGTAAGGTAATGCCAACTTTGGAACTCAAATGTATTTATGGAGTAACAGTTAAACTGAGTCACTAACAATACCAGTCCCTGTTTTTCAAAAACTCGATCATTATAATTCTAAGGCTGCAGTAGTGCTTAGTGCAAGAATTTTCTAAACAAATAAACCATCTGTACACAAACAAAGTTGGGCTACAACAGTGAAACTGACCCTCATTAATATTCTGTAGGTGCATCATATTTGCTCAAATGAATTGCTGGTGTCAGTTAGGGATAATTGTCTTCCCAAAGGAAATAAAGAATTCAAATGCATTGAGTAGAATCCAAAGTAGAAAGTGGTCTATCACTGAAAAAGCTAAACTTACAAACACCAGATCCTTCCCTCTCTTATCCATTACATATTTACAACAGGATCATTTGGCAGACAGACTGGTTGATGTGTGCGTGATGTTTGCTGTTTTGCCACCAGGCACTAGCAATATGAGAGGCTGGCAAGTACGAGTTTAAATAAATGACTATGTTACATTCTGGAGGTGTGGTAGACCTAATTTAAACAACATTCATGTTGCACAAGGTGACACACTCACCCACCCACATTCGAAGGAAATTTGAAATTTTGAGTCCATGCCAAGTCATTTTCAGTCGTCAGTGTTAGTAAGTGTAAGTGTTAGATGGAATGAACATGGTGTCACTGTACACTGAAGATGACAGTCAGCATCTGCCATGCTGCGTTCTCATGGGGAAAAATCTAAGACCCTGCTAAAGTAGCGGCAGAGTCTTTGACTGCAGAGAAGAGAAGCAACATGAGGCCAACAGTTTGTCGGGATCGTGTCACATTGGTGAACCTATGTTCAATGAAAATGTTTTTACAATTATCAAACTTTATCTTAGTTTTGTTGGTTTGTTTTGCCAGAGAGAAGAATTATGTTGGCAAATATGTAAGCCACATATTTGTGTTCCTTCTGGCGCAATATGTACTCCATTCCTCTGCTCAAATCCGGCCTGTGTACAGCATGGCTGTCAGATGCTACTTCCACACCTGGACCAATTCTGGCGCACACACAGAAAAACATCCTGTCTTTCAGCCAACACTGGAGGATAACGGCTGGAATCAGCCCAGATGTGGAAGTATATGGGTCTGTCTCAGGCTGAGGACCCAGGAATATATTGATCTTAAGCTTTCAACAGTTATTCAAATGACACAATCTAAGAAGTTTGGAAGAAATCACTCTTTGGTGGGAAGTGATAACACTCATTTTGGGAGCCACCAGTATAGGGCATAGTATTATGTGAGATTTGTAGATAGTATTAAGTGACATAAATGCTCCTACAGTATATTCTGTGTTAGCCAGGTGCCACTCATTTACCTTTCTGAGAAGAGACTTCATTTCCAAAGACCAGCCTGCTGGGTAGCTAGGATGGACCTTGTGGAAGGTCTGAAGGATCTCATTAGTCGGTGTGCTGGATCTCATCACATATGGTCTCTAAGGAGAGGGGAGGAGAGGAAATGAAACAATATGTTACAGACAGCTTGTATTCATAGTCATGCACTGCCCGGAGGAGTTCGTCTGATAAAGTGTGTGTCTTAAAGTTTGTTCCTCAGCTGGCATACTTTCTCTCATTTCTTTCTCTCATGCGCACCTTCTGCGAACCTACTCCCTGCACTGATGGGGACAAATGGCAGAGGAAACAGAAAATAAGGAACAAATCTCAAAATGCAACCTGCACACAAACTGCCTTTCAGTGTGCAAGGGCTTTGTGTGGGTCAGAAAACAAGGGAAAGCCTGTAGAGAGTTCTTCACACTAGTCCTTGTACAGCCTCTGGGCTTAGTCTAGGACAGAGAGACTCCTTTACCTGAGTTGAAGGATAAGGCAGCTGGATCAGACTGGTTGGGGAAGCGGTCCTTTCCTTTGCCTCTTTCAGATTGTTGAAAAAAATGCAAGGCATACAAGGGCAAATATTCAGTTTTTGACTAACTCTTTAAATTGTACTTTTGCTCTGTCAGATGGTTCAGAGTGAAGAAAAACAGGACAGATGAAAGAGACAACCCAGGTGGATGCCTCGCCATCATTCAGTTTTATTACAGTCTCTTTAAGATGCATGATGGCAATTATATTCAAATTCTGCAGATGTTCCCCATACAGTACACACGTGAGGTGTCAAGTAACCAGTGTTACATTCTTTTGGCATCAGATGTTCAAAGTCAAATGTTGGATAAGGGATAATTTGGCTCATGTATTACAATATATTTGTATTACTTTGTGAATTTAGGATGTGGTCTCTGTGTTCCTCCTTGGGATTTGGGGAAGTTTTATATAATTTAGAGGAGAAAACCTTGTGACAGTGATTGATTTATAGTTGCAGAGAGATGGCGAGTTGTCTGCATTTGTACCTAGAACCAGTGGTGAGACCCAGAAGGAGAACGCGCTTAGGGAGAGAGGAGTTAAATTGTCCGAAAGCAGAAATTCACCCCTGGAGTTATCTGCTGTGACTGGCCCCAGGGGCAGGAGTAGAATGGCAGGGACATGTGGAGGGCCGGTAAAGAGACTGACAGTGCTGATAAAAAAAAAAAAAAAAATGTAAAAAAAAAAAACTAGGAAATATTTTGAATTTGTTTTGATGGTCCACTGGCCCACCGATCCTGTGGCCATCAGGATTTATCCCGGTGTGCCTGATGGCCAGTGTGACCTTGTCTGAAAGTGGAGCTGAATGAAGTGAGAAGTGCTTGGAGCTTAAGAGAGAGATCAGATGAAGTAAAGGGATGGAAAGGTGCCTGGAGCTGGATAATAGTGAGCTGGTTCTCTTTTCCAGCAGTCAAAATGTTCTGCACACCCAACAGGCTGGTTCTTAATGCCCCAAAAGTGGTTAATGCTTTATAGACAGTTTTGAAATGTGGTAGTCAGAGAAACATGTGAATGAATTCTATGGGTGAAGGTGATGTTGGTGGGCAGACAGAGCAGTGAGAACATGCCTGGGAAAAGGATTATAGAGAAACTTCCCAAAAAGTGCAGTGTGGAAAGAGAGAGGGAAATGGGATAAACGTCTACAGTATGTCACTCAAAGCAATTTCTGGGTATGAAGGTGTGCTCAGTAACCCTCTCTCAAATGAGTCAAGGTTGCACTTAAAATTGAATAGACAGGTGTGGGGGACAAGAGATGACTTTTGGTGTAGGTAAGTTGTCACTTTGAAGTCAGACAACAAACAGGAAAACAAACATATTTTAAATGGGGTAACATAAGGTTTTGAGGTATAACAAAAACCTGATGGAGGAGTAAATATATACCAGTGGGAGTGAGCTGTTATTCTGAATTCGTTTTAGAAAGCATAATTGAGAAGTGATGAGATAAAATAACTGTCAGCAGCTTTATGGAGAAGGGTGAGAAAGGATAGCGGTGAAGTGTTAGAGAATGATTTCATTGACACTTCATGACAGCTCTAGATCAGTTTCAGGTGTTCTGGATCCTTGTGCGTATAGACAGAGGTTACTATAATGCGTGTAGTCATCATCCTGTAATATGAGAGGAAAATACTGCAGCTGCAGCTCTCAATAGAACCGACTGCTTTAAGGTCTAAGGCTCGGTCTGATGGAGTAAGGAGATTGAGCAAAAACATAATGTCCTGTGTTTATTTCCATGACATCAGAATTACATTCCTCCCAGATGGGACAAGCAGAGAATTAAATAAATAATATTTTTAAAAATCAATTCCAATTATATGGCTCTGGAAATAACTCAGAATCATTTTTTTTCATTCTCCCGCAGCAATTCGTCTCACACCGTGACTAAACATTTAAACATCTTCCACAGTAAGGCCAGCTTAAATGTAAAATTCAATTATAGCCTCACCCTTCCTTTTGTTCTGTGGAGGCTGAGGACTTGCTATGTGTCTGCGTTGCTACTGACAGGACTTTTCCAGCACACTCTTGTGGGTGTCATATGCATTATTCACTGCAGTAAAGTGTACCAGGCCACGCTGAAGTGGGTAGAGATGTGGATATGGACATACTCTGTGTGTGTGTGTGTGTGTGTGTGTGTGTGTGTGTGTGTGTGTGTGTGTGTGTGTGTGTCTACGTCTACGGTACCTGTCCTCTTAGTAGCTCGTAGGCTGTGATGCCCAGTGACCACCAGTCAACGGAGAAGGAGTAGCCAGGGTGGGACCCCTCATAGGTCTGAAAAAGCTCAGGAGCTGGTAGACAAACAAGATACATCAACATTAAATAGAAGTATGATGTGGGATGACACTTTCCTCAGTACCCTTCCTCAGTTAGAAATTGGGGACATAATAATCAAGGGCATTTTTATTTAACTATAGCCCCTTTCAGTCAACGACTACACAACATAGCTTGCTTCATGTATCTGTCAAAGTCATGTCTTTTTTAAATACAGACATACACCATAAATAAGCCTGAAGGGATTTATTCAGACTGTTGCAGAGAAAGCTTGGACAGTATTTGGTGCTCAATTGTGATGGATTATGAAACTTATTTTGCTGTTGACGCTTTGGTTAATGACCTCTTTTAGCACACGGGATTCTCACAGTGAATCCCACAATGAATTTTCCATCATCCATTTTTGATGGCGTATTCTGCATGTTTCAGTTTGACTTTCAGTTCTGAGTTGTTAGAAACTGACAGAAAATTGGAGACCTTGTATTGATTTTGTCATAATTATAGGATATGAGCTAATAAATTTCCTTAAGTGAATGTGACGTGCTTCTGTAGAAGTGCAACATCTTCAACAGGATTTCTGGGAGGCTGATGTTATCCAATCCTTAAATTGCTTAGTTGTTTTTTTTTTTTTTCCCCTTCAGTGGAAGCGAATAATCTGTTCTAGAGAAAAGGTTGTTCCGATGTAATCTTGTTCCAAATGGTCAATATGAATTTCCGTTACTCATCCAGGAACACATGCAAAAGTACACACTCTCCTCCCTCATGGCAGTTCCGCTCTGCCTTCTTACCGGGGAGTTAAAAGTGCAGTTTATTTACAGAGAGAGGGCGTTTCTTTTTCCCCAGAGTAGCCATGAATTATCCACTGCACCACAGAGTATTCACCTGAAATCTCGTCTCACACACACACACACACACACACAAAACAAACACACAGACCCATCTTGAGCGCTCACATCCCCCTGAAATCCTGTTAGCGCCTATCTGATCGGAGGTGAAACTACATCGATGTAATCACCGCTGTACATCAGAGTCACGAGGAGGACGACTGTAGCTGTGCTGAAAATTATAAAAACTGCTCTCAGGTTTTGTGCCCACGCATCAATATCCATCAAATGTGCCTCAAGAATGTATGATACTTACTTTCAGAAAATTGGACTCAAGGAAAACATGAAAATTTGAATTTGTACCATAAAATGTTTCATAGACACTAAGCTCCCAAAGTCTTTAATTTTCATAGTGCGCCTTTCAACAAAGTAGCACGTTTATTAGTCAATAAGTTCCTACTTGTGGCTCTCAGTCCATCTTTCATCAATCATCCCAACATCATTAATTTGATTACTTGTAAAACTACTGTAAAACTTAGCAAATGAGATGTCCATGCTGCCTGGCCTGTGTTATTTTCCAAGCTGTCTCTGAATTAAAACCAATAGTTTCCTCAAACATGGTCATGGTCAAACATGTTTTCTTACCCATGTATGGCTTGGTCCCAGCAATGGACGTTGCTTTCAGGTCTTCTTTTACAATGGCTGCGATGTTAAAGTCTGTTAGGTGGACGTGCCCTGTAGAACAAACAGCTTGCATGACATCAAAGTGACGCAGCTCGTTTTTAATAAACATCCACAGTATCTTTCTTGTGTGAACCCTATAAATCGTAACATGGCAGGGAACACACAGAGGTCTGTTTATGGCATCAGTACAAACAGCGTTCAAACCTAGTTAAAGCTTTTTCATTTGGAATGAAATTTAACCACAGATAACAGGTGTTCTACTCTGTATGCTGCTTATGTGCGTGTTAGATATGCAAAAAATGAGGATCAAAGGAATTTTAATACACTACACAACCTTCCAAAATGATCCATATATATGTGTGTGTGTGTGTGTGTGTGTGTGTGTGTGTGTGTGTGTATATATATACACTCTTGCACTGAAATTATCAAACGGTATCCGCTGTAAATCAGCTAAGCCTGTATTGAATCCATGGAGATTGTATGTTCTGATAACGTGACAGAGGTGGGGGAGCAAACTCAGTGGTTTTCAAAGTCGAACCACTGACCTGTGTCTCACCGTGCTGCAAGATGGCCCAGAGTCTTTGCCATGCACACTGAGCACACACTAATGAGCTGAATCTGTGTGTGTGTGTGGGTGTGTGTGTGTGTGTGTGTGTCATACTGAGTGAAAGAGCAAAAAACAGAGCAAAGGAGTTTTTGCTGCAGAGTGATTGTCCAGATGAGTGTATCTCCCCAGTAACTCCACAAACACATTCAAAAAAATCTCCTACAAAAATGCTGCACAGTCATACTGTACATGATATATATATACAGATAACTGTATCTGGATATAAAGAAGGCAGGAGCAAAGGGAATTTATTAACACAAATACTGACACTTAAAGCTGTCCACGTAAAAAATAAAATAAAACTTTTTTAATAAAAATTTTTACTCTCCTGTGTTTTTTCCCTTTTTTTTTCTCCTTCTTCCCAGAGGACAGATTCAGGTCAGGAATTCTACACAGTAGGAGTGAAAAGAAACTATAATAATAATAATAATAATAATATGCTGCTGGGCAGTATCTTGAAAATAAAGAGTTGAGTTGAATAACTTGCTCAAAGAGATCATTTCAATCTAACATCAACAATGGCAGTTGGTGGTCCATTGGTTGGTCAGTTCACACCACTTCATTACTATTAATTGTTAACTGATTTTCAATTTTAATATGTAATTTGGAGTTTACTCTGTGGTAGGGTGGATGACACTGAGTCAACAGGGTTGCGAAACTGGGAAAATTCTACAAAGAATTTAGATTGATCAAATTGTACTATGGAAAAGTTTGTACAGTCATCAGGTGTAAAGTGCTTTTATTTTAAAGGACCACGTCCTGTGGTGTGACTAGCAGGAGTCTGCTTGTTGCAGAGGAAGCTAATCAGCCATTGTGAAATTATTGAACATAACAAGCCAGTGTAGCATGGAAATTACTTTTCCTCCTGTTTCATTTATCAAATTGCAATGACTATAATGGAATTAACTGCTATTGCACTGCTTTTAATGCAATTGTTTTTAAGCCTTAATTACAGTTTCTCATTGCATTTTATCCCTCAGATCAATTTAATCTGATATTGCAATTTTTAGTTAGTTGGCCATTTCACTCTGCTCATGCATGGTCACTAAATGGAGAGAATCAAGGTCATATCTGAATGTTGAAAGAATACATGTAGTTCAGAACACTGATTGTAGTAAAATCTCATGCCCAGTGAGTGAGAGTTAGACTGTCTGCAGTCAAACAGTTTCCTGCCTATGTGAGTGGTTGCTGAACAATGGTGCAGCATGTCTCCGGCTGGCTTAGTTATCTAACATGTTTTACTGGGATTACCTCCACAACTGTCGAGGTTTGATCCTTAGGTTATGTCACGCTGCTATGCTGCTGCGTATCTCTTTCATTTTTCATTTCTCTTAGCTCACTACCTATAAACACCCTCACCACTGATGACAACTACATAACACACTCTGCGCACACATATGAGATCACAGACGGTGCATATAGAATACTTTGTAACATGAAACATCATAACTCTTGCATTTTTAGACACTAGCTCTGACACACTGCACCAAAAGCTACTTGCAATTAAAAATTAGATACATTTTTGTCACAGCGATGGTTTGTCATTGTTAGTTGGAGATTCAAATTAAATTTAACACCTATTTTAACTACATAAACTCACTTATTTGATTATAAACATTAATAGGCAGGTCAGGCTGATTTTCACATTATTAGAAATAAATGTATCACCTCGTGGCTCTCTAATTATTGATCTAACCCTAACTGGTCCCAGGCCGTCCTTTCTTAGTACAGCTGATGATCATAATCCTCCTTTGTAATCCAGGAACCTGTATGTTTTTACTTCACTGTTCACAAATACTGCAGACCGATGATGCTCTAATTAGGCCGCCTTTCAAGCACCTACAGTATGTGCCAAAACAATGTCATGGAGGTGCATTTAGATATATTATATATTAAACCTCCCAGCTGATAAAGTAATCGATTAAATTCATTAATGTATTATTTAGCCAATACGCCCATGGCCAAAAGCCTCAATTACACCAGTGAGGAAGTAAAAAGGGTTGATGAACACTTGTGCAACAACATACACCAAAATGTAATGAGATTTTCTCATTTAAACATTGAGTTTCTATCACTGTAATAACCTTTCTGTATAGTGCCATCAGGACTGCTTTTTGACACCAGCAGAATGACAAATGGACACAAACGCCACCATGACAACATAATAACACTTATAACAAACAACAAAGCATAATGCCTTTTCAATGCCATATTAGCTTGTAAGTGTCCAGAAAGACTGATTAAAGCGTGTTGCTTTGTTTGTTTGTTGGGGGTTCTGTCTGCTTATAGGCAGCATGTGTGCGTGCGTGCGTGTGTGTGTGTGGATAACCTGAATAACAACCCTCTTGGAGCTTCTCTCAGCATCCTGGGGCGATGCCGCTTAACAAAGCGTCATCACATGTGCATTGTTTTTCTCTAAATGTAAAAGCTCCCAAAGGAACATAGGGCAATTCCAGCTTGCAACATTGACCCACTGGCTCCTGTCTGATACCTAATGTTCTTTTAGACTTCAGTGGAGAGGTGCACTACAGGTCTGCGCAGAAAAACTGGGTGTGGGTAGAATGCATGAGGAGGAGAGAAGTGTTTATTGAGTTTGAAAGGACACACACACACTACAGGTGAACGTGCGTTGTCCTGTAGATATCAGTCTGAGAATGACGAAGCAGCTGCTCTTTGTCTCCTCATTCAATCTGTTTGTTCTGTTCACTTTCATCTTTCTTCTTCCCGTATCTCTCTCAGCCTGATTCCTCTTCCTTTGACAAATCTTTCTTTCCAAAGATGTTTGCTCATCACTTTCCTCTTCCTTGTCTTGTGCATGTGGTTGTCCCTGTCTGTCTCACTCTTTCTTCCTCTCAACCCTCCTCTTTGTCTGCTTTCTGTTTGTGGTGACAGGAGGGCTGCCATCCCAGATTCCCCTTCAGCTCCCTTGAGCAGCTGCCTGGTGCCCTCTTAAATCTAAGGACCTATGTGGGTGGGTGTGTGTGTGTTTGTGTCTTATGTGTGTGTACCATATGGCAAAAAATATAAAGAAACTTTTGGTGTTGGGCTCTTTTTAATGGTTAGAATTAGAACCCTTCCCTCCAGATAAGGGAAATCTTAATGCTACATGATAGTTAATTATTCAATGACTTAAGATTGTTGGGACATTGTGTATTTATCACCACATGAGTAACAGATGCACAACATGATCATGTTTCAACTTTTCCAGAAAATTATGCAACTGAACAAAGACTCTTGCTTGGGCCTATAAACCGATTTAAGATCATTTCAGTTGGTCATACTGTGTGAGGACATATTAGTAAATGTTGTTTATTATGTATGCGAGTGCCACACAGCTGAGGTGCTGTCGGGGTGGGGTACAATTCCATCCATCAACTCTTATTCAAATCATCTATTCTCAGTCTGTATTAATGTGGTGTGTATAATCTGTCACACTTGATCGCTTGAATCGTTCGAGTACATAACCCAACAGATCACCATGCACGTGACTATGAAGCCAACGTTTCATCATAGGTCCAAACTTGGCCCGTTTTTCTACTACTAAAGCATGTAGTGATGGGAGTCCTTTCTCTGATAAATGGATGAAGCTGGAATGTTTATTCAATGTCAGTATGGCATTGCCAGACCCAAAAACCTCATAAGCCATGTCCAGAAAGGCCTCACCCATGTTGGATGAGGGCCAGGCCTCTCATCTAAATCCCTGTTGCCAGGTTAAAATCTTTTGGAAAGGCTTCTTAGAAGAGTGGAGACGATTTTAACCCGTGGTTTCGTCTCATCAGTGTAATGTGCTGTGCCATCATGTCTATCTGAGGATGTCTGTATGTTTCTCTGGGGTGGATCACAATATGAAGTATTTTAATATTCCTTTTGATTAACATACTGATGAAGGAATTTACAGTCTCTCTTAATGTTGCCTTGATTTACAATCATTCTCTTCCCTCTGACACACGCACAGACACGTGTGCGCGCGCACACACACACACACACACACAAACACACTCCTGTCTTTGTCTCTTTTCTTATTATATGTGTGTGTGTGTTTGTGTGAACCTGACACTAAAATCTATGATGAGACTGAATCATTTAGATTCAGAACATGATTTTTTTTCCCCTAACAGCAAAGAGGAGACATGATGAATAACGCCCTGTCCTCTACACTCCAATCACATCACTCCTTCTCATTTCATCCCATAGTTCAGAGAGAAGAAAAAAGAACACAATGGAAGTGTCATAGCACATCAACCAACACAGACTGACAGTGTGGACAGACATGAGAATGAGCTTGTGCTCTCCCTCTCTATGCTGTGTTTAACTGAAATGAATGTATGAAGTATTTTATGACTTTGTGCTATAAGGCCTATCGAGGCAACGACTGTGAAACCTGCCTCTGAGCATTGTGATTCCTTTGATCTGTGCTGAAGTGATCCCAGAGGTTGGAGGTTTGGTGAAATCTCACATTAGCCAGAAGCAGTGAAGTCTCAAATTTGCGACGCAAAGTCAAGTTAGGTCACAGTGTGAGTCAAGTCAAACGTTATTAACGTGTTAAAAAAACGTTAATAAAATTGTAATGTACAGTCTTTGGATTTTGAATTTCCAGTGCATTGTTTCCATATGAATGAATATAAAATATAATTGGCAAAGGGTTCTTACCATGCTCATCCAGTAGTATATTATCAGGTTTGATGTCTCTGGAAGGGAAAACAAACCAAACAGTGGGATTAGTTTGTGTTTATGTGTTAGGAACAGATAATATTTTCATGTAATTTGAGTATAAATATTTCAAAATGCTAATTCACAGTATTGTTTGGAGAATAAGATGAAGTGGAATTTGCAGAATCCGGATTATTGGAGAATACAGTCTTTAGACAATAGGATTAAAATAAAATATGTAAAGAGACAATATGATATAAATTGTCCAGTTTAGCATAATGTGCCTTTACCTGAAGTTACCTAAAAAAGCCCTTATATGTTTACCTTCAACTTTTGGCATTACAACCCCAAGAAGCCCAGCGTAGTCCTAGTGTATGTGTGTGTGGATGTAATTGCGAGTTCTTGCATTTACATACCACGGTGATAATGGAGAGCTGACCTTTACGAGGCTCTTTTCACTTCATTGTAACTCTAAATCACTGCATTTCATACCTTTGAGTCAACAATCCAATGTGAAATGTTTGACAGTGATATCTGAGTCTTTCCAAACTTCAGCATGACTACAAAACAGTTCATAAAAGAGTCAGAACTTTGATGTTAACACTAACATCACGAATCACGACATTACGTTTCATTCATTCATTGTACGAGTAGCTAACTTTTGAGTTGTAGTGACCCCATTAGACCAATCGGAGTAATTATTTAACACGGCACCAACACGCATCAAATCAGACCTGTGGTGTCAGACTGAGATGATGCCTCTGGTCTCCACAGCCTCATCACATTGTCACACATTTGGTCCCATGAGATACACTGATCCTGCTGCTTTAAGTTCATAATCTACAACATCATTGACTTTGTTTGGTTGTTAAGTCTTTAGTAATAAGCACGTTTGGCTTTGGTGTTTCTGCATTGCACTTCCCAGCGTGGGTGGTACTCTCACATCTCAAATACTGCTGGTGACGTTCAAGTTTCTGTAGGTGGCACTCTCCTCTTTGTCTACCCTGCCAGAGAGGTTACATTGCTCATATGAATTACCCTCTTCCTCTTCTACTCATTCTAAACAAAATACCTTTTCTGCAGATCATCAAATGTAAAAGCTTCCGAGGGATGACTAGACAGTAGGCTGACTCACCACGGCGGTGAATCATTTCGCTTCAGTGCATGGCAAAAACGGACATATAATACCTCAGATCGAAACTTTAAAATGCCTTTGTGTTGCATCAGTGTGTACCAGGTGTGTGGCGAAAACAAATGAATATCTAATACATTTGAGGCAGAAGCAGGGACAGCAGGTTAAGCTGTGGGAGTAGCTGAGACACCTGAGAAGAGGAACAGGTGTAAACTGACTCTCTTCCCATTGCTTCAGCTGGTTTCTCATCCTCTGGTATTTCCTGTTTTCTCAAATTGTCAAGCAGATGTTTGTTTCTCTTCACCTATTTTTCTTTTTTTTTTTTCTTCGATGCTACATAAATGGCATCCAGATGGATCCAGTTACTCCACATTCCGCTGGAAGCCGAGCCTGCACTTGGAACAAAACAAAAGTCCACTAACAGATATATTAGATCTGTTTTTGAGACTTCAAAAGTTTAAGAGAGAAATTTCAAGAGGAAAAGATGTTACATAAAAGAAAGTACACAGGCACATATCTACTTATTAAGCGCCGCAAATTCTTTTACACATTCATATCATGTCTGTAAATAATTTTTTTTTTGATGGTGCTTCCACCAAGAAAAAAAGCCAGAATGTATGTTGATGCACTTTTTTTTTTTCTTCACTTCATCATTTTAAGTGTCCGTTCAGCTACTCGTCTTATTGTGTGTGTGTGTGTGTGTGTGTGTGTTAAGATTACACACATTTGTTAACAAATGCACCAAATCACCACCTCAACAAGTTGTGAATGGTCCAAATAAATAAAATTTTTGACCCATAGTAACAGAGGCAACACAGACTGTGGATTCCCAAACTGTTAGACAGTGATACAGAGACACCAGCAACAATGCTGAGGTCGCTGATGTCAGTCATTTCAAAGAAGAGCTCAGTGACCGATGACATCCCTCCCAGACATTTTTTAATTCAAAGCACAGAATGCTCCTCTCTGTCTACTGATCTTTAGCTGCCCTTGACACACTGTGATCTCTCTTCTTCAAACTATAACATTGTCTGCGCCACTCGCTCTTCAGATATGGCATTAATATATGTCTCGGGTGAACGCAAAGGCATCCTGGGCCACAATTAAGGACAACATTTTTTGCACTTCTTGAAGTGTTTCAATGCATTGATTTATTTGATATTGTGGCCCACCACAATATCAACGCTGATTGCCACATGTTGAATTTTTTTTTTAATATTTCAAATGGGTAAAATCATATTTCATTGTAGAGCTGTGAGCAGCACGTTAATTTGCTCAACTCCTTCTTGTCCTGCTCTTGTCTCTCACTTTCTTTCTTCTATCACAGCTCAACTGGCTAAAAAAGTGTATTTAGTCTTTGCAAACATGTTTATTTATTATTATTTATACATATAGAGCAGGGAAGTGAGATCCAATCACAAGTGGCCACTCCAGACACGAAAGGAGATGCATTTTACTTCCAAGTAAGTGACATACTTATAGTTAGAGCTGTCCCCCGGCGATCAGATCACAAAGGTGGATGTTAATCCCAGGTATGAACAGGACCTTTGACCATGACTGTCCACTCAAACAGACACACACAGTTGGACAGCGTCAAGTGTTTTTTTTCATCTGAAGAGTGAATTTTGTGATGCACTCGTGTGGCTTAAGACTAAAACTAAAAGAGTGGAAGGGTACAGAGTGTTCTCAGCTTCTCTCTGTTCTCGTCTCTGGAACGTGTCCTCAGCTTTGAAAACGCTTTGAACTGGAGAGACGATATTCAATATGCAGCGCCCCTCTCAAATGTCTAATTTGTGCTTGATGATCAGTGAATTTCCACAATCTCAAAATCGACTCAACTTTACCGACAGACATTTGAGATGATATTTACTGTGTGTGCATTATCAGGGATGGACACAATGGTATTAATTAGGTGGTCTCATCTGTGTGTTTCTGATATGAGCTTTTTGAACCAAGTTTAGAAGGCTGGGGTCTTGCATTTTAGATGACCTTTGATTGGAAACACGATGAACAGAAATAGCAGCAACAGTAAAGTGAGTGTTAACAAATCTATCAGTCTGCAGAAGTCTTTGATTTCTCTGTGTTTTAGCTAATCACAACAGTATGGAGACTGCAGCACTGACAGCTAACTCATTGTCTCCTCAGTGTTGGACCATGTCTCCTCCAATTAAGTCTACTGCCCTGTAGGAACCCAGCAGCATTTAGCATATCAAAGGCCATGCTGACCTGTGTTTTGTGTGCATATGTGCGTTTTTTTGTGGCACACTCTTGGAGACGAGGACGACCTGTAGCATGGAGCTCAACTCTTGGGTGCTATGGCGGATCGAGTGGCGCAGGCTCAGGTGGGGATGAGAAAGGTCGGCCATGTACGCCTTAATTAGCTGACATTTGCCTCAAAGGCTGGCACTAAGGGGGAGAGCAGGGCCACGTGTGGCCCAGCGAAAAAAGCAGGCTGTAAGTGAGAACAAGGAAGCTGCTTTTATAGCTAAAGGCCACGTTGCCATTGTGAAGCCACAACACAAGAAGGGGCTGAGACAACTGGCTCAAGAGATAAAGCAAAGCAGCAAGCCTCATTAGGAAATGACACATGGTAAAACCCAAGCTGTCGAGGTAGAGGTGATGATGATGACCGTGACTGACTTGTTCTTCTGACGGTGGACATTAAAGAGCAACTTAAACCAGTTTCAGCTCTCTTCAATGGGTAGGGGATGTGTCTTTGTGTAAGTCATGTAAATTTAACTCAAAGTTCTTTATTTATTCATTCATTGTCAGTGTGGTAGCAATACTTGATTTTCTTTTTCTAATCAAATACCTGCTGTTGAGAGTGACACTTGTGGGACCACAGTAGAAAACTGGAAACACACTTGTCATTACAGGCAGGATTTAATATTTGTTTTCTCTAAAATTCCGATCATTCCAAACACAATATCCATTTATCATCTTTTCTAAAACTGTAAATTAGTAGCCTAATATACCAAATAGGTTTTGCCATTAGCTTGAATACAGTAAATGAGCATTTTGTTTCAAGACATCAGATTTTTCTAAAACAAAACAGAACGCATGACTAGTCTCAAACATCCTCAATGGCATTGGCGGTGTAAAAATAGGAGTTTTGCACTAAAATAGTCAATGTTTCATAAACCTCAGAGACTTATTAAGCCTATTCTAACAGTCACAATCGATACTCATAGTTTCTCGGTTGCGTTCAGTTTAATGATCCATGAATTAAATTATACTTCCCTCTCATAGAAGCTGACATAAAATAATTACCCAGCAATTATCAACTAAAGTCTTGCTATCAAAATAAAGTGATAGTGAAAACTGGGTCAGACGACTCTGCAATGTTGATATCTAGGGAAAGAGTCACGCTAATACCCCACAGGATTTTTTTTTTTTTTNACCCCAAGCTCAGTGCTTTGATAAAATGCAGATGCATTTTTTGTTATTTACCGATCTAGTTGAAATAATGTCAAGTGAATGTTGGTTTTGAACCCCCTAATCCCTAACCCAGCGTCAGACAGAACTGCATAGTGAAAGCGAGCTTAAGCCAAACCAGTCTAAACGCTGATTTTCAATAGCCAATTTACATGAACATTAACCTCATCAGGTTTAAACCAAAAAAACTGAATATTGAATATTTATCCATCATCAGCATCTAGATAAGCTGGACATGTGTGCTGTTGGTGTCTGCACCTCTTGGTCCTTCTTCTTCCTCTTCCTGGAAAATATCATCTGTTTTCATTCCCTTTAAATGAGGGCCATGAACTCAGTGGTCCGTTCTTTCCTTCGCTCAGACTGAAGTCCGTACAGTGATAAGTGACCTGTTGGATGTTGCTTACTACACACAGCCCTCTATTTAAGGCCTCCTGCTCTTATGGGCTTTAGCCCCTTGAGGTCAGTGTACACAAATAACCAAACTGTTGTGGAAAAAGACTTATTTAGGTAACTGAAAGAAAAAGAAAATGCATCTGAAGTTATTTTTGGATAAGGTTCAAATTAAAGTTAACTCTTGGGAGTCTGGATGTTGTAAGAGAGGATCCATACGTTTATTTTTGTTGTCCAATTATAGAATATACTTTAGATTGTTTTAACATGAGCCATCTTTGCATTTATGACAAACACAATGCCCTGCCGCTGAAGCCCAACAGAGTCCCTGGTGCTTCACTCCTGCCATCTAGTGGCGGGAATATGTCATTGCATCTAGGATTGCAGTTAAAAACAACAAAAACAGAATAACAGATTTGTGTCTATTTCTGAGAAAATCAATATTTTAACAGGAAATACTTTTTTTTTGGTACTCACTGTTTTTGTATTTACTAAACTAAACCAGCAATGTCTCAGTTCATAGGCTGACAGTCACGGTGACTATCAGTCAGGCAGCAACCAACAACACAACTGAAAATTAGCTTAAAGCTTACATGGGTACAGTGCATCAATTGATTAACATTTATCTAAAACGTTGTACATGCCCTTTACAAATAAAACAGTTGGAATAAGAATGACCTTTAAATCAGCAACACTGATAGAGTATTTATATTAACTTTGCCCATTTTTTTTTTTGTAGACTTTGAAACTGAAGTTTCATGTGTGTTAAGAGTATGTGTTTGTGTGTTTAGACGTCAGGAGCTGCGTGAACTCCGTTTGCTGCAGAAGGAGGAGCACCGTGCTCAGGCTGTCCTAAATGCCAAACTGGAAACGCAGAAAGACCAGATGCAGAAACGTTTTGACCAGGAGATGAACGTGAGTCACAACCACACACACAGAACTGCCACTTTATTAGGTACACACACAACCCAAAGGTTGTCGTTGTAGATTCAGTTGTTTCCTCACCTCTGTGGTAATTTTGAAACTCGTTATTTGTGGCGCTGTTAATTTATTTTGCATGGTTCTGAATGCTTTGCAGGAGCTGGGGACACTTGTTTTGAACTCTTTTTTTTTTTTTTTACTTTCCTGACACATTATTAGTATGTTTAAAAAAACAAAAAAAAAAACTAATTTGATAATGAAGCATCCCTGCAGTGTTTTGTACCATACTTCCCAAACTTAGAGTGTGCCTGTTTCCTATTGGTTCATCCCAGGCCAAGAAGAAGCACTATGACGTGGAGCTAGAGACCCTGGAGAAGAATCAGAAGCAGACTATTGAGAGGATGGAAGCTGACCACAATGTTAGACTCAAAGATGAGTCCAAACGCATCAAAGCGGAGCAGGAACGAGACCACCACAAGTTTCAGGATCAGATGAAACACAAGAAAAAGGAGGTACTTTACATAGTGAATGTGTGTGAAGTAACGCACCCGATGAATCTTCTTTCTTTCATTTCTTCAGTCCAGTCAAGTCATAATAGGATGTGTACAAAGGAATGAAGCGTTTAGCACTGAATTGCACAGTTATTTTTTTTGTACATCCTGACATAGTTAGCATACCTGCTTGTCTAAGTCTGAGGTCTAAATCCTGTGTCAAAGTCACTGAGTAAAGCTGAAATGTGCCGTGTCCAGGTAAAACAGTCTGTTGATAAGCTGCCCAGAAGTCAGCGTAAAGACTCCTTGAAACAGCAGATGAATTCCTTCCAAGAAATGAAAGTTAAAGAGGTAAGTTGTTCGGTCAACATTTGGCCTCATAACATTCATACATTCATACAACTGCCAAAGATATCCCATTCTGCTTTCTGTTAAAGCACCTCAACCATTGTTTTAACACTTTGTCTTGTGACTACTACAAGTTGTGAATAGCATTTCTAACTTTCTAATCCACTCCTACTTCCATATCTTGCTCTTTCCTGTTTTTTTAGGAGGAGAAATTCTTGGCGGCTCAGAAGAACTTCCTGGACACCACATTGATGAAAATTATCTCCAACAACAAAAGAGAGATTGCAGAGATGGAGAGGCAATGCCTTAACAGGAAGCACACCCTAATAAGAGGTACATTATACTTGATACATGCTCAAAGTTATAAGTCTTGTTGCCAATCTCTGTTGCAGTGAGACATTACATTTGTACATATTGTGTTTCCATAATTTTGATTAGAGCGTGAAGCTACGATATGGGACATGGAAGAGAAAAATCTTTATGAGAGACACCAGTTGTTGAAGCAGCAGCTGAAAGATCAGTACTTTCTCCAGAGGCATCAGTTGCTCAAAAAACACGAGAAGGTAAACCAGTGGATGATACCTGCACTACACCACAATATGTTTGTCGATAGCAAGTCCCAACTAAATGTTACATTCTGCTATCCAACCTTTGAATAAATATCTCCCTTCTGTGTCACCACAGGAGCAGGAGCAGATGCAGTGCTACAATCAGCGAATGATTGAGATTCTGAAAGCCCGGCACCAGCAGGAAAAGAACCGGCTGCCTAAGATCCAGCGCGGTGAAGCCAAGACCCGCATGGCCATGTTCAAGAAGAGCCTCCGCATCAACTCGACAGGCAGCGCCTCAGAGGACAGAGAGAAGGTCAAACAGGTAAGAGAGAAAGTTCCTGTCTCATTTTATATTTAAGCATGAAGTTAATTATTCAGTAAGTCACTCCCTTTCTCTCTCTCCCTAGTTTTCCCAGCAGGAGGAAAAGCGACAGAAGGCCGAGAGGCTGCATCAGCAGCAGAAACATGAGAACCAGATGAGAGAGATGTTTGGTCAGTGTGAAAGCAATATCAGAGAGCTGCAGCAGCTACAGGTGCCTCATATTTTACATATACTACTTACTATTCTGCATATCATTGTTGATCTTTGATTGTGTCACACTTTCATCAAAGCTTCCAAGGCACTTTTTTTGGCCTGTCTATAAAACAGTGTGCAATGTAAATGATGTACGAGAAATGGCTTGAAGTTGTTAATAAAAACTTTGTGCTACAGAATGAGAAATGTCACCTGCTGGTTGAAAATGAGACCCAGAGGCTGAAGCATCTGGATGAGCAGCACAACCAGCTGATGAAGGAATGGAGGGATCAGCTAAAACCCAGAAAGAGGGTATGTTTCACAGTGTTATTACAGTGAGTTATAAAAAACAAATGTCACATTTCCACTTGCTTAGCTACATGTTTATGATTTACATGGAATGTAAATGCACAGATTGAAACTAACCAGATAGTTCTGACTTACTTGATACAGATCACACATAGAAATACAATATAAATAAAGTTTCCATCCCTCTGTTTTGTTTTCTAACCCTCCTAGGCCCTCGAAGACGGGCTTAACATAAAGAAAAGGGAGCAGGAGGCTTTCTTCAGGATGAGTGAGAGTACTGATTTCACAAATCCCAGTTCTCCCAACAAACTCTCCAAGTTTGTGCCTTTCCAAGACTCTTCTACCACATAAAACATATGATATTGCACAACATGGCTTGGCCACTGATGGCACCTACACATAAGCGCACACACTCTTCATCTGTCAGTTTTATTTGCTTCAGCATGCCTATCCCTCCATTAGCTTCCTTTACTGTTTTAGTGAATATTTGTGTTGTTTTCTTTAAAAATTTTGTCGTATCTGCTTGACTTAAAACTCTCAATCTGCTTCATGACTCAGTTACATAGCATCTGCTTCCATACAGTGTTCTGATTTACTTTCTTTGTCCGCTTCTTAAAGCTCACCAGTGAAACATGATACAGTGGCTGTTAGTTTGGGTGAGGTAAAGATACCAAACTAATTGAGTTTTAATAAGTAAATATTCAGGAAACATTTTTAGTTTAGTAGCACCCAATGAGGGGAATTTTATTTTGCATGATGGGGAGGAATGTTTGTTTCTATGAAAGCTGGTGAGCCTGAGACTAAGCACTTTGTTTACCCCAAATTATCAGTGCCGTTTTCCAAACATGACCAAAAAGACACCCAATTTATTAGTCCACGAGTCAGATGCATGTCATATAGCTGCCAAAGTCTGCCTCTATTTATTTTTACTGATAAAGAAAAACATTCTCCAAATCCATTACTGTAAATGTTTTCTAGTCTTTTTTTTTTTTTTTTTTTTTTTTTAAGCAACACCCATGGTATGAAGGATGTGCTCATTATTATCTTGTTTAATATCGGGGATAAGGCTAAATCCAAAGTTATCAGAATTTATAATTTCTTTTAATTAATTATTTTGGAATGAGATTTTAACAGCCAAGGGAAAACTCATTGTTATCCACATAGTGTTGATGTAATGGCATTTGTTATTTTTCTGTTGTATTTTTACTGTAAAATCATTCACACTGGATGGGAACTGACAAAGCCAAAGCGAAATACTGTTATGTTCTTTTGAAATATGTTAAACAGGGGATTTAAATCTAGATTTAAAAAAGGTATTAAGTGTATGATTGTTATATCGTGTGCAGTAAATGCACTGCCTGCTAACCAAAGTGCAATATTACATGTATGTCTTTGCAAACCTTAAAGAGGGTTTTTTTTTTTTCTTAATTTGCCTTCCTTTGCACTGAGAGGGAGAATGATATGAAGAGTTTAACCAGAAACAGATCAGCTTTTAAAAAGAGACTTTGCTTAAAATGATTTAATCTTCATAAATTTTAGTAGAGCAATAATTTAGGGCTGTCATTGTTCAAATGATGATCTGATTTTGGAACCTAACTCTTCATATTACTTTTAAGGGAGTGCAACAGTTCAGTCTGCTGTGAGACGCCTAAAGTTTAATCTTCAACTGAAACCTAAAGTTTGCAGCTGAGGTGATGCCTTGTCAAGTGAGAGAGAAAGCGCTTTAGAGCAGTGACCTGCAGATTTCAATAGAATCAGGTCAGCAATCAGGTACAGCTTAATCTTTCTCTCCCTCTCACACACAGTCTCAGAAGTATTTAATGTTGTAAAAGTTCCCTTTTCTGTCATGTTTAATGGCTCCACCTAGGTCTTCCTCTCTGCCTCAGTTTACATAACATTGTTTGCATGGAGGGGGTTTGTGAGTTTGAATGAAACTGTATCAGAAGGAACCACTGTTGTAAATAACTTAAATAAATGCAGATTTTCTAATTACTGGATTGTGGCGTAGGTTCTTTCTTATAGTGGTAGTTAACACCAAAGCACAAGTTATAAAGACGTAATAAAGACTGCAACATCATGCAATGACATCTGGACTTTCTAGATCCCTTTTCAGCTTGTAGTCTGAGCAACAGTTTTGGATACTGCAAGACCTGGTCGAAAGAGGGAGGGGACAAAATGTTACTAAAAAGAAATAAATAAATTGGCAGAAAAAAATTCAGAATGCTCCTGTACGGTCAATCTGAAAGTAAAGGACTAGATTAACAGAAAAGTTGGACCTTGAAGAAAAGGGTAAGAGGACAATCGCCTGTGCATTAATTTCCTCTGACCTCTGTATGGCCATGTCTAATCTTGTGCTTTGTTCCCATGATACAGTGCAGCAGAGGTTACTGGCTTCTTAAACACCTGCAAGAACTGGACCAACGCTGAACCAACAATATTTGGAGTCTTGTTTCTACCAGCAAATGTAAGTACAATTATCACAATTGTAGTTGTGTTTTGGTTTCTACTAACTCTTGAGTTAAAAAAGGACTATGGTGCTCCTCCTCACTTAGCGTGATGTCTGGCATTGGGTAGGTTAAGTACAGTGAGCTCATCTGGGTTTTTTTTTTTCATTTGTCTGCTGCAGCAGGAAACAAGGTCGGTGAAAATGTTGAGACTAACACCGTAAAATTACAAGCTGCAAAACCAAAACACTGAGCAAAATGAGGACAAAATGCTGAGGGCTATAGCATAAGGGTAGTTATTTGATCCCCTGTTTAAGGTGACGTGGAGTTTTCTTGCATGATGAGTCATACTTACCTAGGGTGGTTCTCTGTGCATCCTTGGTCTAATAAAGAAGTTGAATGTATTTCCCTTATCATGAAACACGTAACGCTGATTTTATTTGAAAGGTTAAAAATTATTTACATCCGTGTTTATGTAAATCCCCAAAACTATTTCAGCTGCAAACAATTTATTTATTTATTTTTTGAAATACCAAAACAGACACGGTGACAGCTGAACTGAAAAATCCGAAACCTTTATTGAAATAAGTAAAAGACAACTCAATGCAATGAAAAATACGTAGCAAAAAAGTAAATAAGATTACAATACTGACATGATGACACCATCAACACATACCTTTGCTTTGCACTGTACCTTCCTGTCCTTTGTCCACATAAATTACATATGAACAATACAATTTTAAGTGAATTTAAATTTTCCTTTCCTGTCATTTCTGTGTAAAACGTGGATGGCAGTGGTATAACATGAAAGCAACTAGAAGCAGAACAGAATGTGTTACAGCTTTTAGCTTTGTCTGATTGTCCAGAGGCATGAACATACGTTTTTTGTTCTCCAATTTTGCTAATTTAAAATTTTATAAATCAACACTTTATTTTTCTAATTTAAAAAAAATCTGGACCACCTGATCTGTGAAATCATCGGCTTCTTGTTTCACATACTTTTCGGAAAATTTCAGAAATCCCACAAATCAACCAATCAAGTTCCCTCTTGGCTCTTTCTTCTCCTCCCTTTATCAGTATAGAGTAAAAAACCTAACAGATGGAGCAATACAGAAAAGTGACAACAGTTCAGATATGACTCTCATTACTGTACAATAAAAAATAATTTGCTACACTGACCATGCTTGAGACCAGTCAAGCATTCATGTAAAACATTATTTTTATACAATGGTCATACT
Source organism: Rachycentron canadum (assembly GCA_038496675.1). NCBI lineage: Eukaryota > Metazoa > Chordata > Actinopteri > Carangiformes > Rachycentridae > Rachycentron > Rachycentron canadum. The sequence continues at coordinate 9,885,818 of CM076660.1, read as the reverse complement.
TTGCTGTTGTTTGAGCACCAAACTTCAAGACTGTACACTTCAAATACTGTAAATCATTGCACAAATCACTGTAGATTTCCAATCCTACGCCTGGTCAGACATCTGATACAGATATGCAGATGTGCCCAGTCACTCTTCACAATTCTTATTTTTGGGTGTGAGAGAACACAACTATGTTAAAATACATTAGACAGAGCTTCTTTTCACCTCAGTCTTGATGTTCTAGCCTCGTCTTTACATCAGTCGATAGTTTGATACAGTGAGTATAAAAGAAAAAAATGGCTAATACAATGGCAAGTAAAATGAAGGAATAAAATGCACTCTTCTCCTCCTCCCTGAAGCATGTGCAGACCTTAAACTTAAACCTCCTCTAATATGACTGGAAAAAGTGCACATCTGTTACAAGTCACTGCAACATTAATTATGCAGTCATGAAGAAAAGCTTTACAATAGCACAAAAACTAAAATGCATTTTCCTAGTATAACAAACAGCACTTCTACTTGGCATAGACATCTCTTTTAGTAATAGCTAATAGCACTTGAAAGCCCACATGTAGTCATTGAACTCTTCTAATGAGTTAATGTGCAGTCTTTTTCTAAGAGATTTTGTTTTTGTTTTGTTTTTTTTTGTCTACTGCTGGAGAAAGACTTGATTTGAATATCTAGTGCTTTCTCCTGTGAAGCAGATTTGGGTTTTTAAAGAGTCCAGCAAGAGCTATGTCTACAGTTGCATACAGTTTATTAAGCACTGAAGCACTCTGCATATTATATTGAGGCACCATAATCATAGAAGGCATGGGTGTAGATATATTTATCGCTGTTATAATGCCTAGTCTTTGTAATGGCAGAACTGGCACAGGCTGCAACTAGCATATGAGAATGTAAATAACTTTAATATTTCATGTACTATTCAGATTAAAAAAAAAAAAAAAAAAAAAAACAAGTAAACATCACATGACCCATGAGGGTGTGTGTTATTGCTGGTTCAGTTTAGGTAGAACATCCTTATCAAAATTAAACATAACAAATATGTCAATTAAAAAAAAAAAAAAAGGTACCTATAAATAAATAAAAAATGCTAATTAGCTACAAAGTAGTGATGGTTTGTTCATTTAAATTCTTATTTTATTTATTTATTCATATGGCAGTGGTTTTGAGACCACGTTCACACTATGGTTTCTTGCTCAGGTAATTCGAGGGAATCCAGCCCTCAACTTCTTCTCCTACATATTTACAGAACCACCAACCACTGCTGTTTTTTTCCAGCACCTCAAACACTGTACCCACCTTGAAGCCGGATGTTTGTTCATCCCCTTCAAAGTCTGCCACAGCTAGATACAGCTCATCCCTGCTTGGATCCTTAAGTAAAGGCGGAAGCTTGTCCTTGGGCGGGCCAGGCTTCTCGCTCTTCAGCTGGGGCTTGGGAGGAATTGGGACTTTATTAACCTTGGACTCTTCTTTGTCTTTGCTTGGGGGTGCCGGAACGAATCCTTTGGGTTTAGGCGGAGGGGGTCTGTTGAGTTGAGGTGGTCCAGCTTTGGGTATGTCCTGGCCTTCTTTTAGAGCAGATGGGGGTTTGAGCTCGGTTGGACTGGATGGGTCGGTCTTCTTCGGAGGGGGAGGTCTTCTTGGAGCCATGGCTGGGGGTCTCTGAGGTGGGTCCTTGTGGGGAGGCACTGCTGGTTTAGTGGGTGGGGGTGAGGAGCTCTCCTGACTATGACCATTAATGTGTTTTGGGGGGACCTTTGGCTCATCACAGTACTTACCATTGTTGAGAGAAGGGATATGGATGGGGGGAGAGCAAGGTGGTGAACTAGGGCGGGAACTATTTGCTGCTGCTGAGGTGTCATTCTGGTGGGTTGCCTCAGCTGACACAGAGCCAAGATCTGCAGGTTTTGACGGCCTCAGCTTACTTCTGAGGTTGGTGATATCTAGTTTGTTCTCTGCTGGGGGATCAGGCTTGGTGGCTGGAACAGGTTTAGGTCGGATCACTGGTTTGGCCTTCATAAACACTGATGGCCCAGATGCCTCTGGCTTCTCCTCCTGTGTTTCTGATTTGGGTTTTGGTGGATGTTTAGGTACAGGTTTCAGATTAAACTTCTTCACCTCTTTGGCAGAGATCTTGTGACCACATTCAAGACCCATCTCATTCCGAAGGTGAAGAGCTTTGCTCTTATCTTCTTTCTTGGTTTCTGCTGATTTGTCTGGTTTGAAGGGGGTTGCCTTGGGGGAAACCAGTGGCACGATGACCCCAGGAGCTGGTGGTTTTGGGGGCAAAGGTTTGGAATGATCAGATCTTGGTTTTTCTGCGACCTCCAATTCAAAGCTCTTATTAATGGACTCCCTTCGAGGTGGTAGAGCTGGTTTCTCCTCAACTGGAGGGGCAGCTGGGGCTGGAGGCAAAGGCCCAGAGAAGGCAGGGCCACCCTTGGCGGCACTGGACTTCCAGTCTCTCAGCTTAGGCCGGGCACATGACTCAGTAGCTGTGGTTGGCTCATCGGGTAAAGGCTTGGACCAGCTGTCATCTGTGCCTGAAACATTTGAAGAGCCACCATCTTCCAGTCGCAGCTTCTCCATCTCATTGGGCAGAGGGGCAAGGAAATTAGGTCGTACTGCATTACTGGTCTTCTTGTACTTGTCAATAAAGGTGGCAGGGGCCCAGCCTTCTTTGTCATCTATCTGGATATACCACCAACCACTTGCATTCTTCTCAATCACCTGGTAGGTGAAGAAAAGTACAAAGTCATTATATTTCACTATTTCATTTCATTTAATTTTACTATATAATTAACAATCAACACAAAAATAAATAGATTCGATTTGCAACATTAATCCAAACCAAATGGTTTAACAATAATACTTAATTCTTAATTTTGAGTTCTGACCCACCTCAACTTTAATTCCAGCTTGGAAGCTAATACCATCAGGAATAGTGGTTTGGAAATCTGCTATGGTGTAGAACTCTTCCTCAACCTGAGGAGGGATGGGTGGCTTGGGTAGGTTTGCACCACGGGGCTGTGCCATACATGGGAGAGATATGTATGGTTAAGTTGAGAAAAAAAAATTTAGAGCCATCTTCTAATACAACAGAATCCTTGCAATGTCAAATCTTACAATGGTGAGATCTCTGCGTGGAGGTGGTCTATGTCTCGATCCCACTTCTGTGGAGGAAAAAGACAAATTTTGTTAAGGTATATATTTGCAAAGCAGCTGTGCACGGCTCGTCTGAAAACTTGCAATATTGGATCTACGATTTTGGCTGGGAAACAAGATTAGCCTAAAGCAAACCACCACCTTGTCAAATGGTGTATACTTATTGTGTAAAACATTTTGTGTACATTTTTACTTTTCCTGGCATTATTTATTTTTACACTAAAGACATTAAGTGGTGCATTAGCAGAGTCACGAGTGGCCCCCTTTGTTAATTCACTTACTAATTTTGTTGTTGTCAGAGAAAAGTGAGAGTCTGTTTTCTTTTTGGTTGTTGTCCTTGTTCTCCCTGGCTGCATTGTTTTGTTGGTTCTGTTTGTCTAGGTCATTTGTACTGGCATGAGCAGCAGAGCCTGCTGACTGTTTCTGGCTCTGAATGTCCATCTTCTTCAGGTAGGAGGCTGGGGCCCAGCCCTCACGGCCCTGATACCTGAGAGGAGGAGAGATGTACAACACTGAAAAAAACTGACTGGGTATGCTAAATGACAGTCTTGTCTTTTTAGTTAATGTATTTATGCAAATAACTTTTTTATAGGAGCATCCCCAAAATCTTTATCCGGACATCTTGGAAAGTGTCAGTGATTCAAATTACCTGATCTTCCACCAGCCCTCCAGATTCTTCTGAATCACCTCGACAGTCATGCCTCTCTCCAAGTCGATCTCATCCTGGTCTCTGGCAGAGTACGGGTAAATCACTGAATACTTCTCTTCTAGATTCAGAAAAAGACAATAGTGTAAAATATGAGAACATAATGTCTGTTTTGAAGATTGCTATGTGGTTTCACAATTTGGGGAGAACAAATAAATGATGCTATAGGGTAAAAGCTTTGGAGACAAAGCACGCACTTCAAAATACTTAGTCCAACACAACCCTCTCCCTGTGTGTCTTAGGATGAGATCCTGTAGTTGCCACATTGGTTTTACTTAAGCTAACTGATGAAATGAGGCAAGGCTTGAGCAGCATCTTACGGAGTGAGAAGATTTAAGATAGACACTTGTGCAACACACAAAACACACATACATCCTCCACAAATACTGGCCACAAACAGGACAAACTTGTTACTGTACTAGAAATGCGGTGATTACTACATCTTTTATTATTATTTTGACTACAGAGATGTAAATCTACTGCACTGATCTATTATTAATGCTGGTTAATTGAAATGATACACATTTGATTTTTATTACACACAATTACACAATCCACGTTGCATGCAAGGATTTAATTTACATGCTTGGGTCTCTCATGCAGCATATATATCATGCATACACATAACCACCATGCACACAGTTGTGTATGCGTGTGTGCACACACATTTAGAATAGGGGGGAAAAGAAAGGCGTGCGCTCCACCTTGCCCAAAGCCTGTGCTGAATAGATCCCCTAAAGTTCTGCGACGACCCACGTGCCTTGGCAGTGACCAGAATCTCCGAGGCACTGATCCCAGTACAGTAAGTGGGGCAAAATAGGAAGTGAACATTACATGTCATCCTGGTGATCTTTTCATCCCAAATGAAAACATTTTCAGTATTGGTGGACCTATAAGAAATTAAGGTTGCACTCCGAGCAAGCTTGGTACCTAGACAGATTATTTGTTAGTAAATGGGAACAATTTGCTGAACCATCTTTATTTGTGCAAAACTTTTTTTTTTTTTTTTTTTTAAATCATGTTCCATTGCATCACCTTTCAAGTCTCAAACCACTTATTTTGTCCTTTAGGTGATAGGTAGATTTATTTATAATTTGTTCTTTTAATAGTAGTTGATAAACCACATAGTACACAGTTAACAAATGTGTATGTAGGTGTTGATGTGTAGGCAACGTTGGCTTTGAGCATCATCTTTGCACTATTTAATTAAACCTCACTCATTACAGAGAAACTAGCACTGGAATAACTTGACTGGACCTTATGCACTTGTTCAGTTTGTATTTTATTCCCCTCTCTTTTTGTCATACATACATACATACATCATACTTTTAGATGTCTGTAATAATGTCAGTGAATGTGGATGTTAGATCTGAGTGATTTCAGGGCTCTTAGGAGTGACCCTCCCAGTGACCACAGGGCAGCCTGCTTAATGTCCACACATACTTCTCAGGCTCTCCAAGACTATGAAATATGGTCTGTAATTAGCATTTTGCCTTGGTACAAATCTTAAATTAGTATGGCTCCTATTATGTGCTCTACAGTATCATTACAATATCATTCTTCAAGCATCTACATAACTTTTTATTTATTTATTTATTTATTTTAAAATGGAACTTATAATAATAATAATGATTTAGTCTATTTGTTTTGTTGAAGCTTAACCTCTTTTATATATTTGACTGCTGTACACTTCTATTTATATCTTATATCAGAGTCTGGTGCAAAGATGTTGTTTGCCAAATGATGTGGCACTACACATGATGTGTGCTGCACTTTATAAGACAACAGAAAAACAGCAGCAAACACAGCACATTGTCAAAATGTCAACTATTTGTTAAAATTGCACATAAGTTTAACCTCTATTTGATAAAAGAAGTAAGAAAGAACTTGCATGTACAGGTTTGGGAGTTAAATGCTCTTTACGTCCTTCACAATACTGAATCACATCAATGGCCCCCGGAGGGAAAACTTTATGTACCTTCTTCCCCTGGAAGACTGAAGTCATCAGGGTCATCCTGTGCCTCGAGGCAGGTGGCAGGAACCCAGCCCTGGGCGTCTTCTGAACTCACAAACCACCACCCTGAATGGGCAGAATATAAACAGTTGATACCGATAGAATTTGTCTCATTCAAAGATTCACGGCATATCACTGCTGTAATGTGTGACCCTTCCATTTAATATTTAATCTAATACTTATATTCAACACTATGATACTACAGCATTAGGTTTAGCCTGGTGTCAACCAAAGCCATGATTTAAACCAACAGTCTAAACTGAAGAAAATAATTGAATACTGTACTGGATGTGGTGTAGAACTTACCGGACTCGTTTTTCTCAATGACCTCCACCACCTGGCCCACATGCAGGCTGATCTCAGAGCTCTCTTGTTTTTCATAGTCTGTTACTGCCACATACTGGTCGAGGAGCAGAGGGTCTGCTGAGGTTGAATCTCCTGTCAAGGCGAACAAATCAGAGAAGAGGCTCATTTAGCTCTTTTCTCTCTGGCTCCTTTCTTAGGCAAGCTTTGGCCAAAATCACCATTATGTAAAAAAAGCCTCTTCTTATTACCTGTTATTCATTGGGGATTTTTAGTAATATGTGATATTAAGGGGCTGTCAATGAACTTGGAATCATTACATTACGTTTGTGCGGCTTGGCCTTTTTTTTTTTATGACTCTTATTATCATTATTATATGATCATTACAAATCATCTGTAGAGCTAAGATAAATGAACAACTCCTTTCTGATGAACTGCCAACAATAATTCCAAGGTCAAAATTTTTGTTACTGAACTACTGATTACAAGGTTTAAACTGGTGTAAGAGGAGGCTTATCTACAGTATGGAGATTCCCCCAGACACTGAAGCAGAGGAGGTAGCAGATGTGATTGGAGAGATGTATTGAGGGAAACATTAAGCTGACGGAGGGGTAAAAAAGGATATTTGGAGAATGGGAGTGGATGAAGTGAAAGTGTCACGGGTTAAGTCAATCATCAATGTGCCTGTGATTTCCACAGAGACACAAACCAGCACCACCAAGACCCACCACCAGTGTTAGCATCAAGCCAGCCTGCAAAAAATTTTTTTTTTTTTTTTTTTTTTAGGCTTATAAAACACAGTTCAGCTTTCCATGAACATCTTTCAGTGATCAGCAGCAAAATAGATGATTTGATTTATAATAATCAAATGGCCATATCTTTTTTTTTCAAAGTTATCTGCACTATATTCTCAATTCTGTCAGAAATGTGAATAGGAGTAGTGCAATTGTAGTTTAATTCAGAGAAGGAAAAAAAATCAGTTAAAGGAATATGAAAACTTAAGAAATATGAATTAATAAGGATTTTGCCATTTTAAGACTTAATAGCTTGGTTTAGCTTTTGGTATCTTATGATTCCTTGTCCATTTGAATGATACTTTGCACACACAAATTGAAACGGCTCCATTGAACTCAACCAGTTACTTCCAACTCTAAGATTCTATACTGGAAGATAATTAACTTCAATCTCCCTGATTTTGCCTGATGCTGAATACATATGAAGTATAGAATAAATCCCTCTAATGTAGATGCGATATAAAAATCCTGCATCTGTCTTTTCTATACTCTGTCCCAATATAAGATACTTGAATACACCCAAAGAAATGAGCCACACAGGCACTTAAGTCCATCAGTTGCAATGTATGATTCATATAGAGAACCAATGCAAGCCCTCAACAGAGCCACGTCCCACCTGCCCAGGCCAGGGAGGGAGAGGGGGAACAGCCCACTAGCAACCCACTGGGTCACACACACAGCACGACCAACCATGACAGCATGTTTACTACCTCGCTTTAGGAAAGTAGACGCTCTCTCCACAAACCCTGATGGAAAGGAAAATGAATGGAGAAGAAAACTGAAAAAAAATGACATGGATGCAACTTAAGAATATTAGATGAGTGAAGAGGAAAGACAGGATATAAAATGAAACAATAGCAACAGTGGTTTCTTTGTAACTGGTACATTAAAAAAAAAAAAAACAGCACAGAGAGAAAATATCTTTGTTAATATAACAAGAACAACTGTTGGTGGAATCAGTGCTTTTTGTGTAAAACTAAGTGACCACTAGATGGAGATAATGTCATGTACTACAGGTGATTTGTAGAGAGCTTGTAGTCATCAAGAAAATTACCCGATTACATTTATGCACTCTTTTCTTTCTTTCCAAAAGACAAAATAACACAATGAGAAAGGCCACCTCACCCCATTTTCATTTAAAATACACAAAATAAAGCTGCATCTTACCTGATTTCTTCTTTCCAATGGGTTCCCTGGTAATGAGAAAAAATCACCACATTACTACCTGGAAATGGGTCAATTTGCAGAGCTAAGGATATATTCCTGACCAAAAAAAATACTATTTTAATTATTCATAATAATTCATATCAACTCGGGTGTCACTGAATATCTTGAAATAAAAAAAAAAAGATGGACTTGCTGCCCTAATTCAGACTCACTGCTTTCACTAATAACTTATATAAGTTAAGTCTATATTTTGCAAGAATGACCCTTGTAAAGAAATGAAGTGTGTATTCTTGTGTTACAAGAAGATGTTTAGTCCTTGCACTTGCTTCATTATGCTGCTACTGTTGTTGCTGTTTTCAATTAATTTTATAGCAATCTGGCACTAATGATGCTTTTTAAACAAACTATATTGACTAAATTGACTAAATTGACATTGTGCAACAACACAACAGAGGACTGATGCCCTCCAGCAAAGAGTCAACAATAACTGCTCATATTATCATTTTTCTGTTTTGATCCGTTTATATGCAACATCTGATGAATGAGAAACGAACCTGTCTTGAATCAGAGAGTGGAGAGGCGGAGAGACAGTGTGAGTAAGGAGACTGTAGATGAGCTGATGCTAAATTCAATACTGCATCTGCTGTGTCTGGTTTAGACATTAGCCAGATAAATAGACCATCACTCTGCAGAAGCAGTCAGGAGCTGATTCAATGGGCAGATTCCCTGAAAAGTCAATGGTGGCTAATGCTCAGTGTCTTACTCTCTCACTTGCTCTGTCTCTGACTCTTTGTTATCTAAATATTGCTCCCTTGCTTTATGGCCCTGCATCGCCTTCTCTTTTTCCAGCTTACATCTTCCATGTATACTCCTCTCACTCCTTCATCTCCCTTAATCATTTTCCTTGGCAGCTGCTCCTTGTTTGCTTCCCTGAATCAACATGAACGCTCTTAGCCACAAAAAAGCACTGTTCAATCGACATAACTGTTAATTGCGAAGGCTTAGGTCTTAATAAATCTTTACCCATAAGTGCGCCCATTAACGTTCTATAAAAAGAAATCCCTGCCTGAGCCAACCAAGGCAATACCAATGATTTGGATTGTTATTGGGCAACGATGTGTGTTAACAGTTTGTGTGTTGTCTTTGCCTGTTTTTAAGTAAAACCACGGCTCATAATTGACCTTTGGCCTAATATGATTCTTCCTACTTTACAGTGTCAAATCAAATGAATCCTGCCACCCTCAGTTTTCATGTTGTTCTAGTTACAAAAAAAAGAATGTTAACCTTCGTACCAACTTCAGTTTCAATTTTGACGGGACAATTCCCAACAGACAAACACGGTTGACTCATAAGTCGGCCACTGACATGAGAAATGGAAGAACAAACTACAACTATGTAGTCACGTGTACACACTGGTTTTCTGTTACAGTAAAGATATAATAATAATGATATATGGTGACATCTATCAAAGCAACTTCTATAGTACATTATACATAGTTCAATCTTGACCCACAATCTACTTTACTTTTTGCTTTCTTGATTCCATCCTTGGTGCTACACTTCCTCTTTTCTACACACTTGCCATTTCGCCTCTTGTCTGCTTCTGACCTTCTGTTTCCTCTTTGCAGTCACATACTGCTTTTCCTCTCCTCTAACTTCACTGCTCTTAAGGAGAAAGTCCAAGATGTGCCACTCAGTGCAGCAGATTTATAGGCCATGATAAATCTTCTCCCACAGTGGCTGCTGTGTCTGTACACCAGCCCTTGTTGTCAGTCAGCCAAACAACGGGCTGCACTAGCAGAAAGCCGTAATCCAATTTCAATAAAAGACAAACCAAGGTCTTTCCTATATTCATCCACCTCAAGTAAATGCTCCCTCTCATTCCTGCTTCTCCCAGCACATGCTTGGGATTTTGTATGAGGAGTAAGGAGGTATGTGTCCTTGGCAACCTCAAGAAGGGAGGATGGGAGACAAAGTGGGTGTGTGAGGGAAAGAGAGAAAGGTCTAACTGTCAGGAACTATACCTACAGCTCAACTGCTGAATCTTTCAGACATGATCTCCATTGACTATGAGACAAGTTCCGCCCCCATTTTAGAGTAACATCATATACCTGATAGACAACCACTACAGACTGACACATCAAAGAGCACATAGGAAATTGCTTTGTCCTGCTGTATTATACCAGTGATATAAAAAAAAGTGATGAAAAGTCAATGTACTTCACACTACTGTAATTAACGGTACAAACATTTAGTCTGGTCTAGTCTGGGTAGTTCAACATCAGGGATGGCGGTATCGTGTTGCACAGCTACAATAAAATAACACCATGCTCAAGTGAGGAAAGTACTTTCATAATTATTGCACACAGATATCCAGTGTTGTGTTGTGGGAGAGTTAAAGGGTGTTATGTTGCCTCACAGACACCTCTGCTGACTGACACATTTACAGATATCCGATTCTGTTATCACAAGCCGGCGCAGCACGGCAAGCTTGGTAAATTATGTGACGGCAACAGACAGCACACTTCAATGTGACATTTATTACATCTACATTACAGATGGTGCAAGTACTCATCTCCATCCCCATGTCAGCTACTGTATGTCTTCTCTGCGTCCTTGAGCAAAGGGGATGTGAATAGGAAGCATAAGCAAGTACGATGTAAATGTTGTGCGGCTTTGTTGAGATGTTAAATTACATAATGTCATTTGCTAAACACTTTGAAAATGAAAATCAAAGCCACAATATGTAGTACTATAAAATCCTTGCTGTAGTAGCTGTACACAGTGCATAAAAGGCTGAATAAACACAGGTCACACAGGGATTGTCTCATTTTTGTTCCAACCGAAAGGACAACATTTTAAAATATGTGATAAACACAAAGACTCTACACACAGGGGCTTTTGGATCAAATGTACCTGGAGCCGCAGTGTTAAAAAAAAAAAAAAAAAAGAAAAAGTGAAGCTATATTTTGTAATTTCTGGCTTAGCAGTTTTATAGTTCAAATGTCAAGGTGACTGGACACACGTGAGCCATGCCAGAGAAAGTGCCTTGCTTAAGGGTTTTATCTGAGCAAGATTTTGTGACCATGTCTTGCAAATTGAAAAAAAACTTGCTCTTCTCTTTACACACTACCATCCTGCTTTCCCAACATGAACTCCTGCCATATATAACAGAAGCTGTCAACTAATTTTCCTGCTGACTGAGCCAACCCCTCAGCGGCCAGTGCCATACATCAGTATGTGATGACAGCTGTTGGTGTAAAAACCATCTCAAGGGTTAAATGTGAGCCCTGTGTTATGGGTCTCTATTAAATCAGCCACCCATAACCTCCACTGCCCTCAAGGTGCTACTAACTTTAATAACAACACATTTGCAACCGTGGCCCATGTGGGAAGTTTTGTGTGTATAAACACGTATGTGTGTGTGTTGGAGGCAGGCATTCATTGCCCACTGATGTCTTAGTTTTAGCACATAGTAACTGTCAGCGCTGGATATGACGTTAATGTGTGGAGTGAAATTTACAAGAGACAACAGGTCTGCACAGCTTCAGAGCAGCCGTGCAGTCACAGCTGTCTGGGTACTGGTGGCTGAACTGAGCCACAGCTACACGCTTAAATGCAAACTCAGCATTTAAAAAAAAAAAAAAAACCCATTAAGTATATTTATGCTTGAAAACTCCAACAGGAAGTTGTGCAATAGTATGAAATCATATCCATTAGAGGATGTAATGAATGTTCATTACTGGCAGAGTAAGGGTAAACTGACAGGACATGACATGACATGACATGAGTCAGGTGGAACAATGATGGGTGTTTCCCATCGTGTGTGCGTCTGAGCGTTTCAAACTGTTGAGAGGATGTGCGTGCGTCCATGTGTGGTACTTACTCCTTGGGTGGGTTGAGGTCTTCAGGTCTGGTCTCAAAAAATACTCTGACCTCCTCGCACTGGGAGATGTAAACTGGCAGCTGAATGAGGGCCTGCAGGCACAAAGCATAGCAGGAAACTTAGTTGTGTACTCACACAAACTGACAATTACAATCATTTCAGTGTAAATGGAAGCCAACCAGAGATTGAATATAGTTTTCAATGAGTGTCTGGCCTCATTTTATATCCAGTTTACCCTCCTATGCTTGAAAACGTAATAGTACTGCAGAAAAGCCATGGAGCAACTGGTTTATCTAATGGTCATATGCCAGACATTTGTCAGAGTTCAACTTAACTACTAAGCAAAACAAAAAAATTATTTCAGAATAAGTTTTATATCAGTTTTTATATTTTCTTTGTAAAGTGTTTTTCAATCACACCAGCTGGATCTGTTCCCTGTCTCTGGTCCTGAGCTGAGTTCACTGATCCGGTTCATCTACCTTCCTCCCTCATCTTATTCCGCTGTGAAGGATCACTAGCAGCAGAGAGATGAGCCCTGACAACACAGCTGGAGATGAAAGACAAACAGCCACATTCAGTTTCCTCTTTATTGGTGTGATCGCTCTCTCGCACAGACACCTAATCATGGTACTGCACAGTTTCATTTTCTAGACTCCCTCCTTCTCCTTTTTTTTTTTGTTCTTTCCAGAGTCTGGGCTTTATCTGCCTCTCCTTATCTGCCTCTCACTTTCTTTCAACCAAATCTCTTAAGGCCAGCAGTGACACAGATAATCACCTATATGGCTTGATCCCTCAAACCATAAGACAGAATAAGTGCTGCCAATGACCCTACGCTGACTATCTCTCTTACTGCTGAAGGAGCTAGGCCACTCCTTCTCCTCCTTCCATTTGCTGGCAGGCAAAGCTCAATGCTATCCATCACGTTGCCTCTGTTGGCCACTACCTCTGATTTTAATACTCCTAAGTGTTTCAGTTCCGTCCTTTAAGGTAGCAGAGTCTCTGTCTGTCTCCTCTTTGACACACTGATATAATTGCAGGACTGGCAGACATGGACTGGAAGCCAAATACACAACCAAGGTGTCCTTGTCCCATGTGCCACATTTACCTTGTCACACTTGACCATAAATTCATGCCAACAACTTGTGATGAAATAAAGGAGTGGGACTGTTGCCATGGCCAAAGTATATTCAGTGTTTTCCATTAACGAAGTCGTAAAGAGTAGAGATGAGATGTGTTCGCCCCATACATGTTTGTTGATTCATAGTACATTTAATATCGTTAGATTATTATGTGCCAACGTGACTTAAAACATCTCCCTTTTTACAGTAGCGCCATCCAGATCTTGTAGCACAGACATAAAGCAGCTGATTTAAGACTTTTTACTGGTGACTCTCCCAATGTCTGGTCCCCACAGCCCAGAATGCAATGCTGTGCCTGAGGTCAGAGAGCTGGCTATCCTCTCATCGGATTTATCCCTCTGCTTGTGTCAGGCGGTGGCCCGTCCACTCATTACAATTCTCCCCAGGGAGCAGACGGGAGGGAGGATCGGGGTACATTACAGCAAATGGACTTTATGGGTGTTCTTTACAGCAGGCAGCATTAAGGTAATTGTGTCTGCATGTGTGTGAGTGTGTGTGCGCATGTGTGTTTTCTCCAAGGAAAAGTAGGTAATGGAAACGTGTTCCTCTAAAAGGTACAGTACATTGTGACTGTACCTTTCACAGAAAATAGGGCTCATCAATCTTGTGAAGCAACATAGGAAGGTTTAAGATGTTACACTGTCGTGTCAGTTACATCTGAAAAGCATCATCTGCTTTAAAAAAAAAAAAAAAAAAATCAAACACGGCTGTTAAAAAAACATTCAGTGTTTTTTTGTATTTTCTGGGCCCAGAATAAAGGATATTTAGAGCAATTTTTTGTGCTAAATCTAAGGGCTTTTATTTACAAACAGAGCCTTTCAAATCTTTTGAATACTGACTAATGAAGGTCAGATGGAAATTGCTGTATTACTTTGTTGACTTTCTGATGTGATGCATTTCATCAAGCTATGCGACCTAGCTAGTCACCCTGGATCAGCAGTCTTACTCTTGGTTTTGCAAACAATCCCTGATTTCATGTTTTTTTTCCCCTCTCTCTTTTCTTTTTATCCGACTGTTTTTCCTGACTTGAATGAAAACATAAGACCTCACAACCAGGGAAATTCCATGAATCAGGTTAAAGCGTCTGTTGTACAACAGAAGGGGCTGATTCAGCTCTTCCCGAAGAAAAACATGAAGTTTCACCTTGTCAGCCGCGCCACCTTTGTGCCTACAGTCAAGTTCAGGTTTGTGTCAGCAGTTGCCTTAATACCCAAAGCTAAATCCTTGTCTGGATGACGTTTCAAATGATTATCAGCTATCTGTGGTAGACACTCCTGATGAGTTCTGTTCTCAAAGATCAACATCACACAGCCCTAAACCACAAATCATTTTGATAAAATGTAGATGTCAATCAAAGACCATTTATTAAATAAATGTGATTTAAATAAACAAAACAAAAAAAAACAAAAAAAACTTCCGGACATTTCCACTATAACAACTTTGAGCGCAGCAGCAACACTGATGTAAAACTGGCTCAACTATTCCCATAAACATCCACACCCATAGACATGAACCAACAACTTCAGCCATTCCTCCCCCAAACTTATTTTTCACATAAGTGGTTAAAGATGTTTCCTACACCAGCTGTACATTCCACTAACCCCCAATGACACTTGGTGGAGCATCATACATAAAAGCTTTCCTCTTCACACTGAGGCCTTGTAAATTATTATTTGTATTCAGGAAGGAGGCAGTGAGGAAAAAGCCCAGCAGCACCATATCACAAACTAATTCATGCAGTGATGGTTTCATGAGGCTCTTTATGGGGATAAAATTATACAGGTGAAAATAAAAGAGGGCGTGAGTATGGGCTTAGTCATAGCTAACCTGTGAAAACATCCTCAAATTTTCCCTCTCAGAGAGAAGAGAGGGGGTGTGGAGGGTTTAGAGCCCCTTAGGTAAGACTGTACAGTTTGATGAAAACATAGCCTATGTGCTGTGGATGTGCTGACTGGAGCAAGCTCAGCACCAGCAAACGCTTTGCCTTTGGCATGACTCTCTACTGATAGTAACCACCACAACAGGAGATACAACAACAGCTCCTCTTCCTGCAGTTTCAAAATGCACAAGTGCCATTTCACACCTAAATCATGTGACTCTGTGGCCATGATATCCATTTTGAGCATAAAAGCTAATGACAGTTCATAGCAGGCTCTTTCCTTGGTTGGTCCAGATATAGAGAAAATGGAAATTTTTAAACTATTGCTTGGAATTTATTTCAACAGCACAAAACTTTGTCTGGTTGCTAAGAAGCTGAGCATCAATCATAATGTATTCATTTTGGTTACTGGGGTAACATTTCTGTCAAGTTGTAGCGATTATTTTCTAGCTATTGGCAGTTTTATGATCATAGCTCTGCTGCACTGGAGCCCGAGTCTGTACAGTTCCATTTTTCCGCCCTTTCTCGAGGCCAAGTGATTTATCTCCTTAGTAAAAAGCCATGTAATGGGTTGTATAATGCACAGGTTTTACATTATCTTTTTTAACTCATGGAAAGAACTGTGGTATTTCAAATGGCAACGGACACCACAAACACATTAGATCATTCTGTCCATTCTGTCTGTCACTGGCAGCAACATAACAGCATAAACATTCAAAGCTAATTCATAAATTCCCTTGTCTGGTTACTGGACATCTTTTATGAGATGTATCTATAGAGTAACAGTTTTTTTTTGTTTGTTTTGGGCACTATACACTATTGATCCCTTGAGAGAAATTCTCCTTTACTTTGTCTGCTTTTGCATGGAGGTCAGAGTCAGCGGCAGAGCACCTGGGGAGCTTTTAGGACTCTTCAGCAAGCCTTTGTGCCTGCTGTCACGGCTGCTCGCTCAAGGGAGTTCAGCATGGCACACACAAGTTCGAAGGCAAGGGCGATGGCATTATTCACACAGCTGTTCTTGGAAAAATGTAATCCTATAAATCTTGTGATGTAAATCTTGCGGTGTGGCTAGCAACTTATTTTTAATGAATACAACCATGTGTTTGAGTTTCTTTACAGCTACAGTGTCGATGTGCGTGTTCGATAGCTGGAACATCTAATAGGTGAAGATAATCAGACCAAATTTGGCACCGTGACAAACCAAAGACATATATTTAACAACACACAAGTTCTTTTAAAATCAGATGGTGTGGTTCCTTGGTGTTATTCTGAATGCTCTACCATGAAAAGATTATTTTCCTGTTAATACAGTTTCACACTGTGGGTGGGATAGTTGTCTTTCTTGTCCTCTGACCACCGCCATGCTTTCTACCTTGTTTTTAGCACTTTGTGCCAAGCATGTAAATGCTCACTGGTCGGGGTAGCTTTCATGCAAATTCAAGGGATGTAACTATTGCAGACTTCCAGGATTAAATCAATTATTGGTCAATTCACTCACCCTGCAGTACTCGTTGATGGGCCTTAGCCTCTTCATGGCCACATCTCTGATATGGCTCCTTCTAAACAGGATCTTCCCTGGAAAACAGTAAAAAAAAAAAAAAAAAACAGACCTAGAAGTTAACAGAACAGAAAACCCAACTAAGTGACATGAATTTGACTTTTACATACTGCACACAAAACCGAAAAGGCAGAACTGCTTTTTTTTTTTTTGGATGATGTCAAAGGCAACTTTTGAAAAACTTTTGACAATAGGGACACAGTCTTGTAGAATACAGGGTAAGTGAATTAACATGCAGACACATGCATGCAGGTTATCAATATCACTGACAGCACAGTGAGGTGGGTAAGAAGCTACATGAATAGCTGACCTTTCCAAGTCATGAATAAATGATTTTGCGAAAGCAAGTTATTTTAACTCTGGGCACAAATAACCTCAGGCACAGACGAGCTGAGTCGCCATAACAATAACAAGAAATGTCTACAGACAGGCCTCTTAAAACACTCTTCTGACTTAACGGTATGCAGGAAATTTCCAGCATCTATTTTCTCCTCAGTTTAGCTGCTGAAGTTTCTCTGATAAGTTCACTGAGACCAGCTAATGCAAACATATAAACTGGGCAGGAAGTCAAGGCTGTAAGAAGATCCTCAATTTAAAAAAAAAAAAAAAAAGGGACATGTTTTCATGTTTTGAGAAGTCACCATATCACAACCATCAAGGGGCGAAGGTATTTGTTTAGTGACTAAATGAGGCGGACCTGCTGAAACGTGAGACTATCTCACAGGAGGAGGCTGCTCAACAGCCAAACCTCCTACAGCCCCACCACTTCAACCAAGTTGCTAAAAATGGCTCTTTCTTCTTCCTGGACACATTCAGTGCAAAACCACAAATAGTTTTGTTTGTTTGCATGTGCTTGTGTGTGTGTGTGTGATTGTGAATGTCTATTTGTGATCATCACAGTTTCTGATTGTGAATATCTATGCCATCGTGTAAGTGCTTTTCTGTGCATATTGAGTAAAGAAGAATGCATATACGGGAAGGAAACAAGAAGAGGAAAGGATGGAGACTGTGGAGTGGATAGATGTGAGGTCACTTCCTGAAAACACAACCAACTAGTTGAACTCAGGTGGGTGACAAAAACCAAGACTAGAAATACATGAAGTCTAATGATGTGATGGAAATGGAAGATGGAAGATCTCACTATAATATCCTAATATGCCTTCAGTGAATAGGGAGACCTCATTTCTATATGGTTAATATAACTTGAAGCAAGTAATATAGCTGGCTGCTCATTTGAGTTAATATTATGAGTGTGTGGGACAATTTGGTGGCAGATCTTCAAACTCAGAGGTGTTCCTGGAGCTTCTGTACTTGTGCCTTTTGTTTTGTAACTTCTAGTTTTATTCGCCATGCCAGAGCAAGTATCTCAACTTTATACAATCGTTTGTGTTTCCCAGAGGATGAAAATAATCTCGGTTTTTAACTACATTTCTGCAGAAAGTAGTACAGTCCTAGGTAGGGAAGAATATTAAAAAGGAGATTGACTAGATGAAGAATGAGAGAAGGCGTTCCAAATCTCTTAGGTGCTGGCAGAGCTGGATGAACACACTGCCTGGACAGCTCTCGGAAACTGAAGAGTTTTGAAAGTCAACCCCCAGACGCCTACTTCTCTTCCTCCTCTTTTTCTGTCTCTTTCTTCCTCTCCTCCCCTTGTCACTCCTCAAACAGAAAGCTTTTTTGACAGTTTTCCAAAGCTCTCTGGGGTCAGGAGAGAAGCACTGACTCAACACTGCCCACTCTGTATGCATGGCAACTCATGGGTGCAGCCGATGAAAAGGGCTTGTTTGGGGAAGGAGGGAGGGAGGGGCGGAAAGCTGCTTGGAGCCATGGCTGAGGCAGGGTAGACTTTATGGCATATCTCAGAGCCAGCAGTGACCAAGGGTATCAAACAGCTTTTGTTTCCTGGGGGGAAAGTGAGGGAGATAGAAATGGGAACACAGAGAGGGTTGTTGTTCCACACCTTAAACACAGTGAGCTCACTACACGTGAATTCCTCTTGGTTTTTCACCATAATTTGCCTCTTCAGCATCATTTACATAATACGATTTCTGTAGACTTAATACTCAGTCAAACTGAGTCACAAAACTGAGGACTTTAGGCGCCAAGTTGAGTTTTGACCTTGTAAAGTCAAGTTAGAATAAAAAAGAAACAGGTTAGGCACAAAGGGCCTTTTATGGGAACACATTTAGAGTAATTCATTATTAGGTCTATGCATTGGAATGACCTGCCCTCCTTTATTTAAGAAATTGCTTTTAACACAACTTTGTAAAGAAAATGTTTCAATGCAGTGTGATTTTTTTGGTTGATGTTCAAGATGAAGCTGAAATACTTAGTCAGCCTGCAGGTTTCTAAAGATGTGGCAAATGCCTTGACACTTATTACATGAGACTTGACTCGAAACTTGCTATTAGAAAACTTAAAATCTTGTTTGAGACTTACTACAAATATGAGAGAAGACCTGGACTCAAATGAGACTTGATTTGAGAGTTTGCTGTTACAGAATTTGAGAACTGACTTGAACTTGTATTGAATGACTTGAGACTTGACTTAGGACTTGAGCTTGAGCTTAAATTCTTCTGAAATCAAACAGATGTGTGTCTGTTGTAATTACTGCATTCTTAGGCAAGTTGCTGACTAAGGGCACACACAAACAACATCATCAACTGCTACTGTTACACCACATGCAGGAGCAGTGATTGCTCTCCCCTGCAGACAGGAGATTAACGTGATTGAGGCATAGACAAGGTCACGATAACTGTACAGTTATGTGTTTTTCTGCTGTTTGCAGACTGAGGAATGTGAGTTATGCAGCTCAACAGAATCAAACTTGACCTGTCTGCCACGGTGGCAGGCAGAGAGATCCCCAGCACACCACAGTAGCTGAAATAGATACATCATAAGGAGGAAAGGGGAAAAAATTAACCCAAATTACAAATTCATCGTCTACTTCTGGGACCCAAGTTCATGAAAAAATATCACCTCTTCAATCACGCAGGGGGGCCCTAAAGAAACAGACCCACATTCCTTTTTGTGTTTTTGATGCATCGTTTGACAACCCCTGCTTTAGGTAATTGGTCAAGAGCATATCAGCTCTTTTTCAAAGGCTGACCTGCTGACACTGCTCAGGGGTCTGGGTTAGACAGATCACTTTTATCATTTAACTGTCATGTGTGAACCCAACAAGGAAATCAACAAAAGTGGGAGGTATTCAAATGGCCTCCCATGAGATAACAAAAGAAAATATTTGAAAAAGTTTGGGTTGACAGTTTTTGGAACTTCTTAGGGATCAGTGTTGGACTAACTACATGCAACAGCCAAGTTTTTGGTGTGTGCATCTGGCAAAAAAAGAAAAAGAAAAAAAAAAAAGCAGAGCAGAAATTCTGTACTGTGCACACATGCAGGCAAGACCACTTTGCTGATGTGGAGATACCAAAGGAGTAAAAACGTCTCGAGGCCTTGAACAAACCAAACCAAGAAGGGAAAACCACTTCCGTGCCTTGTTAACTTGGCCTCAGCCCCGCAATCCAGATTTTTGCTTTGTAAGTGAATGGTTTTCTTGGCTGTCAGGAAAATTCATCACCAAATCAGGCAAACATTAACTGAGAGCCATTCTCAGAGTGCTCTATGACCAGATATGGGTCCAGGCTACATTTACAGTAATGTGTTTTAGTTTTAAAATACATCACTTTTGCCTTGTTGAGGTCAGATTTTTGGAAAGGCTGCTGCCCTGTTGGGTTATTTTAATCTGAATAGGCAGAAACAGACTTTTGGAAACGATTGTTGGATCTAAACAGTCACTATGTATCATTCCCTGATTTGACACTCTTTTCAAGTAGCAAGTAACGAAGCCTCTGGTTTTACTTTTCGCTATTCGTGTTTCTCGTTCCTGGGATTTTCTGCAAGTAAGCAACCACGCACATGCCCAGTGTACGTGAGTGTTTTGGCGTGTTAGTGTAGATGGAGATTATTTCTGATAATGAGCCTTGTTCTCAAAACCTCCATTCATCCAGACACAAATAATGTTTTCCAGCAACACCCTGCCATCCTTTAATGGTAATATCATACCATTACAAACAGGAATCAAAGAGCTGTGAAAACAGAAAGGACGTAAATGGATTTTTAACAGTATCCACAGATGGTGTGTTTATTTATTTATTTATTTTTCCTTGTTTTAGAAAAAGGTGTGTTGTTGGCTGTGGTTTCTTGTTTGCTGAGGTTGTTATGTTTCACTGTCTTTAAATGCACTAATCACCCACTATTTCTGTTTTCTTTGCTTGTCAAATAATGAAATGATTCTATTCTATTCTACTGAATAAGGCAATAGGGGCTAGAGTATGAAAAGCAGTGAGCAATGTTTTTCTATCTCTCTTCCCCTCCTTCTACTCAAGAGTTCATCAAACTGTGTGTCTGTGTGTGTGTGTGAGTGTATTCTCACAATGAGTTCCAGACCTGCACGGCCACATAAATAATCCTATCCCCCATCCGTCCCAGGCCTGGTGGGGGAGATATGGGTGGAGTCTTTGGGAGAGGCTTTCTTTCAAACACTCATAAAGACATTACTTTCAACAGGATCTCAATCTAATACTGGTTCAAAAGTTGGTCAAGCACACCCAAAGCCCCTTTTCCAAACAAATGTGATTGTAACTTGGATTTGTTTGAAAGTAATGGAAGTTTAAAAAGGAGAAATCATTTTGTCCAGTCAGGTTTCACACATGATGATGATTCAGTCAGAACAATGATGCAGATAAGCCAAGAAAATAACCCAGAATTAATGTTATGAACTGTAACTGTTTTTTTTTTCTTTTTTTTTAAATCAACTGAAACAACGGCAGATACTCAGGCTCCAACCCGGATTTATAGACCATGATACATTACATCTATGGGCCATATGCTGAGTGATCAGCAGAGGATGAAGACACATGTTCTAGCTCAGTACGGAGAGGTTACCAATTATGGTTGCTTTGGATAATTCTGGTCAGTTCCTTTGTGTGCAGTATGCAAACTCAACTCAACAATCTGCTTTCATTTCACTTTATCCACAATCAGTGAGTCACTGTTCACAGTCTAGATTTCAACCCAATGCGTGCAAGTTTTTAGACCGCAGAAATCAAAATGAGAGGTAATGATACAAAAGATATGACAGTACAGTGAAGGGGAAGTGCAGAGTGACAGTGGTCTGTGTGTAGCAATATATACATTTATCTGGCAAGTAATGCTGAAGCTCATTTTTATTTGATTATTTGGTCTATAAAATTTCAGATCTTCTTTTAAGAAATTGTTTTGTCTAATCATCAGTAGGAAACCAAAAAGGCACTGAGCTAAATTCCTGAAAATCAAATCCCCAAATTTTCATGTGTGTATATTATTATAAAAACATTTATTTGTATTAATATGAATATATTCATTCTAATATTTATAATAATTCTGTATGTGTGTGTATGAGAAAGGGGGCTGGGGAATAATGTGTGTAAACTCTTACCTGGTAGGAAAGGAATGATCCTGCGCTTAGGGTCTTTCTGGCCTCCTTCCACTGGGAACTTATCCAGCAATTCCATCTGAAACCCCACAATTAATTCAAAAATGATTAGCACACAAAGTATTTACAGCCAGTCGTACACATATAAACATGCATTTCACCTTACACACAACAGGATAGTTGAGGCTGGAAAGGAAGGGTTCACATTTTCACAAATCAGCAGTTCCTGCAAGGAATTCGGCCAATAAAGGAAGGCCTGCCAATGATTAGGAACGTACTGAGCAGATGGTATGGTTTTTCCTCTCTGCTTCATATGCTGCTGTAGCTAAGGGGCCGTTAGCAGCAAGCCACCACTGACATAGTGGAACATTTCTGTTACTTTAATCTTTAAAAGGCCTGAGAGCAGCGGTTCCTTATATCTCTTGACCCCCATTCCTCTCAGTTTCACCCAATCATTTTGTGCAAATAGACTTCTGAGCACCCATGGGTGTGTTGGTCTTAATATGTGGTGTGGCAGGGTTCTTTTTCTATCTTGAGACAGAGGAAAGTTATTGTCTAACTGACCAGCAAAAATCTGATCTTAAGTCAACGGTACAGAGTTTCATTGTTCTTTTAAGGGCACGTTATCAACAGAGTAACATGTGCCTACATAGAAATGTGCACAGACAACACATACACACAAGCAGAATGTGCCACTATGTTCCCTGTTTTAAATCTCAATCTGTTTTAAGAGTCCTGTGGTGTCCTATTCAAAACTTTTTTCTTTCTTCCCTCTGTCACACTGAGCTATAGGTCACGTTCTGTCATTTTGGCCTGTCACGTCATCTTTGCCTTTTACTCTAAGTGAAGTGTGTGTGTCTTCCAGTCTCTATGCAGCTGAGGACAATAAAATGACACCTGGCAATATTGAGCAATGAACTTCAAGTGCACTCTCTCTTTCTCTAATGCCTTCTCTGACATCTTCAAACCTCAAGTCAAAAGAGATCAAATTTAAATGTTTTATAGAGATGAGTGTTCAGAAATTTCTTTGATATTGTGACCAACGGATAGAATCATGTCCTTCAAAAACATTAATAAAAGACCCTTATATACATATAATACTAATATTTTTGCAGGTGTAGGTTACAGGAGTTTGTGTATTGTGTGATATGAAATCAAATCAATCAATGTTTTGCCTGAGCCCACTCGCAGCACACACACTTGCACACTTTCATTGCACACATGCACACAGAGACAACCAGAGAAGTAAGAGATAGGGCCAGTAAAAACTTAATTTTTTTGACCGACCGTCCATCCGGGTATATGCGTGTTTATACAAGAGAGAGTGGAAGTGTGGGGCAGATATAGCAACTGTATAAATATTATTTTAGAGATATGTTAGGAATAAAAGTGTGGAACTATACAGATAAATGAATTAGACTGTGGTGGGCAAACAAAGGTACAGAAGGGATAGAACAAGGGGACATGTTTCTTTTTTTTAAACTGCAATAAGTTAGTTGAGCATTAATTTACTGAAACCTGCGCAGCCCTAGATTTTAGGAAGCACAAGGTCAGACAAGCACCATAACAACATAATTAAAGACCGAGGAGGCTGATGCAAATGGACCACGTGACATGACAAGGCCAGTGCATAATGAAATCAATACCATATCTGACTGAGTTCTGTTCCGATAAAGTGATTTATCTAGCAAGGCTGTGCTACAGAGGCATTTGAAGGTCAAAACAAATTTGCTCTCCAAGTATCTAAACCAGGGGTGATTTCATTCCGACCACTTAAATATCTCTGAGCCCTGAGCGATATGAGAGACTCATGTTAAGATATGTGTATGTCAAGAATATTGCTGTTTTATGTTTACTTTAATGGCAAAACATTTCAGAGTGTATGTATATCCAGAATTTTTTTCTTGTCTTCTTTGGTTCTTAGTGTTTCAACAGAAACATTCAACACTTTTGATGCATTACGTTTGGTAGATTTTGGATTTTGAATTAGTGACCCTCTTATACTGTATTTGACAAGGAGCAGCGTCCAGCTTTTCTTCAGCATGACACATAAATGACTCAAATTATGAAATAAGCTTCGACATCCTCCAATCCACTAAACTTGAATAACAATTTTCATGTGTGAAATGTAAACACTGCATAGGCTAGCAGGGCTAGCATTTGAACATAAATGTCACTGAATGCCTCGTGACTGAGTGATAACATTTCACCATTGGTCAGTCAGTGTTGGAGTTTCCTTATTGGTTGATGCTCTTATAAAATCATTTAGCAACTAAGTGTGATTTGACACTGGATTTACCAACCTTTTTTTGTCTTTTTTTTTTTTTTTTTTTTAAAGCACTTAGCGACATTTTGGACAGAGAGACCTTAGCTATTTCCTGTAAAAGAAACCATCTGAGAACAAAAATAGCCAACAGCACAGTCCAGCTATACACAGTTTTGACCTTGTCGCTATGAACTTTTATTAATTACTGAGGGTCAAAGTTGAGAGTTCACTGACACAATATTGCCCCAAAGCTGGCATTCAATCAAATAGTTCTCACACCAAGCTTCTTGGCAATGAAAATGAAGTTGACTATGTCACCCACGGATAAAGATTCCTGAGATGAACAGGTATTTCAATTCTGCAAAACATTTAGTGAAATATAACTGTAATTTGAAATAGAGGGGAAAATATATCAATCAAACTAAGTGCCAGAGCAACATTATATGCAAAGGTAGTTTACTATTTGACGACAATTTGAAAGGACCGACAGCCCCTGGATGGTTACAGACATCTGGATGGGAAAGCATGAGTCAGAAAAAAGAAATTTAAAAGTAATATACTGTATGTTCAAACATAAAAGAGGACATATGTTTTACACATCGTCTGCTGCAACAATCCTACTGGCCATCGTTTTCTCCACTTCGCTTTATTTCTTCACCATAAAATGCCCCTTATTCCATATACAAGGAGGTTCAATCCTAAAGATCCTGTCTTTCTTCTTTTATTTTTTCACAAAACATAACTCTGACTTGGATTTCACTGGGAAAAAAAAGTAATTGTTTTTTACGTTACGTCTATTGTGGGTCAAAGATCAGCATTTAGGCATAAATAACAACTGCTTAAGCTCAAGTTAGGTAAAAGAGATGCTTCACTTTAGTCTTCAGTCTTTTAGTTTTTATGAAATAGAGTAAACAGCACTAAATTCACAAAGCATCACTCTGCTTGGATTAAAATGAGTTGCCTCAGCACTGATCGCTCCACCTTAAAAGGTATGGGGTAAACATAAAGACAGGCAAGCAAAGAGCGAGAGAGACAGACACAGAAGAGCCTATGCCCCACACATTGTAATTGTTCCCATGTGTCTGACTTTGAGTGCAGGCACACCCAGTCTCTGTCTCTACTCTGAACCTTGTATCTACTCTGTAATCAGAGCCACTCAAACAAGAAAAGCCATCTGCAGAGAGTAAAGATGTCTCTTCAAAATACCAGTTACATCATGCACCCAATATCAAATATTGATGCTCTGCAGGCAGCCAAGGGGAAACATAGTCAAGTTCCACATGACTTTCCAAAGCTATTATAAAGTGTGTTATTTTAAATGATATCCCTGTCTTTGTTTCAGTTAGAAAGAAATGAACAATGGCACTATAAGGAGTGTATAACAGTAAATACTATACAAAATATGTAAAGTAATCTGTGGACATCACACTGTGATAACATGAAGCAATATCACAAATCAATAACAAAAATGATCATTTCATTTCTGTGAACTTGTTTTTAGTTTAAGTTTTATTCAAACTCTAACCTGCAAAGACACTTTTTTCACAACTTATTGACTTGGAAGTACCATTAGCTCGTGGACTCGGGAGATGTTGATATTATTCTAGGTCTTTCTTGAAAGAAGGAAGAAGAACAAACTTTCTATTTGTCACATCACCAGTCTGTTAATATGCCCATGAAACTGTAAATCTCTAAACACTGTTATTTCATTGAACGTAACTTTACGGCGGGCTATAATTTGTCTAGTCCATATCCGCTTTTACCACATCATCAGCCTTCAAATAAAGGCCTAATAAAGAAGATCTGAGAAGCGGCAGACTGATGAATGAGAGTATAAAAGGACCAAGAACAATGGCTGCTCTCTTAACCACATGCCTGTCTCACTAGTCCACTGATTCCTTCACTCATTCACTGAAGATTCATGTATGAGGTCATTTTAACCCTTTAAATGCAACCACACAGTTAAAGGAAAAAAAAAAACTTGTTTGTGGTGAACTGAGCTGATAGTCCATTTATGAAGTATTAAGAACAGAGAGATCATACATGGGAAGTGCCTCTTAATGTTAATACAATATTTTTAATATACTGTACGGTGTACTAATGTCAATGTTGTTATATTAACTGCACTAGCACTGGAATTAAATGATAGGTTAACTGGATTGAAGGCTAGCCAGGATGAATAAACAGCACCGAATAAACACTACTGCTGTACTGTACTTTATAGATAGTGGATGGATTAGTAAATCTATTTTTCTATTTATCTTTTTATCCTTAATGGATGAACAAAGATCCTGCTCTCAGACAGGATCTCTTACTTTGATTTACATTAAGTTGCCTTAGTAGTGCCCCACTGTATATGCTAATGTTAGCATAACAGCAAAACGCCTTGGTAAATGGACACATCGGGTGATATCGGTGCCTGATATGTTCAGTCTAGATATGATCTATATAATTATAATGTCATACTTTTAGTTAGTCCCCATGGAGCCATTCTATTTCTATACAGCCACATCCACAGAGGTCACAGCAGAGGGTCAGTATAAAAACAGCACCCAAGGGCGTGGTTGTGGCTCAGTGTTTCTCATGCACATTTGAAATAAATAAAGTGGATTGACTTGGATCCTAAATTAGTATAATGCAATTTATATTTCAGTACTAATGTATAGTGTATTGTGATATATTGGGGTAGATTCAGTTTAGAAAACAACAAAATAATTTTCGATTGTCTGATTCTGCTATATCAGTTGGAATAGGATTAACTACATCTGTATAAATGGTAGAGCAATAGTAATGTATCACCTCAACCACCATACTGCCAGGAACACTGCCAGAGACTGTTAAACTTTATCATTTGGTTGAAGCTTTGCAAGGTACCAGGCACCAGTGTAACTTGTGAAGCTAAAGGCCATGGCTTAGTCTACGCTGTGCTCATCAGCTGATCAGAGGAGTTACTCTTTTGGTGGATCAATGTCACGTGGATGAGGCTGCAGTTAATGACTGTAATTCTGGACAACTGCTCTACCCCTGGAGGCATATGACACAATTTCTCTGGTGTCACACACTGCCCTGCCCTGTCCTCCTGTTGCTGAGGCAAATTTCTATACCCACTTATTCTATTGTTGGTCACTGGGTCTGGAGTCTATTGCAGCATACAAAGAACAAGTGGCAGGGTGCAGCACCCACTCACAAGGCGTGAAGCACAACATCCCAGTCTGTTGTCTAGTATGTTACAGCACCGGAAGACAGAGGCTCAGTCAGTTTCTGTTTATTTTCTTTCGAAGTGGAGACATGCATGTGGTGAGAATATAAACTGTGTTCATTTGCAGCAGCTGCTAATTTTCCGAAAAAATGGAAAATATGTGACAGCTGTACAAATCTGAATAACAAGAAGCAATGTATTGTTTTTTTGTCCAACAGCTTTAAAAGTAAAATGTATCCTGCATCTAAAGCAATGTATTGGGAGAGCTGGAAGACTGAACTTGTGAAGTTGAGTTGACACGTGTGCAGCATGGAAACTGTTCTTAGTGACATGGAAATAAAACTGCAAAGCCGCAAAGGAT
Source organism: Rachycentron canadum (assembly GCA_038496675.1). Lineage (NCBI taxonomy): Eukaryota > Metazoa > Chordata > Actinopteri > Carangiformes > Rachycentridae > Rachycentron > Rachycentron canadum. Next base: position 9,857,917 of record CM076660.1, on the reverse strand, counting down.
GACCCCATGGCAAAAAAAAAAAAAAAAACCTCTGCTCTTTCCATCTTTTTAGAGCAACAGTTCAGTCTATTTCTGTTCACAGTGCAAACATATTAAACAGCCACAGTTTATTAAAATCCCAATTACTCAGTTTATTTAGTCTGTATTCACCAGTTTGCAAAACTAAACACATACTTTGCTCAAATACATTAATGCATAAGTGAAGGCAACAATTCTACTTAATCATAGAGTCCTTCTCCTTCTCCTTATGCTACTAAGGGGACACAGGTACACAGAGACTGTGGGTGGTTTATAGGAAAATGGGAGAGAAGTAGTGGATACATCTTGGATGAGAGGAGCATCATGCAATAACATCAGAAAATTAGAGAGACATTTAAGCCATGATCCCAGCCTTGTTCCAAATTAGACTATAGATTTGATAAGGAGGGGTTTAACCTTGACCCTTTTTGACCAACCCCACTAAAAGGTTAATACTTTCATCTGACAGGAGAATCTTTACTGGATGAGTCAAAGAATCAGAGACACAGGGGATGCAAACTAGTGCTATGATATTAAATATCTGGTAGCATCATCTGTGTTTTTCCTCTTGTCATCAGGATCACTGTCTGGATTTTACCTTATAAAATATATATAGTCAGATAAAACATGCATTTGTGAATTGAAATAAGCCTAATTATTGGAATAGAATAAATAAATGAAGAAACCATACTGAAGTCAGACTGAGTGAATAAACAGTCTGGTCAATGACCACACGAAAAGCACATAAACTTAAGCATCAGCTGCTTGGGCCAGCTGTGGTGACGGGATGTGGTGAATAACGCTTCCTGTCTGGCTCTTGTGGCTGTGGACTAACCTTTGACACTTTATGTATCTTTTTTTTTTTATCTTTATGTTTCTTTTTTTTTTCAAATACATCTTTCTGTAAAATGAACCACTCCTGACTCACAAGCCAGGACAACAGCGCAAGCTTACAGAAGCAGAGATGACTAGAGCAAACGAGCAAAAGGCAGGACAGGATGGAGTAAGCAAAGGAGGATAACAGGAAATGAAAAAATGGTAATGAGAGGAAATGAGTGACTCAGCTACATCACTATCCTGGTAAGCTACCTGGGATGACGTCCGATGATTTGTGCTGGCCCAAAGTTCAATAGAATTTGAGTTTATGTTGGTGTGTACTGACTCCAATAAATCTGTTTCCTGCACTCAACACTGACAAAAGCTTTGACCTTCTCCCACCTACTCACCTTTTATGTTTCCAAACTAAATGCCATCCATTTAAATGAAAACATGACCAACTCATTTAAGTACTGTGTGATAAAGTGTAGCTTGCTTTAAGCAGTGACTGGCCGACTGAAACACATTTACCCCCTCTGGGCTTCCCATAGGCACTTTACTGAGGGATTTTCAGCATTCAAACCTTCCACTTTTCTTTTAGAAATAAAGCAGCCTCATGATGGTCTATTATATATTATTGCCAAACCTAACAGAAGATAAGAAATTGGCTTGCACTCTCTCCAGCTGGGCTTATCAACATCTCCCTCACCACTGAGAATCTACCCACAGGCTGCCAGCACACCAGGAAGCAGCTGAGAGCTTGGCAGGGCAAACACCAGCCAGGAATGCCCCTGCTGAAAATATCTCATATATGCTTGAGTCAGTCAGTGCCGTTGATAGAATACCAAACGTGATACAGTAAGTGAGTTCTACTTAATCATGGTTGAAATAAGCATTAAATAACAATCAGTGACAGTTTTATCTTGGTTTTATCATTTGATAATGGTGATGTTTTAAAGAGGCAACTGTTTCCAAGCACACAAAACACAAAACATTTACTGTTGTCATGAATTCTGGTATAAGAAATAACTTAATCCTGCCAATAATTCTGGCTTTCTGTCTCGTAATCTCATTTCATCTCACCTCTCAGAGTCTAAAAAGTCTTCCTCTGGGGCCAAGACATCAAAAACAAAGCAGCGCTATGACTGGATGATGAAACCAAAATGGCTAAATTTCCAACATTGTAAAGTCTCTCACCGATCTGAATTTACTTGTTGCAACTTTCTTAAAACATACATGAAATGGTATGAATTCTGTATACACTGTGTAAATGAGAATAGCTAGAGAAAGCTATGACAGTGTGACTGCCAAGCAGACAACAGCCCTTACACATGTTTTTCACTATCCTCCCTTCACTGCAGTACCTTAATGACTGTCATAGCCTCAAGCAATGGCTCAACAAATAGAAAGATAATAAAATTAAAAACAGTTATGAATGTGATATGAGCAAGAATGTGGACAGGTTTTACATTTGTAAGTTATACGAATGAAATTAGTAATGAAATAGTTCACATTCATTCTGGTGAACATAACATTTGCAAGCTCAGAATATCTTGGTGGACCATTAAAATATTTTATTTCATTGCTCTTCCTTTGACCACCCTAATCAATTAAAAGGCATTTAATCCAATTAGGTTGACAGTATACTTTGCCTAAATTGACTCTGTGTTCATTAGCAGTTGCCATTCTGGGTTTCCTGGAGTCCATGCTCTTTGAGCTCAGATGTGGCCAGAGCCACAGATCCATTACCTTCGAAAGAGGAAGGCAAACTAAGATACTAATGAGATTCCCTCCTTGTGCAACACACACTGCCAGTATGACGTTCAAGAATGATTCAGACATTTCTGTGGTCATCAGTGTGGTCATTGCATTCATCACTGTTCTCAGCTAACTGCAACGGGACATTTTCCGACCCCTCTCACACAATATAATTACCACTGTCATAGTGTTGTATGAAGAGAGTAGTTCCATTCTCTTCCTGACCTATACTGGTCTTCCTTGGTGGAAAACCTAGAACCTGTCACATTCCTTGCCTCCTAAAAAAGCTGTAACTGTACACACACTTAGAACATAGAAAGCAAAGCGCATACAATGACACACTAACACAGTTTCATACACACATAAACTCAGTTACTCACCTGCAGGTCAAAGAACTTGCTGTAACGTCTGTAAATGATTTCTGTGCTGCCATCGCTCCAGGACACTTTGATGATGTACACCTAGAAAAGCAAAAAGAGACAAAAATAACTGAAACATGTGAACTAACAAATAACCAATATTGTTAACCACTTGATAATCCAAACTGCCTGGGGCATCACTCCTGACTCATAGTGCCAATAACTGGCAGGGCTGTGACTCTTAGTGAGGGCAGCATGAGGAAAAGCAGACAGCAAGCTTGCCAAGCAACTTCAAGAAGGGGCCACTGTCACCATCCGTTCACATGAGAACAACTGGGATATCTGATTATTTAATTTCCCAGTCCTTTGGCATCACTTCCTGTTGAAGAGGAAGATTTCATCATGCACAGATGCAACTAACTGTTTTTTTTTTTAATTTGCAGCTGTTAAAGAAACACTGAGCAACAAAGAAACTGAGCAGCAAACACAAGAATGGAAAGATTAGGTCATGAGTTTAGTGTGAAATCTTCTGCAAGGCATGAGGTCACGTTCTACCTCAACAACATTAGTATGTGGAGATAAATTATCGGTAACTTTGGTAACTGTGGCAGAACATCAGGTTGAAAATGAACTTTTTGTTCCAACCTCAAATTCGATTACAGTCCTATCAACAACACTGAAAAAATCACAAAGCTTTGAACCAAAGCATATCGTCTGATCACTGCATTCTAGAGGCAACAGACACTGTTCTTTATTTTCTTCCCTGAAGACGAACAAGAGGGGAGAGGCAGGGAGGTGATTGGAAACTCCCGGGTGGCTCAGTGTGTCTGGCTGAATGCTATTGGCTCCACTCCCAGACCTTTTCTGGCCTGGCACTCTTTCTGGGCACTAAAGTCAGATACAGCAAAAAATGGACCAACTACAACCAACTACATAGGCCAGCAGGGAATCTGTCTTTATATCCCAAAACATTATATCTTTGTACCATATTCAGTGTGCATGTGAACTTAACTAATGGAGGATCATCTGTACAACAAAATAAATCCCTTAAATGTGGACTATTATACTGTCTATGGCCAACTACTGTTTACTAAATTCTTAACAATTAAGCACCATTATTATGCAAAAAAGGGGTGTGTGAGGCTGAAGCCACGAGTCTGAGGAAGCGAGTGAAAGCTATAATTTTACATAGAAGCCAATAAACACTAAAACTTGCAATAAAATGCTCTATATCATAATGTTTCCTTTGTTTCCTCAGTGGGCCCGACTCAGATGAGTAGATGAGCTTTAAGCTGCATTTTCTACTCTTAACCACACCTCAGGTTTCTGGAGGGTTTAAGGTGTCCAACCTGCATGTGGAGAGAGAGTACCAGAGGCACAAAACAACAAGGGCTACACCACAGACCAAACAAACAGATGGAGAAGTCACAGGACCTGGAGAACTCTGTGTCCTTGACCGCTAACACTCACAGCGGTATGAAGTCTGTTGGTGCTTCCACCCAGGCTCTCCACACATGCATGGATGGAAAGCAACATATGCATACGAGGGCACACACAGGCACACATCAAGTACACAGAACTAACACGAACACCTGCTAAGGACTTGGCAGAGGCTCTCACTGTTGGCCCCCTACATCATATGATGTCATACTTGTTACTTTGAACTGTGTGCGCACTTTTGCACACACATTAACACACATGTATTGCCCCTCCAACTCACTTTCAGACAGGAATGATAAAAGGTCCATTGTACACGACTTGCAGAAAAATGAAAAATTGGTCTTTGTCTTTTGGACATTTTTGTCACCCACTCAAGTTCTGCTGTATCGGACTGGATGAGAAAAAATACTCACACAATACTCTTCTTCTCCACCTACTTTACCCCTGCCCTGCACACAGTCACAGTAATGTGACTATAGTGATACAATACTGATCCTCCAGAGATGCTGTTTGCCATCGAAGACACTTTTAATGAGCTAAGCACAGCATCATTACACTACATCTCTCTATTCTGTGGAAAAAGTATTTCTTTTTATCAAAATAAGTGGTGTGTCTGACCAAAATAAATCACTAAAATGAGGACCGTGTAACAGTAATGCAGAACTGAAGTCATAAAACTACCAATGCTGCATGACATGGTAATATTTAGGCCGGGCCCCTGTTCAAACATTGCCTTGTGTTCACTGTGATGAACTTAAGAACACTGCCATTGAGATTCCCTGCTTATCAGTGCCTACAGTTATATGTGTATATGTATATGTGTATGTGTGTATATGTATATATATTTTTTATTTTAAATTGGAAAGCCTGAGGTGTGACAAAGCTGGGATGCTCACTTTTAACTCTACCCTCATGAGGATTAGTCTGAACGGTTTGTGGACAGCTCTGATTTGCCTATTTGGATGTTTTCTGGGACCTTCCTCTCCATGTGATGGCACACACGTGGCAGTATGGGCATATGAGCCGGACTGAAAGAGATTCTGTTAGATCCCAGGCTCTGGTAGTAAAGGTACAATGCCTATATTGACATATGTCCATGTGATGCATCATCACTCCAGCCACTTGAAGATCAACAGACTATAAGGAGGGTCATAGGTCACATAAGCCGGACCCACTCATATGCCCTTTAAAGGCACCTAGAACGACAACACCTTAAACCCTGTTAAGAGTGGAAACGTTACAAACCACATACAACTGACAAATGGAACGTTATTTTCTACGCCCTGACTCAGCAGTTTAAAAAAAAAAAGGAAAGAAAAAAAAAAAACGTCAACCTGAACAAACACCAAAGAAAAACTTCACCGCCCGAGCTGTTGGGATCTAACGAATCGGTTCCTCTGCTGACCGCGGCGCAAACCACCTTCACAACAAAGTGGAAAAAGGAAGGACACGAGTCGAAGTTCTCAAAAATCCCATGTTGTGAAAGTCCATCTCATCTCGGCCGCCTTGGTGAACTGTAATTTGATCCTCTCTTTGTTTTTACTTCAGCCGCGAGGAGAGGAAGAAGGTCTGCAACATAAAGCTGTCGATCCGTTGCTGTAGTTTTTCATTATATAATAATGAAAAATAATAATATAATAAACAAAACAAGACACAGACTCACGTAGTGTTTGTTGGGATTTCTTCTCTTCTGGACATCTTGCACTGTTACTTCTTGCACGGTGCGCCGTGGCATGATGTCCTCTTCTTTATGGCTCTCCGTTAGAAAGAAAGGAGGAAGGGCAGAAAAGAAATGAAACAAAACAAAACAAAAAACAACTGGTTTTCTCGGTTGGGTTGGTGCGAGCGCTCGGACCCGGCTGAGAGAGTTGACACGGTGTCGCTCCTTAGTCGCTCGCGCCGCTCAGATCCGCGACCTCCGCGAGCAACAGACGCCGTTTTCCTCGCGACTGCCTGCGTGCGATTTCCTGCCCAACATTCAGCCGCTCTGGAAGCCAGAAGTTGATACTAGGTCTTCGCCTCTCCAGCTCTCTCCCCCTCCCCTCCCCTCCCCCACCTTACTCCTCTTGTGCCTTGTGCCGTCCCCCGCTGACGGCTCCGGACCAAACTCCCAGCCTATCCCAGCTCGCCCAATCCCATTTGAGTAACTGGGACGGCCATGACCGCGCTCCGCGGCCCGGCCCCTCCGGCGTCGGCGCAGAGAACCGGCCTGAGGATCGGGATCGGATCGGATCGCATCGCTCGGCTCTCACAGCTGTATTACTGGGCGTCAGCAGTTCGATCAAACACGTTCAATGCCAACAGTCCTCCTACGAAGTGGGGAAGTGGCTCCACTTTGAAGAGAAAATCAGTATTAGGAGAGAGTTTGGCTGCACGGAAAAGCAGGATGTTCAAGGGCATTTAGCAGAGTTTTAACTCTTCTTAGCCAACCTGATGTTGTTATTGTGTTTTATAGTCTTTTATGATATATGTTTGCATTTTGAAGAGGGTCGTCAGTCCTGCCAGATGACCACTCTGTCAGCACCACTGGTGTCCATCAACATAATAATCTTCAGATTGTTTCAGTATTAGTTATGTTGCTAAAGGTGATTTCTTTGAAATGTAAAAATTCAAACAAATTTGGCCCTTTTTTCCACCCCTATTTACAAAAATACTAAAAGAGGCTACATCACTTAAAAAGAAAAGGGGCTAATCTTAAATGAATTCAAATATATCGAGCAAAGTAAAGTAAACTTACTTAGGGGTTTTTCTTATCATCACAAGCTTCAGAGGCTTAGGCCTACTCAGGAATCTAAATTTGCTCAGCCATATTTTGTGAGGAAAATCTCATGTAGGATTTTAGCTAATGTGTTGTACTCTAGTCTGGTAGCGTGTGTTATTGCATGTGAGTCCCTCACTGTTGACCATCCCCAAGTTTGTGAAGACACAGGGACTGCCCATTACCCAGGTGGCAGGGCGCAGTATACAGAAGTCAGGTAAACGTATCTTCCTTAAGTTTGATCCCCTTAAGAAACTATGTTGTTCTTTTTAAAGGTCTACGAGAAAGAAAGACCTGAGCTCAGGCAGACAACTGACTCAAATCGCGGTCAGCTTGTGGCCCTCAAAACAACATAAAGGTAAAGGTACCTTTACCTTTTAAACCTAAATGCATCACTGGTTTCTTGTTAGGTACAGTTTGGTAAAGTCTCTACTGTAGGTACAATTTACTGCTGCAGAATAGAAAAATATAATATTATATAATATAATATATGTATACATATATCTAGTTGGGGTGTAAGAAAGGAACTTGACTCAATGAGGTTGCATCACATATTTTCATGTCTGCATGTAGTTAGTAGGTCATGTTTCAGAAGAGAACTTCATAAAGCGTGTTTCATTGTACTTTGCTTTGTAGTTTTAGGTGTAATTAATTTATGAGTATCTAGAAAAATACAATTGCATTTGTAACAAGTCTCATTTTTGCAGATATTTATCAAGACTAATGACCAAGGTTGAGATTTTACTGACAATTTTGTTGCAAAATAGCTCCATCTTTTGGTGTATTTTGCTCATTACATTGACACTGTACATGTGGCAGTTCTTTATTTATAGAAGCATGTCCCTTACTATAGACTGTGGTGGAGTAAGAGTGGAATAATGGCTGAATTATGGAGAAAATGTCACGGGACAGTATTGTCATAGCAAGTTAAAAATAATTTTTTAGTTTTCCATCTGGGGTATAGGAAATATCAAATTAATAGAAACCATTGTAATTGGCAGAAATGAAACCAAGAGATTATTGCAACATTCTGTCACACAAAATGTGACCATCACAAGATTGGAAGAGGCTTGAGTCAATTTTTAAATGCAGTAAGCAGAGAGAAACCAAAGTACTGTAATATGAAAACCTAATTGTCAGACCAGCAGAAGGACTGCTAACATCTCATGGAAATGTCACTGCTAACATAAGGAGTCATAATCTTGATTGGGCACCTGGGGTTAAATTAACAGGGTCAAGGGTCAATGTGGAGTGCTTCAAAAAGGTGAGGGGTCACAGCTTGCAGGCAAGATGAAAGTTAGATCATATAAAAGGTGAAGGGTCGCCGCCGTCACACATTTGCAGCTGCAGGTGGGAGGTGATGCCGGAGAAGCGTTCCTGCAGTGGCAACAGGTACCCCAAGGCTTCTCCCTGAACCACTGGGCCGATGTAACGGTACGGACGGATGTTGAAGATCTTCACACAGTGGACTGGAGACAGAAACAAAAAATGACAGTCTTGAGGACATTAATGCCCAGTGATCTCCTCTATACCCCTGTTAAAGTTTCCTTTTTTTAAACTTGCTGAACGTTTCCCAGTAATTAATTTACAGGAAGTTGCCATGTTTTTCTTGTTACTTAAGTTTGTGAGAGAAAGAATCATGTTTTCTTAGTTTTGAGCACTTGACAGAGTGGATGCAGCTGAGTTGAAAGAACATCTCAAGAGAAAGCTGTTTCTACACCACAGGTGAATGGATGTGTAAAATAGGAGTTAATGGGTGATCAATAAAAAAATCATTGTTTGTTGAAGAGACACAAAGGAGGTGGGCAGCTTTAGCATCCCCCTCACGCTGGCTAACTGCTTCCTAAAAGCTATGAATCCTACTTAATGTGCTGTATACAATTTGTACACATACATAGCACACCCATGTCAACAAAAATGCTCTTAGGCCCTGCAACAAATATGAAACAAGGAGATAACTGTCTTCTGATTGCTCTTTTATAACCCCGAATGGGTCAACAGGGGCTCAAAGGAAAGAAAGAACTACCTTACCATCTTTCTTTCACCACTCCACAGACAAAAACAAGCAAGCTACCAGCTCCAAAACAAACAACTCAAAAATAGGCTGGTGCAACAAGTGCAACACCATCATTAAATCCTATGAGCTCCTAATGATCAGTGTCTCAGCATTAGTGTGGGTATCATGGCGAGGTAATGTTTCTCTGTGATGTCTAATCATGTCTGTGCTTTAACCGGAGATGAAAGGAGCTGACAGTACATGCATTCTTCTGATAATACAGTTCAATTAGGGGTAGAGGCAGAATGAGGACTAATGATGTTTACTCATCATGCCAGCACCTTATCAACTCAGGAAGCTCTCAAAATACACTTCACAGCACATATGCAGACACATACTGTATGTTACAAAGGCATGTGTGCACTCTGCTTGTGGACTCCATCGACAGACACAAATGTGGATGCATTGCTTTGTTCTATAATGATGGCCCTTATGGGGGTCATTACTCACAAGCAGCCTTTGATGGGGTTTCACGTGCAGCTGGTGTAGATGTTAGAGGCAACCAGGAGTTCAATGGAATCTCAGCCCCCTCTCCTACACCTTGACTAATCCCTCTAAATCATTTCTCCTTTTCATCCCCACCTAATGCCTCCACCATAATGACCTAACACCACCTTTGCCCTAGCCATGGCCCTATACAGTATAGATTACAGGCATTAACTTGCAGAGGTAAGAATATAAGATTACAATGGTTTACTAAACCCTATGGTTTCATTATTATTTGTTGGAGCATAACTCCAACAGCATTCTTGTTGATTTTTTTCTAGGAAATCAAGCAGATGTGCTTTGAATTTTTAGTTGCACAGTGGTAAAGTTTGTTAGTTGAGCACTTTGCTCCTGAGTGAAATATCTCAACAATTATTGGGTAATTGCTATGTAATTTGTTCCAGATATCCGTGGTGCCTAGAGGATGAATTCCAATGACTTTGGTTATTTCCAGACTTTTTTTCTAACACCATCACAAGCTAAAGATTTTGACTTCTCTACATGGATCGGCCCTGTGTTTTGTTACAGGTGAACAATGAAATCTCTCTGCCTTTGGTGATCTTTACTTTTCATTTTTCGTGATTCAATGAAATGTCTTGACAATTGCTGGTTGGATTTCCATGCAAATTATTGGAGTCAGGGTCACCTTTGGTGTTTTTTTCATCTAACACCACCATGGTTTATCTAATATTTTGACTTAATTTACAATAAAGCTGCTTCTGCTTCACAGAGTCACTAGTATGGCTGTAGATTCTTTGTACTGTTGATTTACCAAACCACTATCTAAAGTCTTGACTTTAACAGTGTTGGGTAATGTAACATTTTTAGAGACTGGATCCTATCATTTAAAATAGTAAAACATATTCAGAGGTGTCTTTCTCTTGCTGCACTCACTGTCAAGCACTGTATTATCATCTTGTCCTCTTTACCTTCATTGAGAAGTTTGACCCCATCATACTGATTCCCTGCTGGGTCTTTCCAACTCACTGGACCTGCCAGATTTCCTGAGAATGGAGCATTGACAATACCATAGTCATCGCAGACCAGGTCCACTGCTTTATGGAGACCATTACCTCTGTAAGAAGAGTGATAGAGAAAAAAAAACATACAACATTTTAATTAAAAAGGACTGATTCAATTAGTAATTTTTGATGAGCAACATACTAAATAGTTTCAATTAGCCGTTGCATCTATGGTGTTTATCCTTTATCATCTTACCTGTGTACTCACTTGTGTCCTCCTCGCCAAGCAAGGAATCAGTGGCAAATTATGCTTCCTGTCTGATTCATGTTTGAGAAACAGAAGGGAGGATTGTGTGTCCTTTCCAGAAGCTTATTTTACACATATTGAATATCAGTATTTCTCATTGATTTAGATGCTAGTTGTATGCAACACCAGAAATGCTGCTTTATCAACTAATCTCCATATATATATATATATATATATAATCGGGGGAGCTCTCAAGCTGAAGGCCAATGCATAAAAAAAACAAAAAAAACAAACAAAAACAAAACATATCAGGAAGAATTACCTTTTGGAGTTGAAAGCTCCGCAGCCATGCACATCACATGCCCTCACTCTATTGTTGTGGTGACCACCACAAAGGACATTCCAGGCTCCAACTGCAGAGATGGGGGAAAAAAAAAAAAAAAAAAAAAGACGAATCTATTCGTTCCAAAAATAGACCATGTTTTAAAGGCTGCTGCATTGAATTCCAAAAGGCCATGCATAAAAATGATGTCATTTAAAAAATGTATTTTATCTTCTACTGAGTCTGAGCAACCTCATGTTCTATTCATGTGGAAATAAGGTCAATTACAGCAGAAAGAAGCTATTCATATGTTATTTTTTAAAATGTCTTTCATATGAGTGGCGTGTCAGACATCGATACAGCCTCACACCCACAGTAACACTTTTTCATGACTCACACTGGAAGTCTGAGTCATGAAGGCAGTACACAAACCTTTTAATACCTCTTAGCAAAGAGCAACAGTGTGTGGCTGTGGATGAAAGAAGTAGGCCGTGTGTGTTTAAAGTTCCTCATCCAGAGTCACATCTGAATACACGTGCAGATTTATGTGTGAAACTGTCATTTTACCTGGCATACAACACTGCCGCATTTTGGACCCCAAACACTTGTCTTTTAGGTAGCGGCCTTGGCAGATGTATCGGTTTGGCTGGCAGATGCCTCCCAGCCTGGTGCAACTGATGTCACTTTTTGGTCCCATCTTACTTCCTGTCTTCCTGAGCTTCTTCCTTGGAGTCACAACCTTAGATCTCTCATGATGTGTTTTTGTGTAGTTTCTCTTCACCTTGATGTTGCTGTTGGTGTCCTTGTCATTGCTTTGAAATTCTTCACCTTTCCTCTTTTTATGTCCTGAAGCACAACTTAACAGGAAACCTGAAGGGGAGATGAAAGACACCAGAGTTAGAATTAAGAGAGTTAAGGAAGAGGACTAAAATGAGAATGTTGGACTGATGATGGACAAATTTCCTGGTTTTTCCAATTTGATGAATTAACATAAAGACACAGCCGCTGATAGTTTTAAAATGCTATAAAACCTATGCAATATATCAATGAAAGCTAAAAAGCACACAACAACTGATGGATGTTGATGGATGTTGATGGAAATTCTTGCTATTTATCATGTCTGTTATATTTTTGTTATACATGGCTTCTTTCCTGTTATTTTTCGCAGCATTTGAACCAAGTCTCTCATGGCTTAGCTCACTGCCTGGCCACACTTGTTGAGAACTGTGATACTTGTCCACACAGACAGACAGTCATAGTTCAGTTATTCATAGTGTGTTTTCATTCTGACAGCATACTAATTATCCTGCGCAGACACAAGTCTTTGATCTTCATTAACTCTGTTAACCTCCTAGACACAGAAAATATTTCAATCACGCTGCCCTGGCACAAGAACACACGCTGGGCTCAGTGATTGAAAGAAGCCGCTTATCACTAGAGGGCCTTAATGACTGGGAGGCAGAAGGGTAGAATAGCTGGCTGTGGCAAGAAAAAGCAGTTCTCCTCAGCACGCGGGTTAAAATTAAAAGAAAAGCAAAATTTTGGGACAAAAATGTAAGGGTATCCTTGTTGCCAGGGCAAAATTAGCTTGGAATCAGGCTTTGCTGGTGTTTTGCAATATAGTTGTACGTGCATTGCTTGGTGGTTGCTACATTTTGGGTCTGCCAAGTTGTTGCGATGCAGTAAATGTGATCATCTGGGTGATTTCGCTAGATGGTTGCTTAGCTGTTTGGCATGGCTTCTAAGGCATTTAGTGTCCAAATTAGCCTCAAGACACTGAAACCCTCAGACCAAACCTCTTTCTCTGTGTCTCACCATTGTGGAGATTGTTTCTAACACATCCAAGACCCTATCTGATATTGTGAGTATACTTAGTGTACTCACTGGGAAACTCTACTATTATGGTTCACATTTAAATTGTGTGTTCATTGTGGAAAGCCACAGCCAAATTTAGCTCTAGTCACATATAAAAATGTTAACCCTTAACAAGTTTGTTCAATGGCATCTGATCAAGAAGAGACAAACACATGTAGCAAAATTAATAAAATCTACAATTTTGGTTCAGAGTTTTAGAATTACTTTGATCATTGACTTCAAGATATCTCTTCTATGTTTCTATGTCTCTTTCTATGAAGACATTTTCAATAGTGAATTTAAACTTTGTTTGAGTTTTCTGATAAATATATACAGAAGACATAATTTGAAAGTATTAGCAGGAAGTGGGACCTGCTGCTCAGTCACAGGGGGTAAAATGGATCACTGGATCTTTTCATACTTTTATACTTGTTTGATTTGAGGACATTCTTTCTACGGGTGGCACACGACATATATAGTTAACTTCTAAAGTAATTAAAACAGGCATGTTCAGTCAAAGATTTGTCAGTTAACATTTTCCAGTATAACAATTAACCTGAACAGAGCCAGATATAACACTAACAGTGTGTCCATTGTGTGGCATAAATCTTTTTAACTCAGTAACAAGATGGCTCTCTCACTTTCATGTCTCTGCAGTGACATGCAATGATGTAATGTTGCATTGAGCATTGAATCGTACTTTAAATGTCTCACACACTTGTACCAACACAGAGTGAGTCCAACAATCAATCTGTAACCCCCCCAGGGTTTGTGTTTCCCAGAGTTTACAGTTTGTTAATAGGGCTTACCTCCAAAGGCTGGCAGATATTTATACACAACCGATTACTGTTGTAATAGTTATCCTAATAGTGCACATGGCTGAATGGTAACTCCATGTATACGCTGAGTATGTGTGCATACACTACGTGGCAGTTTTGTGCATGTGCATGTTACAGTAACACTCCAAGCACTGTGTGTTTCACTCTATATGTTATTATGCATGTTAATCCTTGTATAGTGTACTCTGCATACAGTAGACGACTTACAGCACATGAGCAGAGCTGCAATGAGACACACCCTCAACAGCATTGTCATCGTTGGAGGATCAGGTTGGATATGAAAAATCTGTGCAACAAGGATAGAAAATAGAAAACCATCGAAAGTGTCATAAAGTGTCACATAGGTGCCATTCTCATATAAAGCAGTAGGCTGCTGTGTAAGAAAATGGAACTATACTTACCAGTCACATGGAGAAGCTGTGGCTGTAGGCGCAGTGGGTAGAGACACAAAGCAGGGACTGTTGAAAATCCAGCCTGCTGTGGAAGTTGCAGACCCAGACCACAGGACATCCCCCCACTGTCAATATTGACATTGGCCTTTAGAAAACACACACATTTTCTTGCTGAAAAAAGGTTCACTTTATTGACTTTTTGTGCCTATACTGAAAGTTACACAGAACTAGTATAGGTATTCCTCCAGTTCTCTCTGAAATTACATATTAATGATTTGCTTTGCTTCAGAAATCATGCACTTTTGACTCAACATAATTTTGTCTTATGTAAATGGTGGGAAATATAATTGCAGCCTGGATTACATTCATAGGCCATTTAGGCTGTTTTCTAACCACCGCTACATCACATTCAGACTATCTGCTACTACTGTCTGTGCATTACAATTTACTGAGTGTAGGGGAAGGGGCTGAATAGTGGAGAGTTGAAGCTTTTGCAGTGAGACAGCTTTGATAATCAAATATCTGGGCAGAGGATTATACTGATGGACCATATGGCTTGGAATTTGAAGTGGAGAGAGGGAATTGGGAAGCGAAGGAGACTAATAAAAGACAGATAGGAAGGGGAGAATAATGAGAGACAAATAGTGCTCAACTGTGAGTGAGTGAGTGAGTGAGTGAGTGAGTGAGTGAGTGAGTGAGTGAGTGAGTGAGTGAGTTAAGGAATGGAGTGGGGAGGAAGGGAGAGAGGAGACAAGAACATCTTGAAAGGCAGGAAAAAAACAAAGATAGAGCAAGAAAGACAGCCAAGCAGACAAACAGAAGACGAGAGAGAAGCAGTAGAAACTCCAGTCTGCATCCTAAACACACTCTGCTCTGGCGGAGGAAAGGCTCGTGTTGACTCTTTGAGAACCCTTTGATAAACATGGCTACTTAAATAGAAACGCGCGCCACATTCTTCAAACTCCTGGGAGGATAGGACTGACATTTCACTCCGGCTCCTCTGTCAGTTAGTTCTGGCATTTCAAGGAGAGGCAGAAGAGATGCCACAAGTGTTTCCTAGCAACAGTTTGCTGCAAAAGCCTCCCCCTCCCGTCTGCTCTCCTCTGCACCCCCCTACTCACCCCCCCTCTTTAAACTCCCTCCTTCCCTGAGATACCAGTTGCAGCAATGCACCACTTGCTTCAAACCTGAAATACATTCTAATTCTCCTGGCTCGCCCTCTCTCTCCCTCTTGTTCCCTTCAGAAAACTGCCAGACCTGCATCAGATGACATTCAGGCCCCTGTCATCTGTAAAGAAAAAGCACACAGTGAGGCTATTCCCTGTGAAGGTTGAAGGCACTACAACCCAGAACTGTTGGCAGGCAAAATATCGAAAGAAGGCAACGATATTTCACCCTTTTACAAGCTGAGCTGTTACTGGGCATGAGTCTGACTTTTACTCGTTCAGTTCTTTTTTATTTATATGCTGCTTAGGTGAAAGGGAGAATCTCAGAAAAAGAAAAAAAAAAAGGCTTGTGAAAGGGCTCTGTGGTCTGTTGATGGATCGAAACTGCTCCGTGGATCCACATTCACTTTCTCAACACAAACGACACAGTCACACCTACTTGGATCTGTCGATTTGTAAACAAATTCGCAGAGGGAGCGGGGTGTACAGCCCGCCTGAGCATACAAACACAGCGCCGTAGGGCAGGGGATGAACTCTGCAATGCTGGTGGCAGCAGAGAGGGGGCGCCAAAGTCTGAATAATCGCTCCTGCTAAAAGCATTTCAATGTCTGCCTGGGGAGAGCTTTCAAAGGGCGTTAGTGGATGGACTGAAGTCTGGTCACACGTCTCTGTCTCTCTCTGGGTCTGCAGGGAACAAAACAACATTTAGGCTGAGCATATCCTTTAAAATATACAAATGTCAACCCATGTCCTTCATCCCTCTTGTGGATTCCCATAAACCTACAGTACAAGTTAAAAGCCGACCTGAGAAACAGAGCAACGGAGAAACAACAAAGCAGAAGACTGGATGTGACTGGAATCTTAAGGCCTGTCAACCTCAAAGGTACAGGCTAGCATCAGATGAAAGACTTGTTGCAATGTTATTCCAGAGTATTATATTTTTTCTAGCAGATACCTGTATTTGACACACTGCGGGCATTTTGGAACAGCTTTTGCAAAAAGGTAACTGCTCTGTATCTTAACTTTTGTGTTCAAACAAACGGCTCCTTTTGACTCTTTAACCTGTAGCATTTTCTTCATGTTGCTCCACACCCTCCATCCTGAGGGAACTGACGGGGACTCTGGGTGGAGGGGAGAAAAAGTGCAAGACAAAGTAAAACTAGTTCACTGGAGTGAGAGAGGGAGAGCTTAAACTTTAAGGAGCGAAGCCTTTGAACTGTGCAGGAGTGGACATAACGGCAGCAGCGAGCGTGATAGGCCAAGACGATGAATGTCATGGCCAATCATGTACGGATCAAAGTAGGGTTTCATGACTGATGGATCACTGCAGAGGGGAGGGAGAATATCAAACGCAGCAGGGAAGGTGGCTAAATCACATCCCTTCGCTTTGATGAGGGAGAAGGCAGAGTTACGTAGCAAAAGATGAGGTGGAGCAGGGGAATGAATGAATTAAGACAGAGCCAAGTCACAGCTAAAAAAACATGTCATGCCCAAAGAAAGAAAGAGAGATGGATCTTAGAAGAAAGAAGGTGACTCAGGTTCTCTCATTTTTAAATTGATGATTCACAGGTTGGAAATAGCCATGCAGGAACATGTACCACAAAGCCCTCGTGCATTTCAGCCACAAGGGAGCAGAATCATGTTTGGTTCTTTGTAATGCTCAGGATTTATCTGCAGTGGGGGGGAATGAGAGCAAGATATTCTGTTCACCCTGATGTGTATCCCAGGTGTTTAATGTTAGCAGTGCAGACACGCCAGCGGCTGGATCGATTAGCCTGTGCTGTGAGGTTGCATTGATGAGTGAACAACACAGATGACCCCCATTTTCATGTCAAATATTGTTGTTGCACGCTCATATAGAAGAAATAGGAGCCTTCTGCAAGCGAGAACAAAACATTAGAAGTCTCCCTGTCCCATCTAGCTCCTGCTGTCATCTAAGCAACATCTCATTTAAAGTCTGTTCATTAAGAAGTACCTAATTACACCCACATTATCTATGATTACGGTGTTTTTACATCACACTTCCAAGATAAAACTCCTTCAATGCTGCTTCAATGTATAATTAGCCTTAGCAAGCACCTACTACACACATAATTAGAAAGAAATTGATACTAATACACCTGTCTACAAGCCAGAGAAAAAAACAGTATCTACATAGACACAAAATAAACCTTTTCACGGACATGATTACTATTTAACTGAACACTACGAGTTGAAATCCCGCTGGGATAATACGCTGCTGTACAGAGATGTTGGAGAGCATTCCTGTTGTGTGTGTGGGGAAACAGAAATGGCCAAAGACAGAGGTGAATACTTTTCTTTCATGCACAAGTAAGGCAAGAAACTGCTTGAGGTGCCAAGGAGCTGAGGGCCCTTTCTGAGAAATGACTGATATGACTCCATTGTAACAGCTGCAGCAAAAATACTCCAAATAGCCATCCTAAAGCTAAGGCTGCAGGGACAGAAACCTGACAAAAGTCCCTCATGGGACCCTGTTTTATTCTGGCCGGGCTGTTTGCTGTCATCTTCAGAGGAGAAAGACCAGGTGAAGGAAATGCTGGAAATGGGAAGAGGAAAATGCTGCTGAAAGTGACTGCGAAACCAAAATCCTGAAAGTTTCTAGTTATCACATGTTTGTTCTTCTTCTTTTAATATGAAACATTTAACACTAAGTGTCATCTTGCTATAGCAATCTAACACTAATGACCACAAGAGTTAGAGTGTGATTTATCTCAACAATGTTCATGATAATTAAGAAGAGTACAGAGGAATAAACAACAGTATATCAGGCTTCACTTACACAGGCAGTTATAGGATCAGTTTATTCGTTAATTTGTTTTTTTCACAGACTTTATTGACAATAAGAAAACTGTGGCCAAATCTGAAATTTCCAAATTACTGAGAGGGGAAACTATCTGTGCTGACCAATGTATTTATTGATCTATGTGAAGGAATATTCAAGTGATTTGTTTTGATCTGGGTTTTACTTTTTTTCTTTTTTCTTTCTTTTTGTCCCTGTCAAATTTTCCTCCTCAGACCTTAATCAGTTCTGAAGAGATGTAAGATAGACAAAGTGAGGAGGGGGGGAAATGAAAGGAGAGAGCATTTTGCATCATCACCTGTCGATGACTCATGACAGGGCAGCAATTCGTCATCTCAGGAATACTCGGGGGTGATCATGTCAACTGCCTCCCCTGTCACATCTCTCTCACAGTAGGTTTATTCGGGTTTATGCCTGGCCAGTAGATGGCAGTAATTATCCACCAGAGGAGGCCACTGAGGCAGGCAAGAGGCACGTTGCAACAGCAGGAATCTCATAGGTTAATTACATAGCACTCTCATGCCAGGGAACGTGATCATTCAAACAGTATCTAACTGGATAGAAGCACACAGAGAGATTGGGAATGATAGATAAAAAGAAAATGTGTGTGAGAGAGATGGCAGGCAGAGTAAAAAAAAAACAAAAAACTTTTTTGTGCTTGCTAATAACTGTGTCACTGTGTTTGCTTGCTAATAATCTGCACACAGCTTCTCACTTTGCCGCTACAGTTTTCAATACCTCTTTTTCTGTCACAGTCCACAGAATGGCAAACAAGACCTGGCAAAGCTGGTGGGCCACTTTCAACAGAACCCATTGACCTATCCTGAGAGAGTGGGAATTGAACTGAAATGTGTTTTTTCCCTCCCAGTCCCACACACAAACATGTACCGCACGCAGACAGAGATGTCAGGCTACAGAGTGGGCAGCAGTGAGGTTGAGGATTCTGTGCCTTGCTCAAGGGGACAGCAGTGGTGCTACGGCAGATGGAAACCAGCCTCAGTGCAGCTTGCTACGAAATGCTAGGGGTTGGATGAGAAACCTCCTGTTGTTCGACAGGATGAAACAGAATGAATGACACAGCACAAGAATAGAGATTTAATGCTGATCAACTGAAAACTGTGCGCAGAAAGAGAAATATGTTACGCAAGAAAGTGGTTAGACAAATCAGGCGATGATCTTCCAAAAATAGTCTTTTTATTTCCCTTTTGTGTTTCCACTGACAGTGTTTCCTTATTGAGCTGCAATATAGAGATAACAAAGACAGAATTTCATACTAAAAGACCCAGAAAGTTCAAACTTTGTTCAATGGCCGGAGCAGTTGGGAACAATAAATGAAATTGGTCCTT
This sequence comes from Rachycentron canadum, assembly GCA_038496675.1. NCBI lineage: Eukaryota > Metazoa > Chordata > Actinopteri > Carangiformes > Rachycentridae > Rachycentron > Rachycentron canadum. The sequence goes on along the minus strand of CM076660.1, from coordinate 9,838,277 downwards.
TCGGTGACTGCATCTTATTCCATAGTCGGATTTCAGAAACATATTGATACTTTCTCAGGTCACAGTGCACTTCTTTTTTTTTTTTTTTTTTTTTTAAATATTTCAGCTCTGCTGTCTGCTCCCTCCTTACTGTTAAATAATCAAATCATGTTTTATGTGAATTTGCCATTTTTCACAGAAATGAATGTGAGGTGGCATCCACCACCACCAGCTTGTCACATTCAGTGCAGGTGAAAGAATAATTGGGCGGTACAAGAATAGGACTCTGGAGCTTTGTTTTAGATGAGGTAATGGATAAAGGAGTAAGGAAGGGACTTGTACCTGCACATCTTTAGCTTACACTCATGGGTCAAGGTCAGGATCAGAGTTTGGAGCAAATCAACTTCACGTGGAGCATCTTAGTTTTAGTTCTTCCTCAGTTCCCTCCCCACAGTCTCAACCCATCGGCTCTTTCACCACATAATCTTATAGTGTAGAGTAGAAAGTAAAAGCATCTTACTCTAATATTGTGGCTTCATGAATAGGGGACTCTGGTGGTGTATGACATCTTAACAACTCTGCAGCTGAAGCTTTGAAAACGCAGTCTCTATACTTGTATTTTTTGCAAGCAGCACATTTAAATGCTTTTGGCCAGTTTCAACATGCCAACCTGTAGTTAAAAACCACAAAACTAAAGTTTCAAATGTGTGATAAGTATATACTGTTGATTCGACCTTCTAATCGATCCTGACATCTTTGTCCTATTTTTAAACATTAAAAGAGAACCAGATGTTTTTCATGCTTGTGTGTTGATACAGTGCATGATGAATATCGCCAGGTGAAAGAATGGGATCTATATCCTCTACTGAATATACAGTAAGTTATATGCTAACAAGTGGTCATATCTCATGTGTAAACTCTCCTATGCATTTCCAGTAATAAAGCCAGCTGTTCATAAAATACAAGGCAAGTGGGAAAAAAAAGCTAAATATAAAAGGAATGTATGGCTTTATAAGTTTGATTTACAAGATTGCAAGCTTTTTATAATATATTGCTGTATGCATCTGTGCTCATGTGTATACCTGTGTGTCACATTGAGAGAGGAAGAACACAACAAAATGAGATGGCAAGATGGAAAGAAAGACCTAGAATATGTGCTAGTGCGCCTGCAGTCTATAACCATGGGCTAGAAGCATGAACATTATAAACAGGAGTCATTAGTGTCACCACAGTCAGACACAAAGGTACCTATTTGCCCATTTAGCACAGCAAGTGTTGACCAACTTGGTGAAAAAGCTCAGTGTGTGTGACACTGTTTCACAATTATACTGTACTCCCACATTGGCCATGTTCCTTTCCTTATGCCCATGTATAAAATGGTTCTTTGTGAGTGGAATAAGCAGTGGTTGGAATATTTTCCAGAATGGTAGCATTGGAAAATCCATTTTTTGATAATGCACCACCTCAAAGGCAGAATTTACACACACAGAAACACAAAAGTCTGTTAATGGAGCCTTTCAGACAGTTTTTACTTAGGAGACAGTTAAAGGACAGTGCTGTTCTCACGAAGCCCATTTACTTCTGTATTTCAGCCAGTCATTTTGGTAAATGTTATATTATGTAGAGTTGTATTTGACATTTTCAGTTAGTTGTCAGAATAAAGTCCTTCAGGTCTCAAACCTATCACGAAGACCTGAATGTGACAATAAAGCTGAATGTAACATGTTTTTTTTTTTTTATATCTTGGTGGAGACTTGCTTTGCTTCTTGAGGCTGTCACTTGAGTGACACTAAGCAAAATTGAACTTAATCTCAAAGAAAGATGTAAAGTTCTGTCTATTTCCATTGCTCACATTATTTCATGGCCTTAGGTCTGAGTTATTCTGTGGCCAAAAAACAATTTAGGAACATGTGTTTATATATAAAGAACAGCAAATGGGTTTCGGTTAATAGCACAACTCAAATTATATATACACCTTGGACATTTAGCAAACACAAAAAAACACAGTGAGCCAGTTAACAATGACTCACCTAAACAAGCATCCTTTTCTCTTTCTATGTCCCACTTTTCTGAATAGACTGTGTTGTGATGGGGAGTGAGTGTTGAAGAAAGCAAATGAAAGCCTTTGAGGCCTTTCTTCAGGGTGGAGAAAGTTGAAAAAAAGGAGAGGGGGATCTAAGAGTCCTCAAAGAAAAGTCCAAAAAGAGACAGACTTTGTGATGAAATAACAAAATCAGAGGGGGCAGGAGTGGCTGTATACTGTGCAGTCTGATTCTCCTCAGTTAGGAGTGTGCCATTGGATGGGGTGGCGGGGCCAGCGAGACACCCAATAGAGAGTGACAGACATCACCCAACACTACTCTCCTCTGCAGTGGTGTCTCCAATCCTATTCTCCAAAACTTACTTTTCTCTTATCACCTATCCAACTTTTCAAAGAAATCAGTCTCTCTGAGACTGAAGACCACAACTCACAACCACAACCCTACAAAGAACCCAGTCCAGTCTCTGACCTACAAATATAAGGTGTAAAATATCCAAACAAATGTGAAGTTGTGAGCCATTAAACCAAAACGATAAGCTGAAAGACACCATGGGTGACCCCTTGCGCATTGTGTGTAGCCATTTGATCCAATGTTAATATGAAAAATATTGATTAGTGTAATATAAGTATATATGTTTGTCACATACTGATGGGAAGTGGGAATTTCAATTACACACTGAGCAAAACATTAAAGTTAAAGGCACACACTGATTAGAGCAAAACAAAACATGCAACTTCATTTCATACCTAGTGCAATTTGGTTATCAGGCCCTGGGCTATTGTGTGCCCACAAGTGCTAGTGGCGTATGTGTGAGTGTGTATGTGTGAGTGAATTAGGTCATAATGATCCATACATGACTGTCGTGTCTCTTTTTGTCTCCTCATGCTGGAGGGCATGTGGGGACAAAAGCAGCGCCTGGAGAAAGTGGAGCTTGTTTGAAGTCAAATGAATTGAATCTGGCAACTGACCAAAATAAAAAGACAAAGTTAGCACCTGTTAACAAGACATGACAGATGGAAAAGTCACACTTCATTAATGTTACTTCAGCAAGCATCGAATAGACAGTACTAATCATTTAAAATGGCTGTCCAGTGACACATTGCTTGTTCCAGTGCTACGCAAGTGAACCTGTCAAGGCTTTTCCATATTTAAAATCAGCATCAATTGTCATTATTTTAAACCAAAACAGCTTATGTTCTGGGGCACGTATTACACAGGCACTCATTGAACATTAGCTTTAACCATACGGGTCTGTCTGAAAGAGACAAAATGATTGATAACATCAGGTGGAAGACAAATTAGGCTGTAAAGTTGGAATTCTTTGAACGAAATGGCTGGACATATATGTCCAACCCGATGAAAAGTTACGAGGCGCTTATAACAGGACAGTAGTCCATCACAGATTTTTCTACCTCATGCTAAACACATGTTAAGAAAGACTTCAAGGCTGTGGCCACAAAATGGATTAAGTTTGTGAGCAGGAGAAAAGGAGTGAAAGAATAAAATGATCCCAAGATATTGAAAGTATGGATTTCAGGCACCATAAGATATTAAACCCTTCACAGGAAGTCCACAAATGGAATAGTTAAGTTGAAAATACTACATCAGTGGTGAATAAACACACACACACACACACACACACACACACACACACACACACACACACACACACACACACACACACACACACACACTCTCATTCTGACATGCATGTGTACGGTTCACACACACAACACTAACATTCTGTCTCACATCTGTGCGCTCACGTACACACAGAAGCATCATATCTCTGGTGTTCACCTTGACTTAGCAGAGGGCTGCCTTCATAAATCCCTCCTTATCTCAGGTCTCAAATGCACCCAGATATATGACCGTGGAATCTGACTGAAATATGTAACACTATCAACAGCAGTGATTGGCACACCCATCCTTACACACACACGTACGCACACACACAGACCATTGTTAGCAGTGACTTCTCTATGAAAGAGCTGTGAACCAATGTGTGGTTCACATCATCATGCTAATATTAGATATGAAACACAGTGGCAGGACTTGTCTGTTTTTCTTAATAGAGCCATTGTCTGTATTGGGCAAATTACATGATGTAAATTATAATGATAATTGATAATTGATGTGAAGTCTAATCATCAATTAATATGCTGAATTGAAAAAGTAATCAGATTACTTATCTAAATGCTACACAAATATAATTAGTTATTACTTGTTACTTTAATTTTGCTGCTCAACACAAATGAGTCAGTGCTGCTTCTAAAACGACTGCAAAGCCGCTACAGCCTCATACAACACCTCCTGTTTTTTTTTTTTTACCCTAGTAAAACAAGCTGTGCTATAGTTTAAAGTGACATAACAATATATCAATGACAATGTGATGTGTAGGGTGACCCAACAGAGAGGCTCCCCAATGGCTTTTCGGAGCTTTATATAGCAAGCTTCAACTAATTGCTCACCTGTCTGCTCAACCTCCCCAACGTCACAGTTTTGACTATTTTTCAGGGTTCTCTTATCATCAATTCTGACAGCATCTGTTTTCATTGAAAAAGCTCTAAAAATCCATTGAACGCCACAAATAAAGTCAGCGACTATCAGGTAAACATAGTGGAGCATTTAGCAGCTAAAGAGCCAGAGGGTTTCCACAGGATAATAAGAGACAGTCCTTGATGAGAATGAAAAGAGGACCCCAGGGGTTGTTTTGTTTGCGGGCAGCCTATAACAACCCCCAGTAAACTGTAAAGTAAAATCTAGCAGCCATATGAGACGGTATCAATTATTTTGGCAAATGTCAAAAAAAAAAAAAGAAAAAAAAAAGATGTGACCATGAAACAATGAACTAGCTCATGTTAATTCAAATGAATTATTTGGGATTTTGAAGGACTTGTTGGTAAATAACTGTTTGCTAACGGCTTCACTTAACAACTTAAATGGTGATGATATGATGATACGGTATATCAGTGGTGAGTTCACAACTTGTTTGTCTCTACTATCCCTAAGTGTGGATTTCTAATATATATATATAGTATATGTAGTAAAACCTTTCCTTAGGTTTTTGCCTATTCAAGCAAAGACTCCTGCTCATGCATGATTCCTGCTTAGTCTGACAATCAATCTGACATAATACAGGCATCTACCTTTAACATCACTCTCCCTTAAGGCTTGTACCAACAATTCTCCATACAGAAAGAAGTAGATGGGATAAGGAGATGCGTGTGAATGGAACAAGGTTAGTTTAGACTCCTGGGAACCCAAATGTATCAATGCTTGGATAGCTGTTGCTGATTGCTGACACAGGTCTTGCTGAGTATCTTAAGCCAGAACCATTGTCTGAGGAGAAGAGGAAAATGGGTGGACAGTGGAGACAGGAAAGGAGACAGGAAAACTTAAAACTTAGCAAAAAGCTCCAAGGGCAAAAGAGGGGACTTGAAAATTGGAAGAAAGTGAAGCAAAGGAAGACTGAAAGAAAGGGGTGAGAGTTGGATGCACAGAGGAAATACAAGGAGTCATTTCACAGTTTCAGTGCACTGAGGGATAAGAGGAGAGGGAGAGCGGGGAGAACAGGGGTAGAACAGTGAGGTTGGAGCCCTGGCATCCAAAGGGACAACCCACCTGCAGAGCAAAGCCATTGGGCATTGACACTGCCCCTTCCATGATTAATAGGGCTGTCACTTATGACAAATGCAGCACTGAGTACATGGCCTACTTCAATATAGCAGAAACACGGCATTCCTCCTTCTCCTCCTCCGCTTTCACTCCCTTTTTCTTCTTATGTAAAAGGAGGACCAAGTACCCCTTCATCTCCTCTATCTCCTGTGGTCTCGTCCTGCCTTCATCTGAGGCGATGAAGATCCTCTATGCTGACAATGGGCCTTCCTCTTTCCTGTGACTGCAGGACTGTTCAGGTTAGGACATTATTGAATGATGGACTTCAGGACTAGGAGGACAACCAGGGCAGATGTTCTGTGCCAAATTCCTATACATTGCACACTATTAAATGGGTAACCTACAAACAAGTAGCCTATGTGGGTGTAACAAAATATGCATATATATCGTTATATTACATTCCAGGATTGAGGACTGCAGCTGCAAGGATGCTGTGGTATAAAAAAAGGACTTAATACGAGCCCCAAGTAATGATTTTCCCATTGAAGACAGATCTAATTTTAAGATGAAGGGCTTAAATTGTAAAAAAACAGAAGAGGGCCACAGGTCAGCCTCGAACCTGGGGCGCTATGGTAAGGACCAAGCCCACCACCAGGGCTCCCCGAAATGCTTCAGCTTTAGATAGCAGCTGTGCTGGTATCAGCCCAGTATAGACTATGCTGTCAATGCAATAAAAGTGTTTTGTATTTTTACTTACACTGAAGTCTAGGATAGATGAAAAATATATATCAGTGTGAAAGAGTCAAAACCTTATTTAACCTTGCCTAAAAGCCATAAAGAGGTGGCAGAAACACAATGGTAATACGGAGGCTGCCTTTTCCTCTTGAATCTCCATGCGACTTCATCTCTTTTGTCATTTATTTTTCCCCAGGGCCATTATGCATCCCTGCAGTACCCTGATTCCCCTTGTATTTTCCTACTGTACACAGCTCGTGCCAGCACCTGGCTTTGAGCCGACATATTTGATAATGTCTGCAAGTCGTGCAGAATTGATTTTGTGTCATGGGTCAGTTCTGGTACTGAGATTCACAGGTAACGCTGGAACTATGCAGGTCTGTGCCATAGACCTGACAGAAAACTTAACAGAAGAAGCAGCTTATAAGTGGGGCCTGCAATGTTAAGTTTTGTCCCAAGAGGTGTAAGAGTACGCCGCAGTTCTGCATCTATGTCTACTTTTGATGCCTCTCTAGCTTCACGGAGCCCTTCTGAGCTCAGTGTCCCTGAGGGTGTGTCAGCCTGCAAAGAACAAATGCTTCTCAACACACAACAACACACATTATCAGATGTTATAAGCCACTGTTACACTATATAGAGGAACTTTTTTATTGAAAAATGTTATTTTTATTTTCCTCAGTCTCACAATTTAAGATAATTGTGTGACTAACACAGGACGAGGCTTGATAGGCGAGCATCTTAATGCATTCCTGGAAATGGAGACACTGCATGGCTCTAAATGTGTGTGTGGGGTGACAAATTTTTAATTTTTTTTTTTTTTTGTCCTTAATTTGCTGTAATTCGCCATTTACCTACTGCAGTCTCTCCGGGGAGTTGCTACATCAAAGGTTAGATGTATGCAAATTGTTCTTTTCACCTTGTGAGCAATTTATGAGGCTTTTTATTCTGTGACCTCACCATCCGGGGATGCTGAATTGTGCGGCAGATAGATGGAAATTATTTGACCGTGAAATCCTTGTCACCAAAATAAAAGGTGTCAAATCTGGGGCCATGCAGTAAAAACACACTGTGAGTGCAATTCCCCATGAGAATGACTGAAATAATGTAATGTAATGTTGTCAAATTTATAGCTCACACAAAAATGTTGATGTGTTGAGAGCTTCAGTGTGTGTATACTGCGTCCCCAATGTGTGATGAAAACAGTGGATGCAACAGAATTGCTGGTAAATGCATAGTTGTCATTAGCCATTACTCTCTGAAAAGAAAATCTGACAATATGGCTCTTACTGCTCTTCCACCAGTGGGTCGTGGAGGGGATGCATGACATTCTCCAGGGTGTTCAGCATTTTGTGCAGCATCCTCCTCTCCACAACCAACTCCACAGGCTGCAGAGAAGTCTCCTGCACAGAGCCAATCTTCCTGATCAGTTAATTCACTTTGTTGGCTTTCTGCTCCGATGCCGCTGCACCAGCCAAGATAGCAAGTTACCTCTGGCCTGTACTTCAGCCACATGCTTGTGTTTCTTCTTCATATGCTGTGGTTCCACAGCCCAAGTCTGGCCCATATACAGCATGATGGTCAGATACCACTTCCACATCTGAAGCAATTCTGGCGCACGCATTGCAAAATATTCCAGCTGTACCAACATCAGAGGATAACTGGAAAGTTTCATTTTGCTATTTAGGAGCAGACTGCAAAGATGTTGAAATGTTGTCCTTGCCACAACAGACTAAAACGATCTGCAACATTGTGCTGTGCACATTGAAGGACCTCAAGAAGAAGAGTGGGCTCTGTCCCTTGCTGTATACAGCCTCTATGTTCCAGTCTGTGGTAGGGATGGATGCTATTGGTCCACAACCATCTCCTTGATCCTCACCATACTCAAGAGCATAATGCAAATGCTTGTAGAATTTTGTAGAATTTGAATAGTTTAATAAAAGAAACAAAGTGATAATAAATATTAGGTTGCACTATTCAACTTTCTTTGAGCCTTTGCTGAACTCATTACTGTCAAGACAAGATGGACTGAGTTGGATCAGACACGTGGAATGAAAATCAAGTGGGATTTTTCATTAAGGACATTCCATTAAGATGTGATGCTGCAATTTAGCAGCAAGTTCAACTTCCAATTAAGAGGAAAGTCACAGTTGTTAGATAAAAAAAAAAGAAAGAAAGAAAGAAAAAAGTTGGATCTCTCCATTTGACGGTGGCCTCAGTAACAACTGAGACTGAGGTCTGGAAAGTTGCTGCTTCCACACACAGATGTGGTGATGATGTTCATGAGTTGAGACACACAGCTTCCTGTACCTGAGACTGTACCTGAGAGTGTGTTCGTCTTCCAAGAAAATGGACGCATAATCAAACTTTTATCCAGGAAAAGTTGACTGAGCTGTAACACCCTGTTTCACATCCATCGTGAGCGAATATGCAACAGATGCTCAGTCGTCAAAACAGGCCGGGGTGTGAGTCCCAACAATGTCTTGAATGGTGCCAGCTGTCGGTACGGCTGCCTGTCAGTCAGCAATCTCACCGAATACCATCAACACAGTTCTAATTTTGCCCCACGCAGGCACCTCTGGCTCCTGTGGTTCCTATGTGCATGTATCTGACTGTGTGTGTTGATGTCTACACACATCCGAGCACACACCCCTGTCAGCGTGTCTCGTTGTATTGCTTCATCTATGAATGTCGTCTTCAACGCACAGATGTTGCATCCTTGTGTCGTGTATATGTCCCTCTGAGTGACTTGAGGTCCTCAAGGAGTGTGTGAGCTCTTCTGGAGGTGTGTGCATGCAGCGATGGGGAGTAGAGAGTGACAGCTCATGTCACCCCCTTTTCACCAGACGATGGGACAGATCAAAGGCCAAAAAAAGAGAGAAAGAAGACCCTCTCCTTGGCTCGCTCACTGAAGGCTGTCTGGAACATGACAAGTGCATTCACACGTCCTAGAAAGAAAGAAAAAGAGAGGTATACACACATAACACACACACACATACATACACCCTGGTAGCCAGGCAGATACAAGGCACAAAAAAGACAGAGCCACAAAACGATTTATTCTGAGGTTAGTGACAGGCTTTTAAAATAGACACTGTCTTTAATGCACCCTGACACAAACTCAAATGTACAAATACGTTCGTAGGCTCAAGCTCTACATTGCCTTAATGATTACGTTTACTTGCAGAGTCATGAGCATTAACAGGGCCAAACAGCTGGCGTCTGTTTGGCCCTGGGTTTCAGCTGTCGGGAAGGCCATTGATTTGTGGGGCTTATTGGAAGCCCTGTGCAGCCTGAGAGGAGGATCTGCAGACACCACTGGTCACAAAATACTCACAGCATATGATTTAAAACTCCAAGGGCGGTCACAGACTGCAGGGGGGTTACATTACACATTTGTGCACCCGGACACACAATGATCGATTTGACAGTGGACACTGGGGGACGTGTCACCATGGCTGTAAAAACGAAATCACTTTCATCACCTGTTGAGGACGCAGAACAAGTAGATGTGACTCCTTCCACATTTTTGGCCGGCATCTCGGTTTACACATCTCTTTAGTTCATTGCTCCTCCATCTAAGTATGATATGGTATATTTACCCTGATGTGCTTTCCTATTCATTTTCTTGCCTTTAAGCACGGTGGCCATGAGAACTGTGTGTACTGCAACTTAAGGAAACACAGTCAAACAGAGAGAACTTTCCTCTCTCTCTCTCTTTGTCTGTCTCTCTCCCCCTGACTTTCTTTTCACAATTGGAATAAATAATTCACCCTCTCAGGATTCGCACTTGTCTGGATGCATTGCAACACATGTATCAAAATACATTCATGCATTTAATACTTTTAACTTCAAAGGTCACAAATCATTGAACAAGTGCATCCCATTGTCCCCGCAAAAATACTCCCATTGTGTTGTGAGCATTTGCCATACCTTTGTGTATTTGGCTGTGATGTGAATATATTTGCATGGCATGTGTCCTCAAATTGATGAAGGTGTTTTCTTAATTTGCCTGTGTTTTGTCGATGTCTATTATCAAATGGCAGTGTGTTGAGCTCTCAGGGCCTTTAAGTCTTAACGACCCCTCTTGCTCCCTGCTAAACTTCTTCCTCCCTCCATTATCCCACTTCTTTCTCTTTTCCTCTTTACCCTGTAATCCCTCATTTATAAATCTGCCCTACAGTTCCCATTTCATTTTACATATGCTGTAATCCCATATCTATTATCCACAGTGTCTGTCCGTGCAGGACTCGACTTTGACCTTTTCATGAGAGAGGTTTGCAGTGTGGCTCTACTTTTGAGAGGATATGTGACCAAAGATTGTGTTTACTACAATAAATAACAGTGTGATGATCTACATTGTGAGGACACTCACCCTCCTGACCCTCTGTTGTCTTCCAGTGAGAGCATGAAATTGACCACCACACATTTATTTCTGATTTATTTTGTTGAACCTTTAGTGTGCAGTCTGAAAACTAAGAATAATATGTTGTGCCTTTTTTTGTTTTTCAAATTTTCTATCTTTTGAAAATCTCTCCCTGTGGCTTTTGTTTTATACCCGTACATTGTGCACATGTTTTGTCTTTTACTTTACAAGTATCCAAGCGATTGGGTGGCAAATAGAACTTTAGTTGTAATAAATCAGAATTATCCTTTAAAAGGCTTTCTGTATAGTGCATTTACCACGACACCTAATGTTGAGTGAAATTTTATTGTTACACTGTTTTGGAGCCCAAAGTCTGTTACTTTTAAGAGAGTGTGAGTGTGTGCGTTTCCGGGTCACACCTCTCAAATGAAAGGCTGAAATTGAGTCCAATATCTCTTCAGTTTTCCCAAATGAAACCACTGTCAACACCGAGACCATAGACCTCTTCTCCCCTGAGTGAGTGAGAGAGAAATGTCCTCTTGCTTCGTGCCGAGACGTGTATTGCAGATGTGACATACAGCCTTGTGATGTTCAACATTTTTCCCCCTTCACATTTTTTTAACAGATAGACAACTGAGAAATCGTATGCAACCTCTCACATCATCTCTCTCTCTCTATCTCTCTGTCTCTCTCTCTCTGTCTCTCTCTGTCTCCCCACTCCCTTCGCCTGGCACTTCTCCACCTCCTTCACTCTCCCATCACAGGGAACATTGTCCAGAGCAGACAGGGGAAGCTGTCATGATGCATCTTGAGAGACAGATCGCGATGAGCACTGTTCCTGACATGGTAAGTGGGTATAACAAAGGCCTGAGGAGAGTCTCTTGAGCCATTGTAACAGACTAGCAGATCAAGAAACGTGACCGTGTGTATGCCGTGAGGGGGATGGGAGAGCAGAGCAGCAGCTGACACTTAGAAATACAGTGATCATACTGGTGCAGGTGGCTTCGTATAATGTGGGTTTGTTTGCACATAATAAGTGGGCAAAGTAATTGACGAGGGATTGATTTTGCAAAAAACACAGAAATCAAAAGATCAACTTTGTTGCCATGGATACATCTGCTGAAAAATTAATAAAAAAGAAAGCAGTTATCAAATGTGCACTGTCACCATAACCACATTGAGCTTATTCAGTATTTAATACCCACTTGGGACTGAATGGAATGTCACAAAGTTTATGGCAGAAACCTGCAAAGATTCAACACCTGATTTACTAAAGATAGAGGCTTGAGACAAAAGCCCCAGAGCTGCCGCAGGGACAGACATCCAGATGCATCATGCTAAGTTTAGCATAGCTCTGATCCAAGATTATTCTGAAGTCCTCAAGTGCAGAAATAGGATAGCAACTAAAGATTGTTTTCAATTTTGATCCATCCATCGATCACTTGATTAACCATCCGGCCTATGAAATTAGAAACACAATTGTGTAAAATGTCCAAGGACACATCTTCAAATTGCTTGTTTTTTTTCCCATGACCATTAGCTCAAAGTTTAAAGGTATTGTACATACAATAATAGAAAACAAAGCAAAACAGCAAATGGGTACAGTCATGCATTTCTCTTTAAAATAATTACTTGAAATAATGAATCGATCACCAAAAATCCAGCACAGGTGTTTTCTTATCATTGCAAAGAGGACATTTTGGTCATTTTCTCAGGAAATAATGTGGGATCTCGATGTAAAAAAATTGACATATTTATGGTGTTAAGATCTATGACTTTGTAGAAGTAGACTTGTTTGGTCTTGGCAGTGGTACACAGTCCACTGCATACCATTCTAGTTACACCTTGCTTTTCAAGACGGCAGTTATTCATTGCACAGTTCGATTATTACAGAACCAAGTTTGCTTCACGTTTCCTTTCTTTCACATATACAGTAAAGTAAAGAGGTGCACTTTGCAAACACTTCTGCAGACATGTGTAAAAGCCATAGTAAATTTGACCCCTGAGGTTTCCATTTTTCAGGCACTTTGCACAGACAAGTGCAACCAACTTGCAAAGCACAAGCTGTTCTTGTTTCTCTGTATTTTTGTCACCTTAAGTATTAAGAACTAAGTAATTAACAACAGGTAATTGTTCTTTAAAAGTCTGTAAGTAGGGGTCTTAAATGTTCTCATTAAAGCTTTTTTTTTCAGGCCATGAAGGATCAGATGAAAAAAAAAAAAAGAGTTAAACCAAAATAAAACGCAGATTTGGAGACACTGTTGCTCATCACACAGCTGGATAAACACTTAAATGCACCACCATGGCCCATTCCAACTCATTCACACATTATTTAACAACTACAGTCTACACTTCGATAAATGTGATCACCATTATAATGTGTCTCTGTGTGAAAGACATGGACTAAAAACAGACTTTGACAAAAGCAGTTTGAGGATTGGGTGAGCCTTCATAAATTCATGAATTGTATTCAGTGTAATGGAAAACTGATGTTAGATTTGTTTTGAGGTATCAGAGTGCATCACCTGCTTTGTCAGCAAAGTGTTTGTCTGAAAGCTCTGCAGCGATGAAGTGGAAACACTGCTCTAAACAACATAACATTCAACTGTCCTGCCTAGAAAAACAAGTTATGCCAAAATTTAATTCACAGGTTCCATCGGCTCATCTGACCCCCAAAGCGAGTTAAGCGATAGTTTGAGAGCGTTCTCTGCAAGATTAAATTCCCCTCTAGCTAAATCTCCTTGTGTCCTATTTGATTCCCGAGGCAGAGAAGAGCAACATATACGATAATCACCTTCTCAAATACTGTTTTCTGTTCCAAGCACAAAATGTGTGTAATGATGCTATGAGAAGCTTCATTCATTTCAACTGAATTTACTTTTTTTTTTTTTTTTTTTTTAATGATAAAGACTTGCCCATCAAACAGACATGGAACAGCATTAGCCTTCATTTGTCGTCTTGTCAGGCAAATGCAAATCCAGCGTGCTCCTATTTGCTCTGCTTTGGTCTCCTCCAGCACCAAAGGACAACATCTGGATTTTTAGCTGCCAGTTAGTTGTTACCTGTGTATTTATACCATTTGATGCTGGGCAGATAGTGTATGCTGATTTTATCTTAGCTTTTCTTTAACTGTTATTGTTGTGTGTGGCTGCACAAAGTTGATGACAACAGTGAAAGTGAAACGGCAGCACCACTTCAGGCTGTGAAATAAAAGCATATGAGCTGAAAGATGCTAAAAGTAGAGCTCAGGGGACTTTAAAAAGTGAATAATGATGACCTATGCGTTCACCATGACAAGCAACTTTCATTCATTCAACTGGCTGTTGATACTGAAAATAAATATTTATCATGCAACTTTAAAGCATCACTGGCAGCATTGATTATCTAGATGAGATACTTCAAATGATTAGTTAATATGGTAAAATGCGCTATAAAGTATGGTGAAGTTTTTAAATAGAAAAAAAAAAACATCACCTAGACCAATTCAATTTTTCGTAATTATTCTTCTCTGCTTCTCCCCATCAACACTATACAGTATAACACATCAAGTGGGACAAATTATATTAATCACCTAAACCATAACAATTTTGAAATGGTTATTGTTCCATCTGTGTACAGATAATACAATTACAGATAAAGAGGAGAGGAGTTCTCAAATCAACACCACTGACAATAATACTATGGCCCTTCCTATGGCCTGAGATGGTCTTAGTTTCATTAAAATATGAATATATTATGACTGCAAAGCTCCATTGAATTTCTTTTCTTGTATTTATTTCACTTCATTCCAGCGCATCTGATGCTCATGCAATGTTTTGAGTAAAATGAGGATCTTTATCACCTCAGAGGCAATTTGCCCTCAGCGTCCTTGCAGTCCAGTGCAATATCAAAGATTCACTGCACTCATATCTATTTGAATCCCACAACCTAATATATTCTGGTTTCCTTGCCGTAAGTTAGACCTGACATTGGGGCCTCTAAAATGTAACAGCCCGTGGTCACAAAACTCTCCAGTAATCAGCAAACAAAAGAGCTGAAATGAAGGATCAATGTGAGTCAGTGTTATCTCCCTTAGTGCCTGCAGCATGTAACACAGGAAGGAGGTGTCATTGAGGTAAACTGATTCATGTTCAGTGTTGCAGCATAGCTACAAGTTGAATCTACAGTGTATGCGGTTTCTTAGGAGGATCCAGTGCTGATGCTGTGAAGGTACAACCGTTGTCAACAGCCACTGTCGTGGTCAAAATTTTGCCTGGAACTTCATCTCCTACCAAACATCCCAGTTGTAAAAGTATTGCATTAATGGGTGAGAGCACATAGCACACATACATTTATTGTATAATGATGTTCAATTATGTTATCGGTGTCAGGTTGAGCTTTCAGGGCAAAGCAAGGCACTCAGTACTTGTGACCTCAACAGTCTTGTCTTAAGTGTTTAGCATATAGCAGTAGCAAGTAAACAGGAAAATTAGAATGTGATTTATCATCTCATATCCATATAAGTTGCTTCATCAATTCCAGCTATGCTAGGTTTGATAAAAACCAGTAATGTAGTTTAATAATACTAATAGTAATAATCAGTAGTGCTCAGCAGTGCTCCACTCATGAGTTACTATATCTGTCTTTTCCTCTCTGTTCATCAAGGTGAAGGGTTCTATGTGCAAGACCTGCAGGATGTTTGAGAGCTTCAAGATAGCACGTTGAGGCAGGAAAATACAGGCCTCCGCATTGTCACTTGAGTAACTATTTTCAGGATGAGAAATTTTTCCTCTGCACCCCAGATTTGCATGTTTGCCTTAACTGCCAGGTCAAATGAATAATACTAATACTTCTTTATCCAGGAAGGAGTGCAGAAAGGTGAATATGAGAGCACGAGAATAAAGACTTTTAGCACATGACAGGCAGGCAGTACAAAATCATGAGATGGGATGGGCCCTGAATTTAAGAGATTTGCTACTGCTACTAAAGTCATGCTTTTGTCTGGCCCATTTTCTGGCTGGTGTAGTAAACAGCCGAATGTCTCACAGTAGTTTGTGAGGAGTGGGGGTAAAGTATGGGGTGTAGTTGTCACTTCAACTCTGCTTGCCTATACCTCCAGTGAGAGATGGACATCCTCATCAGGTGCCTGGACAATCTCACCTGGAGCAGTAGTTCTGCTCCGAACTCCTTCCGAATGTCCACGCTTCTCAATAGTATATGATACTAGTATAGCGGTATTACACATGTAATAAATAACTGAACAATATACAGCTCTATCTGTGTTTGCTGTGTGTCCCACCTGTTGCTTCTGCCCCAGCTGGCTTTCCCACAGCAGCGTGTTGGCTGCTGTCCTCTGCCTCCTCTCCTGCATCTCTCGCTTCATTAGCTGCAGCTATCCCTTTCTGACCCTCTCTTGCTGCTTTAGCTTCCACAGCAGTACTGGATGAAACAAGGAAATACACAAAACAAATTAATTGGTTAGCTAATCACACTGCTTGGACTGTGTTTTGCTAATACCTCTGGTGCAGGCTGTCTTTGCGCTTCCTTGGGAAAAAACGTTTTGCATCTGAAAATATCTTTCAATATTCATGCAGATTGCGGGAGCAAGCATTTAGTGTCAGAGTTAAAGGATAAACATTAACATTAGCCACTTGCACAAGCGGCTGCTCTTGACCTGCGTCTATGCCAGCCCTGTAGGGGGAAAAGCCAACAACAATCCTTCCGGCTGCATGATCATGCTATGATTCAGTGTGCATAGAGAGGAGGGGCTGTTCACAGGCTGTCTGCAGGAGAGGGAGACCAAGTGTTTTGACCATACAATTTTCACAATAAGAGCAAACGGTGGGATATCAGATGACAAACTGAACAACATATGTACAGTACACATCTATTGTATTGTCAGGTAAAGGTCAACCATAGACCTTTACTTGATCTGTGCCCTTTGCCCCCTGATGGTGGGCCAGAGTCTGCTCCCTGGTATGCCAGCAAACAAGAAATAAACTGTGGCCATCAGCACATATTGGGGCATTTTACTGAATGTATAGAGGTGATCAATTGTGTGAAATAGCAGTAGAGGGGTCGGTCATAATGCCGTACTCTCAGAGAATTGTCATCTGATTCAGTAGTTTCCTTCAGCCCTACAGTGTTCATCCTTTAGCTTATTGTTATTTTTTAGGCCCCTAACGTACAGTCATAACATTTAGCTCAGTCTCACTGCTCTCACCAGCCTTATTTCCAGTAGCAGCAGGCAGCTGTTTTCATGAAAAGAGCTCTGATAAATCCACTGCACACTACCTGCTTAGCATGTCCGGTGAATGTGGTGGATCATTAAGCAGCTGAAGAGTCAGGTACTTTTTGTAAGAGCTGGCAGAAACCAAATCGGAACTAAAAGGAGAGTGATTATTGGACTTAGAATTGACTGAATGAAAACTAACTTTGCTCTTTCTTCTGAATTGTATGAATTCTCTTTTACTAGCATGATTGAAGGGCTTGGATCAGTGGTGTCGTCCCCTTGTCCCCAGGTGACCAAAATAGCTATTATTACCGAAGGAGAACTGGTGATTGGTGTTATGAGTAAAAGTATTAGATATTTTAGATTATTGTAGCACTGATTTGAAACCTCTTTCCCACTAGGACAACCACTAAAAATCTGTAACTGCAAACTGAATTTTGCTCCATGAGATGATTATTCTCTCCAAATTAATTTAAGCATGAAAAGCTATGTTTATTTTTGGATTACAGATAGCTCCTGCCACAGTGCTTTATGGCTTGATAGTCCCCACACAATGGATACCACACATCGTGACGACACCCCATACATCTTCCATACAGGAGTGAGTTCTTCTCTGTTGCTCAGGTTTCTCCTGTGGTGAGAACATAGCGTCTGTTCCTTAATGACTTCCCACCTGCTTGAATAATTATTAGTCCACTACAAATCAACTGAGCACATATGGAAGACAGTGGAGGGAACTTAAAGTTGCACCAACATCCTTCAGCAGAATCTTTTTCTTTCTTTTTTTTTTTTCTTGTGTCATAACTGATGTTAAATTCTGAAGGATCAAGAGAAAATCCTCTTCACGCCACGCCAGCTGCTGAAACAGAGCACCTGTGATATAGATCATTAGAATAGATTGCCTGAAGCACAGACTAGTGGGAGTTTGTGTCTTAGAGTACCAAGGGGTAAATTACATATTCAATGAAATGGTATTACAGCAATAAATGTGCATTTAAAGTGCATTTAGATTAATCCGAAAAAAGAAATGCTAGATGGAAGTCTGCTTGTTGTTTGCACGACCACATATTTATTGACACGTTGAGCAGTTATCCTCCAGCTACTGATTTTATATCTGTATACAATCCTACAACACATACTTGTCTTTCCACATGAGGAAAAACTGAAGCAAGTGTGTGAGGCAAGTTGTGTTTTAGAACTTTTTCCTTGTCTGCAGCTTTCTTTCAGATCCATCATCTGACACAACTTTTGAGCCTTGAATACTTTGTATTCTTGAGTGCTTTTGACATTTTAAGCAGCTCTCAAACATCAAAACATGCAGAGATGAGAAGAGCAGCTTGTGAATGTGTTTTACTTTAAGTCACCACTTGCTGTTGCAGTGACACTTGAAAATGGCAATTTGTTTATGGCTGGTGCATATATGCTCTTGTGTGTACCACTGAGTGCCTGTGCTATTTTCTGTGTATGTGTGTTTTTATGTGCGAGCGTATGCTCATGCATGTGTAAAGTAGGGTCCCTTCTCCACATTTGGCCTATAACATGCTGGCAGGCTAACATATGACTTTGAACATCCCCAAGGTTTCAATCTAATTTACTCTCTACAGGGAACAGTGATGCTTCCATGCATCCCATATTGCCATCACTTACCATATCCAACCATGTCAGATAATTTTAATTACACATACTGTACCAGACACATACTAAAAGCAAACGTACTGTTGCTGTTTGCACAGAAGGAAAACCGTTGCAAAATGGCATTGAATTTTTTTTTTTTTTTTTTTTTTGACATTTTCATTGAAACTGACACCAAACTGGCACGGTCGATATTTAAATCACGCCTCTTCAAGTGATCGTTCTGTCTCCAGAACAACATTCTCTTCAAGAGAATCTTTGATTATACAGGAACTGTAGGGGTGCACAACAGCCAAGACAGTGAGGCATAGACTGGAGAGAAAAACTCCCTCCGTGTTGACAGTTGACATGCATTGCTCTGTGAGTTGGCCTGATCAGATATCAGGCCAACTCACAGAGCAATCATAATAACCTGTTGGCTGAGATGCATTGTCTGACCACTGCAAAAATAAGCTTATATGATGTACAGTACATAGTGCAGTTGAATCTGCACAAATTCACATAATTTTTTTTTTTTTTAATTCTGTCTTTGGGTAGTTGCTTATTCTTCAACTAATGGCATTCACAACTGAAAATAAATTATTTTAGATTCCATTCAATTTATTAAAATACCTGTATCCATCAATAATGTGCATTTGATTTTTAATTTTATTTATTCATACTCATATAACATTACAAATATGTTGTATTGTATTTTTTCTTTTTATGAAGTGAATTTACAGGTGAGTTAAGAAAATCATTGAGGGCAGACTTTTTTTAGAAAACATCCAAACATAATTTTCCTCTACAGTCCATGACCACGGGTGAGTCCAGTGTGAGTTCTCACTTAATGTTTAAATCATGTGGCTACAATATTGGCTTTCACATTGTTTTTCGGATCGGAGCTATGAAAAACAATCACAAAAAAACAATTAGAGTGAAAGACTTTTTTTTGGAAGCCATTTGGCTGTGCAAAGCAAAATGCAATATTAAGGCAAAATGATGTAAAGTGAAAAAATGTGTCACATTTTTAAATGTAAATTCAGGAGAGGATACACCAGATCACATCACTGCTCCGTCTCTGCCGTACCTTAAAAACAATTTTCTAGGAATTATGCCATATGAGAATAAATCAGGCAGCCTCTCAACACTCACTGTGCAGCTCTGACGGGTGGATATATGTGGGCTGAGTTACAGAGCTGAGGTGCAGCAGATGGTGAGACATTCATATGGGGACTTAAAGACACTGATACCATCAGAATTAAAGCCAAGAACTCTGTGGTACCATTAAAGAGTGCCTTGTAAATTAAATCTCATGGAATTTTAAAAATAAGTTAAATGTTTTTAAACTTTATAGTCCAGGATCTTTATGTCACCATACAAATATTAATTCATACTCAACTCTTCCAACTAAACAACTGTATCTGTTGTGCACTCTTGAAGTTACATCTCATCTCTGTGCAATGGACTGATGTGAGCAAAAAAGTCTTTATGGCAACTGACCTGCTGTTCATGCTTGAAAACAGGATCCATCAATGTACAAATTATGGTTGGATTTCAAACTATTACAATGACATTAGAGGGTCTGGATAAAATTCTTATTTGGTGGTTACTGACAATTAACAATCATGAATGGTTGCTATCGCTAAAACTGCCAGTGGCTAGTGTGCTGCCTAACCTGTAGGCGAGCCTGTGATGGGAGAGTGAGGGATCGATTGTTACAAAACCCTTCTCCTTCCCAGCACTGATTAAGCTGAGTTGGTATGTGTCTCCTCCACTTGTAAGACAAATAAAATGTAGTTGATTCAAATCAGACCAGTGTGATTGAACAAAGACCAGAACACATGGGGGGTGTGGGCAGGCGATCGATCCCCAGCAGTACCAACATGCTAATGTGAAAGGTGATTAAGGCCGACAGACTAATGGGGTTGCTGACCTTAAAACCAAGGATTTGTCCTGAAGCTCAGAGTCAAGCCACAATTGCTGTCGCTTAATACACTGGTCCTGCTAAGAGCTGCTAACAGATTTGAAGATTCTTAAGGTTGGTCATCTTAACCTCTTAACCTTTACTATAACCAAACAAACATCCAGAAACCAGAACAAAGTGTACAGCAAAATTTATGAATATAAGCTTTTCAGTCCAGTGGCCAAAAAACGTCCATAGATGTTTTTTTTTTTAAAAATGTGAGTGAGATGTAAATCTTTCGGTTTGCAAATGACTTCACTGAAAAAAAAAAAAGGCTAAATAATTTCCTAAAACAGCTTTTATGTTGCTGATTAATATTTGGTTCTCTAGAGAGTTACGACAGCAGGATGGTGAATGAGGGTTTGACTCATTTTAAACTGTGCTGCCCATTTTTCATGGTAATAAAAGGTCAGTGTAACAGTGTGACTCATTGCATTTTTAATAGCTTTAGGACAACACTGGAGCTCTTTGGCATATTTACCATAGAGAAACAAGCTTTATTAGACAAGAGTGAGAGATCTTACATATAAATGAAATATTACCAATCTTATCTTTTAAAGTAACAATATTGCTAAATACTGGAGGTTTTAGTTGTATATAATATACATGTTTACTTGACAATTTCTGTATTTCTGTGTCTCCTCTGCTTCACTCTACTTCTCTCTCTCTCTGCTCTTCTCTCCTTACTCTGTCAACTTTCATCTCTATGCATTGCTATGTATTACGCTCAGATTGTTCAGTTGCTAAAACTGAGATAGCTATGAGGGTCCTGCCAACTCTGCTTCCTATATACATTGACAAGAGAGAAGGAAACGTCTTCAGAACCACCACTGAGGAGTCAAAATCCTTTATTGACATGCAGGCTGTAAGTTTATCACTGGTTTTTCTTTTTTAAATAAGGCTGGGCATTTTCACTGATTAATATTCTTGATAACTGTGAATGTAAAATGAAATCCAGAACCTGTAAATAAAGAAAGCAAACAGTAAAAGAGACAAAGAAAATGTATGGTTCACATAAATTATAGTTTTACATTTATGGTTGAATGTTATCATTTATGGGTTTTGTATAATGTTAACAGTTTAGGCAGCATCTGCATCTGTATCTGTCAGTCATTCATCTGATGAAACATTTGCACTTATATCTCATCAAATGTAGCAACTCACACTAACTCTAAGATAAACACAAATGACATGCATCGCTATTTTACACTCAAGAACCTATTAACTGTATCTGCAATGACTGATAAAAGGCCATGGTTAATATGAGTTATCCAGTTTCACTATGGGCATATACAGCAGAGCTACAGTGAATTAGCACAAGCTAATAATGCTATAGATACTTGTGATATGTGATATGACAAAAAACGATTTTATCAACACATCTCTACTGCAGTGATCTTGTTGATGTAGCATATTTAAAGAACTTTTCAAGATTGAGATATACACTGACTTTAAATAATTATGAGTACCTGATAATTCATGCTTTCAATACAAAACTGTTCCGTTGACATTTTATATACACACACACACACACACACACACACACACACACACACACACACACATATATATATAAAGAGAGAAAAATTCTGAAATAATCGGCTTGCTTGACACACTAACATGTGTGCTGTACAGATGGGAACTAGAAGTCCCCTCCATTTATCGTGTTGAGAAAAGCCACTGTGGAGTGGAAATAGATTGATTTTGGGCCACACATCATTAGATGTTCTCCCATATAACCTTCACCCCAGGGCTGCCTTTGATGAAGAACAATGCAGAAGCGAGAAATTGGACTGACTGTGTTGTATTTGTCAGTGGCAAGTCTCTTAACATGCAGACCTGTCAGCAGATGGCCTTCTTATCATTTAATAGGAAAGGTTGAGCCATCTGATTACTCCTACACCTCATTTACCCAGGATCCATACAACTGAGCTGTGAGAATCTAGTTAGTGAAGGAATAGCACATGCACACCACACCACCATTTCAAACATCAACAATACACTACTAAGTTATTTTCTTAGGGTGTTATTTCATCTCATATTCTTTAAATATTTGTGTTCCAGTAAAACCCTTCATGTCACATCACTTTTCTTTATTGATCTTCACGAGGAAACTGGTCTTGCAGCTGCCAGTGAAATTAAGAGACAGTGGTGCACATACATAAAATATGCACAAAAAAACATAAAAGTGGGTGGGCATACAAAACCAAACAAATTGTAAACCAGTAGACAGGAGACCGCAGGGCAACAATGGTGTGAATTAAAAGAATGATAAACTTGAAAATGGTATAAAACCTGTTAAAGAGGTTATAATGTTCAAGTGTCATTTTTAATCT
The DNA here is from genome assembly GCA_038496675.1 of Rachycentron canadum. Classification (NCBI taxonomy): domain Eukaryota; kingdom Metazoa; phylum Chordata; class Actinopteri; order Carangiformes; family Rachycentridae; genus Rachycentron; species Rachycentron canadum. Next base: position 9,815,416 of record CM076660.1, on the reverse strand, counting down.
ACGATCATTTGGGAAGCTGGAGTTTGTCTTGCTGTTGAATTCTGTTGCTTTACATGGAGAGTTGTTTCTATTACTTTGTTCATCTCACTTATGCCAATGAGGATAGGCTAACTAACTGGAACAGCTAATTGTGTAATGCAGTACAGCTCAAAGCACCTCACATTACATCTTCCAAAATGGTCATATGGTGGAAACAAGACCTTTCTAAAAAAGTCAAAAAATAACTGGACAGTATGACCTTCATGAAGGTGGGACATACTGCAGGACTGATGTGTAAGACTCAGTTTGGTTTAGCCAAACTTAGACCGAAAACTAATTCTATTCTGTCTGCTACTATTTTTTCAGTTGCTGATAATTTGTTTTCAGCAAGATTTCCCTGCACACTTTTTTCTGTTGTTTTTCGTTATTATCAGTATAATGCAAAAGTAAAAATAATACCAATAACAATCATCTTTGCAGAATATCAGTGTATTTTCTAGGAGCTTCATTTATTTGCTGTTGTGGGCCAAAACAGTGGCACAGTGTTTTCTAAAGCTGCTACAGGTTATGCATAATTGCAGAGCATTGGGGTAAACAAGTGAAGCAAAATGTGATAAATCTCATAAATCCTGTCCCATGTTCACCCTCTGCATCCTCAATCCTTCACATAGACTTGGACAGAATACCAATGTGGAATGTGCAGTCATGAAATAGCTTAGGTGAAGCCCAAAGCATAAGCATAACGGTCACGATAAATTACCTGATAACAAAAGCGGTGTCCCTCTGGACTCAAAATCAATCTGCAGATGACTTATGTTCAATTGTGGTGTCTAAGAAGTAGTATCCAGGCAATAGGCCATCATGCGAGGTACAACATATGAGCAACGTCACTACGGCATCAGTTAACACATCTTTGATTGAAGTCGCCTTGAGAGAATGCACAGATCTTTTACCTTTGAGATTTGAAAAGCAGGTGCCAGACAGCAGACCCTGAGAGACAAAGGAGAGGGGAAGGGAGGCCTTTTGATAGAAAAAAGAAAAAAAGAGAGAGAGAAAAAAAAGAAAAACAGCTTCAAGTACCATCAGTGACTGGATTAGGAGAGAGTGAGAAACAATAAAGCACCGACAGCAAAGTCAAGGCCTTGAACAAAATCCTGATTTGTTTTCCTCAGCCAATCATAATGCATGCTGATACTGAACACTAGGGGGTTGATGGGTGTTTTGGAAATGTGTATTTTAGGTTTTGTGTTTGATTACTTTTTGCACTCATATGGGATGCAGGGCTGTGACAGAATAGCATAGAGAGGTGGATTTCAAGTGGATGTTCAAGTGTTTGTTTATTGTTCTCCGAGCAATCATAATCAGTGCTCAGATCCTTGTTGGAGTCTTGTGTGGACATTTGAAACTGTTCTTTAGCTCTTTAGCCACGAGAGACTGAAGCAAAATCCAAATGTGGACCCTCTGCACTTGTGGTCAGGGCCCTTGCAGAATTCAGGTTATGCAACATGTATGACAATCACACATCACATCACATCTGAGAGAATAAAATGTGCTATGAAGCAAGATGTCAAATGCCAGTCACCCTCTGACGCCTCATCTCATATACATTGTATGTATCCAGCTCTGTTGTGACATGGTAACCTGGCGTCTTCTTTATTCTTTCTCTCTCTTCTCTATAGTATTACAACCACCTACTACTTGTCCATATATGAGTTCAGGGCGGCTACATCAGCTACACAGTGTGTCCTATCTGTTTCTTCATTAGCTACTCTGCAGCAGGCTTCACATGAACATGACTTGGTGGAGGCAATAAGACACTGTCCAGTATAATCATGCTTGCATGAGGCCTGGTGTGTGAAATAAATGTACGAACTAAAGTTACAAAAGTAATCTGTTTTGCTACCCACTGTGCTCAAGTTTCACCTTTTCACCAAATATCTTCTTTTGTTCATGCAGTTTTATTATTTCTCCACAACCTGTGTCTGGCATCATGTGAATTTCATTGATAATGTTTGAATCAGAATTCTGTTTTTCATTACGGCAGCTGTTTGAAGCTTTGATGTCAACAGCAGGACCTCTATGAGCACATCGGGTATATATAAGTGTGGACATTTTTTAGCCACAAGTTGGGACTGATCAAATAATGACAGCCAACTTCAAAGTGTTCTACAGAAAGGAGTCAATGTTGTTGAAACATCAGCTTCTACATTTATGTGCTTTTCACATCAAGACTATAAGTGTGCAACTGTTTTTACTGATGTGGAATAAAACTGTCAGAATGAATTGTTCATCAACGCCACAAGGGAAGTTAAATCCGACAGTCTTCCTCCAAACATCTGTTATATGAGATTAAACTGGCACCCTCATGCACTTACACCAGGAAGGAGAGTGACATATCCGTTCAGGAGAAGAACATTAGCATACTGGTTGTTGCAACGGATCACAGCGTTCTCAGGCACTGATGAATTGCCTGGTGTCTCACTCTCTAGTCCTCTTCCTCCCAGAGGTCCAGTTTCTCAGAGGCTTAGCCCCCTCGCTCACCGCCTCCCCCTAACATACTTCTATTTTGCTTTAAAAAGCTTTCGTCAAATATTAATTTGTATGGAAATAGACATTCTGTGTCCCAAGATAAAGTTTGTATTTTGCGGAAAAGTTAGGCGAGGCAGAGAAATAAACAGTTTCAAAAGTAAACTGATCATGTAAAGAACAAACTGTATTTTGGTGTGGTTGGCCATTGAGCAAAACTAGAGTGTAGTAATTGAATACAGTGTTAAAAGCATAGCTGTGTGTAGAGATGGATCATGGAAATTTTTTTTTGGAGGGGATGTGCAAGCTTAAATGTATCTGCTGTACCAAGGACATCACCTGCAAATGCACATTCAATGCTTTTTTCCCCCACTAATCTCCAGTGACCTCCTCTCCAAATCCACTTTAAGAGGAATTTGGCAGAGAGGACCAAACTTACAATTTTGTCCGTGCACAGGAATAAGCTAAGTCTTCATTTTCTTTTTTATCTGTGAGTGGGCCTTGGTATGACTCTTTTCAAAAGACCTTAAGAGTCCCTTACTGTTTTCGCTTTGTCTCTCATCACTCTCTCACACTTGTTCTCACACACACACACACACACACACACACACACACACACACACACACACATATACACTAACACCCTCTGAAGGATATCAGCCCAGATCACCTTAACACTGTTTTTCGCCTCAGAAGAAATTCAGAGGGCCACAGATAAACTACTTAAATGTACAAAGGGAGGACTTGTACATGTTTTTAAATGTGAAACTTTCCAAAATCTTCTTAGTCCACTTGGCAAAAAGTATCAGCAAATACAGTACTGCTCACTTGAGATAGCAGAATGATGTATTCATTATATCAGCATGCCCTTGAGTAAGATAACATAGAAATAGAATTGAATGCCTTTCTTTCCTGGCTCATCCTACTGTGTGCTGTGAGCTTTGGCGACAGCTATCCCAAAATACTGGAGGGATGACACAGGAGAGAGAGCACACACTCAGGCACGCAAAATCACACATGCACTAGCCATGCATGAACGCATACACTCACATTTAACATCTTCCAGGCTTGGCGTGTGAATAAGCATTCTTGTTTTTATCTCTGGAGCACCTTCCTTCTTTGGGGAGAGCTACCCCAGTCTCGCGGTGAACAGCTGAGCCAGAAGCCCGGTGTCTGAGCGCTGAGGCAGAACAATGATATGACACGAGGTGCCACCTTGTCACCTGAAACAGGGACACACAGAGAGACAGCTGCCACCAGACACTGGAGCCAGTGTACCAGTGGCCTGCTGAGACAGGGGCAGGATCCTCCAAGACATGCACATGTGCATACAATTTCCAACACACTTGCATATGATCGCACAAGGCATGCAAGGCATCAGATGACATATGCAGTTAAGGATATATCCAAACCAAGGACAGATTCAAGCACAGCAATAAAGGGAGGGGCAGCAACATAAGGGAAAATAGCAGCATGAGTGGACAGATTAAAGGCAGCTGTGAGATTGGAGCATTAAGAAAGAATTGCAAGAAAAGGAAAGTCAACGGTCTAATTGCCCGATTCTGTGTCATTAAAAAGTGAGAATGATAGAAAGACACAACAGACTTTTTATGATGTTTCATTTGTTCGGAGAAAGGTCTGCTGTATCCTAACGCCGTAAATCAACAGAACTGACAGGGCAGTGACTTTGGAGGCTGTCACGATAACTCAAACTTGTAAAGTGAGCACAGCGCACCTTTACACGCTGCAAAGCAAAGAGCACTGATGGAAGCCGTACAAGGCTTTGGCAGCTGAAGATTTGATGCTTTATGTTTGCTAGGTTAGCTTTTTGGCTACCTTTACTAAAATCTTAAGCTGTAAATAGGTAGAGAAGCTGGAAACATGACTGTCAAAAAAAAAAAAAAAAACAGTCGCTGGTCATTTGTAAGTCACACAGTTTGCATGCAAGGTTGGAGAGGGATTTGGATTCAAGAGTAAAGAGTAAATTTTCAGCATTTCCAGCTGTTTGACACTGTTTAAGATGTTATATATTGTTATGTGACTATTGTCTAATATAGCAAAAGCCACTGTATTTTAGAATAACACAGACTCGAAACTGACAGTGAAACAAGCTGCATTCAAGCTAAAAGCAATCAATTAAAGGGCAATTAGTTTTGAGCTTAGGGGGAATACTAAGTTGCTCAGTTTCCTCTTCTCCATCAAAGTCTTGTGATGGCTTATTACCATCAAACAATTCTTTTAAAGTAAACTTGATTTGAAAGTGCACGCTAGTGAAAAGTTAGGCAAGAAAAATAATGAGCCCGAGCTAACAGAGAGAGAGAGAGAGAGAGAGAGAGAGAGAGAGAGCAATTGCTGAGAGAATTTAATAAAGGTCAGCGAGGTGCAGAGTAAGAAGGTGGAACACTCCTTACATGCAGGTTCATGTGAATTAATGCAAAACTTTTTTGCTTTCTGCTCGAAGGACAAAAGTTTTCTAGTGCTACCCCGTGCATTCTCATTAGCAGCTGTCATAAGAGGAAGTTGTAAAACCTCCCTTCAATGCAATGAATAAGAACCTATTTAAATCAAGATAACATTTGTCATAACATGAGCCATCTCAAGTTTGTGTAAAGTATAGAGTACAGAGACACGTGTGCTTTAAAATGAGATTCTTGCTCCAGGAACAAACCTAAGAAGAACTAATCAGTCCATGTGCAGCACACCTCATATGGAACGGACAGACTGACTTTAGCAGCCACGTACGCTTTATCAGCGTGAGGCCAATGATTAGAAAGCTTGTCCCACTGGATCAATATGCTCAGGCACCACATAATTAGCTTGGCCCTTACGATTTTCATCCACAGGACCTACAGCAGTAATTATTGCGAGAGATGTCATGCTTTAAGACACAGTCAAAATAGATGTAGTCTTATGTTCTGTCACAATCTCTATTCAATGATAATGGAAGACTCACTGCTAGAGAATATATTTAAACGCTGACTCCTGCTGGGTTGAGTAGATGAACAGGTTGGAATACACTGATGATGCTGACCTTTGCAGTGTGACCTCCTGTCGCGGATGAACCTGCAGATATAATTGCCGCTGCATGGCTGCAGTCGATGAGAGTGGCCCCACTGAGGAGGATGCATGTTATAAATACAATAGTCCAATTAGAAACCTTGTTACACCGGCCCAAGTTATCCTGTGTTATAATTATTCCTTCCATTCTGCCATCCATTGATTGAAATTCTTACTGACAATATTTTCATTTGGCTCAAAAAAATCTCTTACAATGTTCAATTTAAAATGATTTTGTCAAGCAAAGTCAATTTGTGCTATGGTAATGGCTTGGCCCCTTGCTACTTGCCTATTCTTCATGAAGGTGGTGACTGGCTACGGGCCATTGCTAAGCTTGTAGCTCATTTTCACAGGCCAAGCCGGGGGGGAACATTATGTGCCAGCTAATATAGACTCTAGGTGCTGCAGCAGAATCAATAAAATTGGACAAATGGCTGCATTTGGATATGCATTACTCTGGGACAGTGTGACCTCAATCAGGTTTTACAAATGTACAGATGAATTTGTAGACATGTCGTGATAAATTTTCTGGTATAAACTGATATTAACGGTTGTACTTTTTTTCCCTTGCATTTGCTAATATGAGAGAGTTGCATAGCAGGATCCAGTTCTTTATGGTTTAGTTTAATGTGTAGGCTGAGTCACTGCACTGTTTCAGACTTTTAGGCCTTTCGCCTGAAAGTCTTTCTGTTAAGCACAAGTAAGACTGGAGCCATGAAAGGCAGGAATTAGAAGTTGGGAGAGTTTTCAGTTTTCAACTTCTCATCTCAATTTTAATAAGAATTTTCAAGCCCCTACTTTTTAGGACTATACCGGGGTTCTTTCTCAAGCTACTTACATTGCACTAATATAATAAAAATGAACACACAAAAATAAAAAGACAGTAAATCTGAAACACTGACAAATAAAGCTTACATTTTTGTAGTGTGGAGAGCCACAACATTGACCAGATTATACATCAAATCTATATATATATATTTTTTTTCAGAATAGATAAGGTTAATTAATAAGGGATTTGTTTATCTTGTTAGTTTAATTCTTATTTTTTTATTATAAAGCTTTCATAAATCTTTGAAACCATCTACCTTGCATTGAATAAACAAGTGGCATTTCTGTGTTGCTATGTTTATCTGAAAATGTAGATTGTCCACCAACATATAATAGTTTGCAAAGAAAGCTATAGTAGAGACAACTGGTCAGACCACAGTGTCCTTCATTCTACAGTAATGGTTTCCTATGTTTCACATACTTGGATCATTTAACTTTCCTGACACTATCTATAGTATCTGTTCTTGTGGTTTAATGAAGTGTGAAATTATTGTGTTGAATCAAAAACAATGAAAAGCTAAAAAAATTCTACAATCATTATTCCAAAGAATTATGTTCTTGACAAGTTGGAGAGCGGAACTTAAAATATAGAGAGGAATCACAGCTTTTCCTGCTTACTGTGTCTTTATTTTCTTCTGTCAGGTATAGTCTTTTAGTGTGAAATTTTAATTAATGCTCATTAGTGTCACTTTCTTATTGTAGTCTAACCCAGAGGAGATTTACACTCAAAAGATAAACACTAAAATGTGTGAACTCATGATTATGTCATTTTCTTTGTCTCCTAACATAAGTATGATGACTGGAGGAGGTCATTTTGGTGGCCTACTCTAAACAAACTGGATCTGGCCTGACAGTACTTAATTAAAGTTATGTTTTCTTCAGTGCTGAAATAAAAGTTTGAACAGATTCCGCAGATCTTTTATCTCAGTCCTGGAGGAAACTCATTTTATCTTTCATTATTTGGTCTGCTCTTTTGACCTCCAACACTGAAGCAATTATTGGTTCTTTATGGAAGATATTCTTTGCTGAGGGCCACAACTGCCCAGTAAGTTTTAATCAAAGGAGGAACAATGCTTTATTATTACTTTCCCTAAGATTTTAGTTGACTTTCATCCAATTGATCTTCAACATACTGCAGAGCAGCTACAGAATTTCAGTCAAAATTGCTATATTTGTTTTTACGTGACATTTTGTATTTGTTTTAATAATTCACCCGTGTTGTCTGTAACTTTAAATGTCAGAATAATGTTGAATTGAAATGTTGTTGTTGTTTTAAAACCTAAATGCAATGTTAAGACTGGTGAATTGTGGAAAACACACTGAATACCGCTCTCGAGTGTATGCCAAGCATGGGTTAAGTGGATTATACGTTGATACGTTTTCTATGGTCTAAGGCAAACCTGCAGTGACCTCCTCAAAACCACAAGTGTGGGTAAAAAAGCCATACTAAAATCTGTACATGTACATATATCAAAGATATCTATTATGAATTTTGTGTATGGCTTAATGTGCTGTGAGTATTTATGTAACAAAATATCTATTTAATCTATATATACCAGTTTATTAAAATACTACACAGAAAAAAAATTCAATTTGCTTATATATGTTGACCTGATTCTTATTCATACTTAATCAGCCATATGAAGTAATATGCCTATTCGACATTTTTAATAGGTTTTACATGTACTTTTTACATGTTGGCTATGTTTTTATTATATATGTATATATACTTTTTTTAAAATTCAATATACACACGTAATACATTTGTTCAGGCAAGTCTATGGTTCTCAATAACATAATAAGAAATAAAACTCCTAATCTCTCTATAAACTTTGTTCTGGCAGGTATTCCATATGTGACCTTTCCCCTCTCACACCTTAACCAACGTCCATGTTTCATAAAATATTACTGATATTTAATTTCAAGTGGCTGATCTGAACATGTGTGTCAATATATGTTTGAAAGAGTAAACAGGGAGTGAAGAGTCACATTTGTCACACAGAGAATATAGAATTCACACATTAAGAGTAAGACTCATAATTGAAAAAATAAAACCTGCTGTTGTGACACTTCACTTCACCCCCTAAAGTCACCGCCATCAAGTCAGGTAAAGTTACCTGAAGTCGATCTTGAACGCAGCTTCACACTCAGAAGTGGGCAAGCTCATTGGGCGGGACAGATACCTGCCTCCAATGAAACAATGATTGGCAAAGACAGGAACCAATCACAGCGCGCTTTCTCACTGACATAATTACGTAATTGGTTTTTACGCTTCGGCGCCGTTCGCGCTTGATTTCGCGAGAAAAAGTGTGTTGGCGTGGAGGCCTCAAAGTTTGTAGCCGGTGAGGTACCAAAAACCAACAGCCTGGCGCTGGGCATTTATAGAGAAAGAAAATGGAAGAAATGTGGAGGGAACAATCATTAGGCAACCTGCAATGCACTTAACTTTGAATACTGTGTATGTTATTTTTAAAACTAGAAGAAGCCTTTTGATTTTGTGGACCCTCACGGACTTAAAACATGGACAGACAGACAGTCGGACGCTTCAAAGGTAGGAACTGGAAGTTGACACAGCTTTGTTGGTTTTTAATGGTCTATGATGCTGGTAAATATGGCTGAATTGCAGATATGTGCTAATGGCTCGACTTGGTCACCTTAGACCTTCCTGAAAGACTTTGTGTTTTTCAACCAAATGGGTTTTCTGAGGAAAAGGTAGTTGCCTGTGTTTGTTTGGTACTAGAAATGTGACTAGTCCCAACATTGTCTTTAGATGAAGGCGATAGGCTTTATCTGTAGACATCTGTAGGCCTACAAGTGTATGGTAGACATAAAGCACTGAGTGCAATGCCCCAGTGAATGTAAAGCCAGAGTGCTATGATGTGAAGAGGAAGTTAGCACAGACGCAGCCTTTAATGAGTTTCCCTGCATTTAGATGAGCTCAAAAAAAAAGCTTTGTGGATTCTAGCATTTATCTTTCATAGAAGTACGAGGGTCATAGCAGCTAAATTTACTAAAAATATAAGATTAAAAGTACGCTTTAGGCAGCAAAATGTCCCTGATGCATTTTTACAGTAGTTGGCTGATGTGGAGATAATTGAAACTAGTTCATTACTGTAAGTAGTTTAGAAGTTGTTGCACTGACAAACAACGTGTTTTTTTTTTTTTTTTGGTCCGAGAGTTTGTGGGCAACTTTTCTGTGTGGGAAATGAATGACAAATGAGTGCTTTAACCGAAAGGGCCCTGGTGACAGCAGATAATATTTAGAGATTTATGGTGTTACATAAATAATAGTCTACAGGAGCTCAACCACCCAACTCAGATCTTCTTCATGATGGAAGATCACATAAACAGACTAGTACAAATCTGTGGTGGTGATACTAATGAGTCCAAGAAAATACTTATTGATATGGGAAGTTGTTTTTGTTTTTGATAACTCCCCATGTTAATACAGTTGTGTATTAGAGATTTGTCTTCTCAGTGGAATTTCAAGATGTTGCTGTATATTCTAGCATATCCTTGAGTAAATTGGATCATACCCACTGTATGCACTCTATATATCAGAATACTTTGAGTAAGGTAAAAAGAAAATCATCTAGGCTTGCATATTACATTACATATACCCACAAAGTACTTGTCTTCACAGTGAAAGAATATTCATATATAACCAAGTCAATTCAAACAGCTCTGAGAGAAAATTTCCACTTCACAGGAAAACAAATCAGAATTTATGAGACATTAAAACCATTAAAAATGCTTCTGCAAAATTAACACACTCTAAATATTCCAGAAGATGAGCTGGCTTTCTTGTTACATGCTGTGACTTTGTATCTCTCTCTCTCTTTCTCTCCCTCTCTCTCCCCTCAATGCATGAATGAGCAGATGAATAAGCTCCATGCCTAATTTACAGATGATTTCTCCCATTAATCTGCAGTCTGCAGATGTTGTTAATTTATTTTACTCCTCTAACCTCCTGTTGTTGCAGCTGTTGGAGGTTGGAAAGGGAAAGGGGAAGTGTGTGTGCGTGTGTGCGCGTGTGTGCGCGTTTCTTGGTGTATACAGTGCATATGTAAGGTCTATATGAGCATATGTAGGTCTTTGCTTGTGCACATGTGTGTAATTGCGTGTGCATGCCATGCGTGTAAGTGCACGTTTGCGTGTATGTCGATGCTGTGCCAACGTAGTGTGGTGTCAGGGCAAAGGAACAGGTGGAGCACGAAGTGAGACATGCACAGCAAGCAAAGCCAGTTACATCTCTTTGAACTGCTGCCACCACGGGACGTGACCAGACTCTGTCTCTGCCAAATTCTTCACATCCTCACAACTATGTGAGGCGGTGTGTGTGTTTGTGTGTGTTTATGTTTATGTTTATGTGCGTGCACCCCCGTAGCATTGACCAGGGTCATGAGATACTGACATGAGTTGGATGTCACATATCAGATGGGCTGCAACTGGACTTTCACTTAAACTCCAAGGACGTAAGACCTCACTCGCACTTTAGTCTTCTGACTTGAAATGACTTGACGTCTGCCCCAAATCCTTAGATAAAAAATTATGCTATTAAAAAGTTATGCCTCCATTTGTTCCTTACTCCTGAGGCAATAACTCTTTTGAGTGTGATTGCACATTAACAGAAACAGCATATTCAGTCATTTTATTACAGCGGTTTTGGGACAAACTGAGCGCATGACTGGACAGGAGGGAGGCATTACAGGAGTGGTTTAGGAAGTTTCTGTGTTTGATACTGTTTTGGTCTGTGAATGTACTGTCTGTACTGGTATGTAATGTTCTCTCTCAGCTAACAGCCTAAGTGACGAGTGGTGCCATAACTGTCAGCAAAGTTAGACCTTTTATTCAAGAGTTCAAGAGCTAATATTTGATGAATCTGTCTTTAAATGGTGAGATGTAACCAAAACTACTGTTTGCTTATATTGTTATGGCTCTCAGTCTCCTTATTGTTCCCATTAAATACTGAATTACATTTAATTTGGAGATCACAAAATTACTTATTTAAGGCTTGAAAACCTCAGGAGTTGACATCAGCATCAACACTTCAGACTGAACTTGGTGCATTGTATGTATGTGTCACTTGTACCCCCCCCCAAATCTTGTCGGGTTTCATTGTTCTTCTAAAATTGTACTTTAATTTTAGTGTCAGTGGAAATAATATCTCTAAAACACATTATTCATAAATTATACATAATTATTTCTCTCTTTCGGGCCTGAAAGTGAACATATGAACAGGCTGACTGTGTGTGCGTGCTCTATTTTGTATAATACTCTTTTAATGAATTCACATGATTAGATGTAGAGAAAACGAACCACACAGCAATGATCTCATTCACTTAATTCAGTTTCATTTTCAGATTCTCTGATCACTCGCTTTTATAGCCCTGAAATGAGAAGTGGAGAGGGACTTCAAAGAACGTTTTTACAGTGGTAGTCATTTTGAATAAGATGATGGCAAACATCAGTATTATAAACTCAATGTTTTTTTTTTTTTGTTTTTTAAAGATAGATAATTTCATCAGTGCTTGAAATACTTAATATTATTAAGACTGAATGACACAAAAAATAAATAGTGCAATTAACATTAAAATGGTGATTTTTTTTTTTTGTGTTTGTTTGTTTGGATCTTAACTGAACAAGCATGTGCCCCTTTTTGTCTGGTAAATATAATTTGTAGGCTGGGGCATCTATGTAGCACCACCATCTGTCATTTATTGTATGTTGTGATCATAGACTTTATATAAAACTGGACAGACTGAGTGAGCAGCTCCACTGATTGTAAAAAGAAGATTGTATAGAAGTCTATGTGAAAATGGCCCTACTTCCCACTTGATTTATTTTCCCAGTAAACATTTTCCTAATGAGTTTATAGTGTTAATCTCTATTTTCAGGTACGTTTCCACTCTGTCATGACGTCGTAACAGTGTTGAACTAATTGATGTAGTACTTGGATTGTTCACCTTTTTATTGGGTCGCAGAAAGTGTCTCGTTTTGATGGCAATGAAAGCGATTCTTTAAAAATGAAGTATGGGAATGTGACATCTAATATACAGCGTAAAACCTGCTCATCACTGTGAGAAAAGACATTATTAAAGTCAGAGTCTTCCAAAACACACTGGATGAACCTGCAGCATTCCCTTCATCAGTGGTGGCATTTTAAAGACATAAAGCTCACATACACAAACCTCACACATGCGCAGTCACTGATCGTCCTCTAAGCCTTCCCGACCCCCAAACTGATAGGTTAAAAGCTAATCATATTGATAACTCATTGGTGCCATTGATCCTGCTCAGGAGTTAATTGGGTATTTCTCATTCAAGTTCACACTAATTAACCGAATTAGAAACATTAGAAACCTGAGCAGTGGCTGAATCTGTGCTTGTTATTACAGACTCACTAAATGCGTCTGGTGAAGCCTCCTCATTACCTCCACAAACATCCACAGAAAGTCTGGCAAGGTGTTAGAGAAGGGCACCGATGGGTCAAGTCTCTTTTTATCATCACAATCAACAGTGTGTGTTTGTAATCAGAAGGCGCAGCGTGGGCTCAGCCACAGTGTGTCAGGACATCCTCTAAATGTGCACTAATTAGAAACAATGACTGACACAAGGAGAACAGCTTGAGGCTTTGTCTCCCAGCGTGCGGGATGGAGAAGAGAGATGCGTTGATAACTGCTACTTTTACCTTAGCTTCATTTCTGTATGCACAGTGTTTATTTTAACTTGGCGCAGCATGTGTCCGTGGCTTTGCTGACCTTTCAAACCTGTCCTCTCGCCGTGCTGTCAGTAGCTAAATTAGCATGCAGTACCCTAAAAAACATTTTCATTCCTGTAAGGAAGTAGCACAAAATGAATCAAAAACTTAATGCTACTTTTAACAGATGCGCTATACGTCACAAATCTCTGTATGCAATGAATTGTTTTCTGGGCAAACAATTGGATTCTTTGAACACTTAATTTTTCCATTTTGTAATTGATTTCTTTACATACAGGGATTGGATGAGGCAGAAAATTAACTAAAAATTGAGTCATTAGAGGCATTTTGTTCTGGCTTGATAGACAATGAACAAAAAAAGATTGCAAAAGGTAAAAAAGGGTTTAGAAAAAAGGGATTATATCTCTGTTCTTAAAAAGTATATTTCTTTTACTCAAAGGCAGAGTGACTTCAGCAGAAAGCAACGCAGATGCTTGTGTTTCTGTCACACAGTGCTTCAAACAGTGTGTCTCCGTCATACAGCGTTTCACACCAATTGCAGAACCTGCTGCGGGGCTGACGCCCGAGGCAAATAAACGAAAACATGACAGAAACTACATGAGCCAAAACTGCTAAAAAAAACCCAAAACAGTTTCCATGCTATCATAGCCCACAGTAACAGTGTGTGTGGAGGTGGGTGCTACCTGGCAATGAGCTGGGTGGCAGCAGTGGTGAGTGATCTGAGCCCAGTGGAGCCAGAGAGGCCATATGCCCAGACTGATGGGGGGCTGAGCCACAGAGCTCTGGTCCTGTGGTCAACAGCTCAGGCCAAACTGGCAGACCATATGGAGATGAATAATGTGTGTCTTTTGCAAGCAACTCTGGACCCCCATCGCATGGTTCAGTGGCATGTTAACAAGAATTGATAAGCTGTCTGACGTCTCCTGTTGCATGATTATAATCTTACTTAAGGTTGAAAGCTTTGCCGCTCCAAATATGTACTATATGGACAAAAGTATTTACAAGTATATACAATACTTTTGTCCATATTCTGTATATGGCTATATGGTTATAACAAGAATGTGTTTCTATTACTGAGTCTACCCTCAGAGTTAAAAATGTGGTGGACCAAACATTATTTACCACCTCAGTATAACAGCAACACAAAATGTATGTTCTCTGCAATGACCATGAAGTCTAAATTGGCTTCATCAAAAACCAAACTTTACACTTTCATCAAGGTAGGATTCATTGTAGGGCTGTGTTTAGATTTAGCTAGGCTGACCAAATAAACTGCCAACAATGGAAGGATATGTGAAATGTCCTCTGGCTGAGGATAGTGGTGCACATTTTCACATTCATTCTGGAAAGACTGGAAATAGAGAGCTTGAGGAAGAAGTTAAAGCTCCACACCGTTGTGGCCCGTCACAGCAAGAGCTAGCTGTGAATGTTGGCTTGGCAGTTTTACAAATTACACACATGGTAAGACACAGACGGACCCTCCCCCAGCACAATGTAAAGGTGTAGGAGAAAGGGGTTCTTTGTGGAGAATTATGTTAGCTGTGTTTTACAAACTTCTGAAAAGAACATGAAACTTCCTTGACTCAACCTCCTTCAAGACACCTTCAGGGTCACCTGGCTCCACAAAATGCAGCTCCATGTAAAGCTTTGACGTGTGAAAGGGGAGAATTGGCAGCTGAACAGCACTGCATATGAAATGCAAACAAACAGTTAACATAGACATGACTGAAAAGACTTACTGCTAAAAATAAACCGACACAGGTCTGTTATGTTTTCTCCAAATGGAACATAAAATTTGACTGAAAATTGACTTGGCATTTCGGGCAAATGACAGAGTCCTCTTGTCCGACAGAACAAAATCACTAGAAAGAGGGCAAGTGTTGGTGTTGACCTCCACAGTGTGTCCTGTTTCATAACTGTCGTTTTATCCGGAGGAAAAATGGCAATGAAAGAGGGGAAAGAAAAAAAAATGCTGCATTTTTTATTGTCGTGTGCAATGAGGCACAGCAATCATCTCTGCAGTCAGAACCAGGCCAGTTGAACTGGTGGTAGAATACCACATGATAATAAGTGGCCCATTAGGAGCATTGGCGAGAGGTACCATGCTGTGCTGCTGTAATAGACTGAATAATCAAGATGCCCGCTCTGGCAGTAATAGAAGCTTTGCAGCACTGTGGAAATAGTCCATTCTGAATTAGATGCTCATCTGTGTGGGGAAGTGAGCATGTTTGTGTATAGATGTGCATGTGTGAGTAGCTGAATAGATAGAATTGCCACTCCCAGATGGGGCCACCATTTAGACCTCATGCCTTTAGTGAAGATTAGATTTCTGTAGGATTTCTATCTTATGTATGCATCTACATGTCTGATGTGTACAAAGTCTCCAGGGTGTGAACTTTTAGCTGCAAAATTTTGTTACAGTGTGTGTGGTATAGCAAATGTCGGCTTTGTGTGTGTGTGTGTACTAGGGTTGTATGTCTCTCCTTGCGATACCGATTATCTTAGAGACTTAAATTTGATTTAGACTCGTCTACATTCTGTATTGTAATAATAATGAATATTTTAACACTTTTACTCCCACCTTAGTTTAGTATCAAACCATTCCAGTTATATTTAAGTATAGATATAAGGTAAATGGATTGTATTTTCAAAATCCAAATTTGGTCTGATGTGATCTAAAGCTGACAAATCTTGAGTGAGATTCGTGCATGAACACAGAATGAAACACACATGGGGCAACTGAGGTTAAGTGCAGGGAGGCAAGACGATGGAGAAAACCCTGACAAAATCAAACACCTGTACCCCTTGCAGTGAAAGAAATAACATAATTAAATGTGTTGACCGTCCTAAAATGGGCCTTGTCAGTGCTCAGAATAAACAGGAATGGAAAGGCAGAGTCCAAATGCTTTAGTTCAAGCCAGTGGAAAAACTCCAGGCTTATTACTTTAAGCAAGGGATTTCAAAGACATGTGTCAAATGTCACAGCATTTAAATAACATTTAATTGAAGTGCCAGTGAGATAGAGAGGATTACAGCCATTATTCATGAAAGTGCAAATGCAAGTTAGCATCAGAGAGCTAGCGTATTTTTATTTATTTATTTTTTTGTATTAGAGGAGCATATTTAGCTGGGAAAATAAACCGACCATAGCTGCCACTTCCTGGGGAAGTGCAAGAATCCTATTTTAAACTCGCAGCCTGTCAGTATTCTGCCTTTGGCTTGGCAGTATATTATTATCGCACATTTTCTGCAGAATTTCTGCAGACATGGATTGTTTATGATGGAAGTGTGGTTATACAAGATGAGTCTGCTGCTCACCCTCCCCTGACCTCTGTGGAAAGTTGAGAAAACCAGCAGAGAACGATCTTTCAGAAATCAATAAAGCAATATAATTTTTATTGGCATTTATGAAAGAACTTACAACCCTAAAGCCACAATCTCGCAGTCATATAACCATTATGACCAGAGTCAAAGAACAGCATTTTGAAGCAGTTTAATGTTAATCGCTGACAGACATTGCCTTTCTTTGCCAGCTACAGCTCAGGCTTCAGCAGATGTAATGAAAATAATACGGTTCCCATCACAATCTCCTGTGCAGGTTTCATTTTGAGCCACTCAGGGTGTTATTTTTGCACCGCATAAACAACTCCAGCTTTCATAAATAATATCTCTCGGTGGATAAAGGAGACAGGCAGACAGATGCCGTCGTTTTTAGTTGGCACCCAGTGCGTGTCGATGTCCTGACTCTCTCTCTCTCATACACTCTGCTCCTGGCTCCTGCAGCCGTCCATTTGTCTGTCATTCTGTATGGGTTGTAAAAGGAGTAACAGCCCCTCTGCCATGACGGTTGCTCTCGCACATATTCAACACTTTGACATTAATGTGCAGAGCAACAAATGCATTTAGTGAAAGACTGAAGCCCCCCACTGCATTTGTGGGGCTTCAGACTTCTTAGGTTTCTTTCTTCTCCTGCTGTTTTTCCTTCATATTATTGTAAGAGGTCCATGTCAAAGTGAATCGATGACAACATCCCAAAAATGCTGTGTTGTTCATCTCAGCCAAGGAAAGGTAAACACTATCATTGGTCATGAAAGAGACGAGTTGTCACAGGAACAAGGAGATTTGTGGAAATCATTTTTCTCACACTTCTCCTTCCCATTACTTGCCGCTTGTCATTGTCAGATCCCAACGTCTTTGGTCTTCACAAGGCTCCTTTCAGTCTTGTATTACCTCGCTCCACGAGGCTTGTTCATCCATATGCATGCCTTGTTCAAGGTAATAAGGTATGACACTCCTGAGTCTCCTGTGCATCAGCGTGTATGCCCAGCAGTTATGTGTGTGAAAATTAAAATCAATGAAAATCTGTAACGGTTGAGGTAGTCAAGGTTTGCTGTAATCTTCATTGAATAGTGCTCCGAACCTGTCGAGGCGCAGTGGGCGGAGTGAAGAAATTTTATCATTTGGGGCAGTTCTTATTGCCCTGCTGTTTGAAGCGACAAGTCACAATACAAAGTCAGTGTATATAAAATCTTGATCTTTTTGACCTTTTAATCTTAAGTATTTTATTAGAATTTGCCTTTGTTTTATATCATTGTAAATTAAATATCTTTGGGTTTTGAGCTGTTTTTTGTTTTTTTTTTTGTTTTTGGTAAAACAAATGGAAATCGCTTTAGGCAACAGGGCCTTGTAATTGTACTTTTCTGTATTGTTTTGACATTTCACAAACTAAACAATCACAATGCAGAGATCATACAGTACAGAGAGACAGGGAACACTCCTACAATGGCTGCGTTTCTGGCTAGAGTTTGAAGGCCAGACTTCATCATGTCGTACTCCTCGTGTGACCTGCTCTTGCTCATACTTACCAGCAATGGCTGCCAAGTGAGAAACACACCCGGTGTTCTTCACAAAAGGTCACGTAGAGGTCTGCTTGAGAGATATAAAAGGTCAGCCTGGCTTACCACTGAGATTAAAGTGACCTGTCTCCACCCCAGGAGAGAGTGATTAAGAGCAGGCCACAGACAGCTGCAAGGCTTGAGGTGCTGGAATGTGGTCACTGATGGACAGTCTGTGTATATGTGTGCGTGCTCAGGCATACCAACAGTGACACTGTCACAACAGCCACAGATGCGTGAATTAACACCAGGCCATGGCGCATACGTTCCAGCTTTGAATTCAGTGGCACGCTCAAGCTAATGTACAGCTGCTGAGTGAGAGCTGTTGGTTCGGTAGTTTGACCGCAACAAAGATGATGCTAGAGGGGAAGTTTCGAGATGTTTTGGCGCCGTTGCATAGTATGAACGCCAAAACTGAGAAAGTCTGGGTCCAGGCAAAAATTGTGAGGTGAAATGTCAAAAGTGGTTAAAAGTATTTAGTGTTAGCTATTGGTTGTGATGCTAATGTAACATGTAAAATCCCATTAACATGCTAAGTCATTTGTTAATGTTAACATTTATAGCAGTGAAGAAGTGAAGTGTTTAAGATAAGTAAAGCAGGTGTTATTTTGTCCACAAACGTTCATGTTCGTTGGGGACTAAGTGAAAAGTTAATGACAGTAGTTAGCGACTGGTGCAGCGCAAAAGTATGACAACTTCAACCTCGAGTGGAATTGGATTAGTAGTTTCCTAAAAATGGTTGTTTAGCAATCAGTGCATCTTTCATTAGCTTGCCAACGAAAACAAAAATTATTATGGCACCATCCAACTGGTGCATAGTTCCTCTTGATTATTATGCCATAAGAACGTGAACCAAATGACAGGCTTTATCAGGTCATTCTTATTAAAACTCTGTCAATATCATCTCCAGGTATTGGTTCATTTGTCTTTACAGAAATCAAATTCACATCTGCGTGTCTAGATTACGCAAACAATGGCACAGATTCAATAGGTTGAGATGCATCCTGTCACAATCAATGCATCAAATTAACCACCATTGATGGTGTGTCAGACATTTTCTCCCACTGCCATTACCATAATTACCATTTGTTGTATTATTGACAGTCTGTCATGAGCTCTCTAGCTGAGAGAATAAAGCAGATGGACAATGTAGAGAGAGAAAATCGACCAAAGGGAAAAAAAAAAAAAAAAAAAGATTCCCTAAAGATTCTGGAATATTAACATTCGTTGCACTTCTTGTGCTGTGCACAAATCCTGAGAGCTTATATTATAAACTGCTTATTCTATTTGTGAATGAGTGGAAGATCAAATCTCCCCACCCATGTGTAAAAACAACGTGCATCCCGGGATGGCAGACTTACTTCAAAAATGAAACTTCAGCAATTATAATTTGTAAAATGAGATTAAACAAACAAAGATTGACGTGTAAACGGGGAGCAGAGACTCTGCTATAAATAAACCTTACTGAAGCTTTGCTGATGTCCCTGATTGTAAATCGCTTTGGATTAAAGCATCTGCCAAATGAGTAAATGTAAACAAACCTACGAGTTTAACTTTATAAAATGTGGGTATGTAAAGTTTTTCAAGTTGCCTCTAGTTTTTTGGTAGTGTGAGTTAAAATTAATATGTATATGGGGAACAAAAGCTCCATGTAGTCCTATATATTTGTAATTGAATTTACTGAGATCCTTTTGATTCAATGGCTGTCATCCCACATTGAAGCCATTTCTTATGAGATTTCTCATCTACAGTCTCGGGAGACCATGTGCTCACGTCCGAAGCCGTTTGACTCCGCGATCAGCTAAATCTGAATGTCACTTTCCTGCCGTCTCCTGGACTTCAGGAGATCTGCTGTGATTTGGTCTGGCGCTCCGTGGATGCTTGCTAACCACTGTTTCGATGTGTGCCTCGGTTTGACGGCTGGACACTAAGACGGGTTGTTTTGCATTCAGAACACACTCGCATTGTGTTTGTGTCAGAGAGGTTTCCATTACCTGACAGGAGACCCAGAGAGCTTGTCTATGATCCCCATGGCAACATGACACATGGAGATAGTAGACCAGATAGGACGAGGATGTGAGAGATATTGTGATGTTGAATGCTCTTCTTCCTCTGTAGTGTCTGTTTCCCTTGTAAAGACTTGAGATATCAGTTCTACATTAAGATTTTCATTGTCTAAATGAAACACTACCAGCCTCTAAATAGTGGGCCACTTATCTAATTAAATTCATCCACATCTTTCTTAATTCTGAGATTCTGTAAATTCAATTGACCTATTATAATGCTGCAATGCTGAAGTCATGCAAAGCTGTTGCCATTAGGCACATTTGCCTTTACGTGAATGATATGTATTACACAGCTGCCCTCCTCCTCTTTGTAGTGTAAATATAGTTGTAATTATTTCAACTGCAGGGTGTCCAGGGTGTGTAAAACATGTTCAGTTTGGATATGCAGGGAACTGATTGAAGTCTATTGCTTCCAATGTGTAAGCATGTGATGAAAGCATCCAATGCAAAAAGGAAGAAGAAATTGGGGGGGGGGGGGGGTCCTAAAGCCAGGTTCTTAACTCAATTTACATTTTTGTGTTTGAGAAGCATTTTATCACATATTTAAATATGTGAGAATGCTACTTTCAACTCTGTTATTCCCTCCTGAAGAATGAGAAACATTAGCTACAAAGCAGTAGTATCAGTGTCCTTTCATGCATTAACATTTCTTTCTCTCAATCAGATCTATTTTTTTTATTTGTTTCATCATATCAGTGGCTCTATCTGGTTTGATACATTGTCACTAAACCAGGCTATGCAGGATTCATTTATGGTTGTTATTAACATAACCCTTTTCATTTATACCATCCTGAGGACTGGAATATGCATGTGTTTTTGTGTGTGTGCCTGGTACAGGCCTAATTATGTCTTATTATTATTGTTCAGATTCATATTTTAGCAGTTTAAAAAAAAAAAAAAACACCCTGCATTGAAGAAAAAAGACCTGGCATTGTTGAGTCTTTGTTTTTCAAAATAAAAGTCTCTGTTTTTTCCATGTTTTTACTGGTGGGAACAAATGCACATGTTCTAAATATTGAGATTTATGTATAACCCTTTCAATATGTAAACAGTTTCATGCCACCATATTCATCCTGAACAGTGATGGTGCAGGAATTCAAGTAAGGTTGAATAAGCTGAATGCAGAATAAGATGGATGAAGTTAGATGGCAGAATGAGACAATAAGCTCGGAGGGTGACTAGCAGGAGAAATATGATGGAGAGCAGTAAGTGGAAAAGACGGGATAACGGGCATCATCAAGGTCATAATGTTTCAATCAGAGAGCTCTGCTGTTCTGTTGCAGATCAGGGTGTAAACGCACAATTAAAATGCAGTTCACAGGACATGGACGCTGTGGGAAATGAGGCGTTTTGTGAAGACACACTCTAATAAATTCTATGTACAAGCCCAATGCAGCCTGCTCCATCCCAGCAAACCTGAGCAGCTTCCACAAGATGATTACAGTTTGTGTCCATGGTGAGTGCCTTGACAGACAGTCCATTAGTCCACTTTAACATTAATCTCCATCACTGCACTCCCCCTATCCTTCTCCTCCTTCCCCAATCCATTGTTTCTAAAATGAAACTACTCACAACATTTTAGTGGATTGATTGGGGCTCACTACCGCCATCTAACAAATTGAGGTTTGACCTAGTGATGATCCATCTCCGTTAATCCAAACGATCCAAAATATAAAGTAGCCTCATAGACTATCTCCCTCCCACCCTGTCCTTTCTGCAAATTCCACTCAGTTTATCCACAAGGCCAATTATTGGCCTGTCCCTTTGAATGACAAAACGCCAGGTTTATCCTATTGATTCCTCCTATACAATCAAGAATTTTACAGAAAAACAGAAAATCCCTTGCAGTATTCTTGAATGATCCTGACTGCAAAACGCCCTAGTAAACAAAACAAAAAAAAACCAAAAATGTTTTTCTTTCATTTTAATATGCTATTCTTGGAAGACTTCTTCCAACCAAATTTTTCTCATCACTTATGCCGCTACCAATGCCCCCATTTCATTCTCCTTGTACTCACTTTAAATGCTGAGGCTACATTCAAAAGTTGCTTGTTGGAAATGGACTACATGCCAGCTCTCTGCTCTGACAATGCTAGATGTTTTCCTGTTTTTTTTTTTTATTTTATTTTTTATTTTTTCTGTACCATCCTGGAAATTACCATGGCAGAGTGACCTTCCTGCTCCAGAGCAGCAGTCACTTACCAACTTAATTTGAAGGAAGAGAGCTAATCTTTCACAATGTGCTTGTTATTCTCTTTCTATTTACACACATTCTCCTCATTTATCTTGAAATTTTAATGCCAGCTGAAAAAAAAAATTAAAAAAAGCCTGATTGTGGCTACAATAAAGAGTTCTTTAATTTAGATAGTACAAAGAGCATCTCCCTGTGTGTCATTTACACGTAATAATGAGGATGTGTGCTTTGCAGTCAATTAAAATCGACACTTATGTGTTATAGATCACAATATTCATTCAAAAGATTAACACGATGCACATTCTGAGATCACCTTTTACTGTAATTTGACTATCCACCAATGCCTCTTGGGAATATTTACGCTAAAATCTTATGCAGTGGTGCACATTTGTAAAGACACATATTTATTTCAGGTCTAACCACAGCAGAAATGCTTCTGCTGCTGTGGGATATATATATTCTACTGAAAACTGAGTACACAAACAAACACAAGGGAACACACACCAAGAGAGAATTGGTTTCTGGCAACGTCTTCACTACAATTTAGCCAATGATACAATTGTAATATAATGGCAAAGTGTAGCTGTGAATGGATACAAAAGCAAATGTCAGTGACTGCCTCGTTTAATTTCAGCTGTCATCCGACATCAGCTTCAGCATCTAACACTGGCTTTGTATGTGCGCAGTCACACTCATTAGAGAGAAATCAGTTGGCTTCCCCTCCAATCTGTGAATATAATGGTTTTTCTCCATATTTACATAACATTACTGACCATCACTGCATAGTCGGCGACATTGTATCCGTATCGATTGCTGTGCGGTGAGGCTCCCATGTTCCCACGTGTAGCTATGAAGAGGCAATCATCTCTCTATCTGTAAACCAGAAGGCTGATCCAAAATCTGTTTTCCAGCATTAATTATTTACTCTGTTGACTGAAGGTTTTACCTGAAAATATGCTGTTGAAAGAAAAGTATTTTTTTTTTTTTTTTTAAAGCCTCCATTTATACTCATCAAACAAATTACTCCTATGTTTAGCAAATGATTACAGGACAAGAGGTGGTCAAGCAGTCCATAATCTAAAGACTATTGAATTTTAACCACGTCAGAACCACACGGCAGATTCGTATGCACTCGAGGGATATTAACGTGTAAGCCAGTCAACAATTATATCAAATTAGACGACCAAATATAAAATGTTTGTCCATATTCTCTAATGACACACCACTGACTTCTGTCACTGTTTTCTGAGACTAACACAGATCATAGTGACAAACAATCTGTTTCGTGAAGTGACAATGCTGTGGTTAAGGTTTGGTTAGGTTCAGGTAAACATCATGGTTTGGGTTAAAATAAGGGTAAAGTTAACAATTCCAGTCTGACCTCCTTTGGCTTTGTCACTTGAATGTGAATATATTTGTTTTTGGGACTGATATTGTTGCTTTTCTTGGGGAGACAGTCTCATGATAGTGACTGAGAAATTGTAAACATTCCCTCCTCGCTTCGAAATCCATAATTTGAACATGCCATAACTTGCTGTGTGAAATAGATCGCATTCACACGCCTAATGATTTTGACAAACGGCGGTGAAGCTCAACCCAGCAAGTTCACAGGCTTACTTTCAAGTGTTGAAACAACATCAAGTGGCTGCGTGACATCAACATTGTCAATCTTATTCTAGGGAGATAATTTAGACGAAGGAAAGGAGCAACTGTCGCATGCCCTGGAGCAAAACATGTGGTCAGAGACTTGTTCCACCAGAGGACCATTTTATTGTATCTTATGGAGGATTCTCAACACCCTCCCCAAAAGCTTGGCAACAAGCTGAGACGATGCATGATTTATCCAAAACAAAACACCTACGGAGCAACGTTGTCCATGCTGCGAAATGCATAGAGATGAGACTACCACACGGAGCTGAGCAGTTTACATTTCTTTTGTTTTTACCTAACTCCACAATCACATATGCTGGGGCTTGGCCTCTTTATATGGATGTAAAATCTGACATATTAAGCTTAATAGCCACTTTATCCCATCCAATATCACATAAAATTGATCCATAAAAAGGCTTATAATCTTAACACCCTCAGTAAATCTAGAATAGCACAGACAATTGAAAATATTTCAAAATGAACATAAATAGGTCATTATTTTACAGTTATGTCCCTAAAGTCCTTGTCTGCTGGAGCAAGGACATTCATCAAAGACTGCTAGTGTAAAACAATAATCCCTATTTACAGTAATAATCATAATTTCTAGAGCTGTAACTATTAGATGATAGTACCCATGGAAATCATTTCTGAAGAGAAGTGGGCATCCTGAGGAAACAAAGGTGTCGTGCTGCTTATGAGTCGCACTAGATGAAAACACAAACTCCCCCAAAATGTCCAAATGCTAACCACAGCATATTATTCAGTATCCCACTGCGCTGTGAATAAACCAATGGTCTTACTTGCAAGTCTTGTAATTGCTTTTGAGAATTTTTATTTATTTTTTTGTCCTCATCCTAATGATATATGAAAAAAAAAAAAGAACCCCCAGAAGAAATAGAGAGATTCTTAAATCTGCTTTTTAACATGTTTACTGATGAAAGAGAGTCTTGGAAAAAGGCTAAACAATCTTTCTGTGGAAATCTTGAAGAAAACATTGCTACCCTCTTGGTATGTGAGCAATGAAGACCAAAAGACAATGCTGTTTTGATCTATATCTATATTTATGCTCTGATACATAGAATTGTTTTTTTTGTTTTTTTTTGTTTATGACTGTTATCGGTCCTGTTGGAATACATGTATTTTTCCAGCAGTGAAAATGCTGATGCAAACATCCCCCCACAGAGTACAGATATCATACATATAGTAGGAAATAAGTTGTAAGTTGCAATACTGAAATGAGCAAAATGCCAGCAGTGAGCTATAGTTTTCTTACTGTCAACAAATCGCATGAAAAGAGCATAGTGTAGTTTTTGGGGACTATTTTCAAATGAGGATCGATTAACACATCTGTCGAACTGGTGAGTTTTTATGGCATTGGATGGTGTAAGTGGGAGTGCCTCAAAATTAACGGTAATTGATTTTAACAATGGAACATGGCACTCTGGCAACTGACTCAGGGGAATGGAAATAAAACAATCTCACTGTTTATTTGCTGGATGCAAAGGTCTGCAATTATTTGCTAATGTAACAGTTTTGAACTGCAACTTCTTGGTGAGTTTTTCTTCCCCCAGGTGACACCAAAAAAAGATTTAAATAACGTACATTGCAGTTGCTGTTGCTCTCCTTCACACATTGTCTCTTCCATGTGCCCTTCTTTCCCTCTCTCTCACACCTCCAAATACAGACTTGTCTATTTTCTTCCTCCTCTCCCAGGTCTCTGCCCCCACATCTGGTTTAGTTATGGCTTGACAGGCTCAACATGTCCCTAGATACTAAGAGACAGAGGAGTTAGAGCAATTAAAATGAAACATCTTATCTTTTGTGTGCATGATGTGCTAGTCCGATGCCAATATGCCTATATGTTATACATCCAATCTGTGAATGTTTGAAAGTTAAATTTAAATGTGTGTCTGCATTTCAGGCATTAGGTATGTAGGGGGATAGATATATATACACACACACTAATTAACACATGGAACATCTTGTTCATCTCATTTTCACAGAAAAAGACATAAAAAGGCTCATATATGGCATGAATCAACCACAAATGACATGTGTGTCACTCTGCGACAGGATGACATTGTAGGGTTGCTGGTGTGTAAGAATGGCTGTCATTGCAAGCAAAAGATGTTTGCAGGCTTGTCAGGACGTATGACACATTGGAGCACAGTTTTGCCACAGGCCTGAGTAAAGCTGCCATACATAGAATAAACATAGACATGTTTTGAAGGTACGCCTGAGGTTGTAACGTCTGCTCTGTACCCATCCTGCTCTGGTTTACTTGCTACTGACTGCTGTGACTCACACAGTGACTTACATGGATATGGTGAATGTTTTATTCATTTGTACCTCATCAAATCATTCTCAATCACAGAATGAGGAAAATGTTTATATGCAACAAGGTTCATGTGATTAGCTGCTTACATAGCTGCAGACTGTAACCATGTAATTGGAGAATAATTCAGTAATTCTCCTTTCGTGTGGATTGAGAACCAGAAAAGTTGCATGGACAGGGTGTTGGACAAACTCCCACGAACACGCTGCTCAATCATAGCGCTGAAACCACTGACTGGGTTTAATGTTGTGGCTGTTCTGTGAACAGACACACGGGTTTTACATTGATGGGCTGACTGGGCTCTTTTGACTTTACCAGCAATGCTTCTTATCACATCATCACCTTAAATGTCCTGCTGCTAGAGTGATTGTGTTTGTCTAAGAGAGTAGTGCTTTTATCGTGTGCATGTGTGCACTCATGCTGTTTTGTTGCTAAAGCCGGAGGCTGCAAATAGCCCCTTCCCCCCTCCCCCTCCTCCTCCACTTCTCTTTTGGATAGAGGCCTCATAGAGAAGTTTATGTCATGTCATGTTTAGCTTAGTTTTTTTTTTTTATCATTATATTTGTAGAATAAAATGTCTTTGCAATCACCGGACTGCCTAAGTTGATGATGTACCATTAAGCTACACCGAGAGAACACATTGCACTCTCACTAATGCGTTTCATACATTAACATAATATTTCAGTTGCTTTAATTTCCTGTATGCACTGGATGATATAGAATGGATATGGGACTATGTTATGTTTTCTTTGGCTAAGCTATCCATAGAGAATTATCATAATGGATTTGACCATGTACTATAAGATAACTGCTATTATTGCCCTCTTCATGCTCTATTAGACCTGAGATGTTGTCACAATGTTAGCTCTGTGGTTATGCTACAGCCATCTGGTGTTTTAAATTACTTTATATCTTATTAACTAACTAACTAACAAGTATCTATGTATTTATCAAGCCTGTAGTGGCAGACTGAAAGTTATTAATTAGCTGGTGAACATAGTGGAGCAATCTGTTAATAATGTTAATGTTGATTGAGTATAGCCTAGAACAATTATCCACGTACTCTATTTTGTTCAAATTCTGACCTTAGAAAAGCAGCTTTGTCATTCTTCTACCTTTTCTTTGCCCTTTGCCAGATTCTTGTATCCATCCCTACATCTAATTTAAGCAACACGCTAGTCACGGTATCCCGAGGCAAGAGGCAGCTCTAGTGATGCGATGTCAGAAATAAAACTCGTGGATGTGTTTGATAGCCTCTGCCGCTGTTTGTAGAAGAATTTCCAGTGTCAGTAAATTTTGTGGTTCAGGACTCATAGATGCCATATGCCATTGCTGAATAGAATTAACTCATTTTAAGTTCATTGGTGAGTGGTGAGGTTTACTTAGTTAGTTTTGAGTATAGGGAATTTACATTAACTTCAAAAAGCTTTCTCACCTCCTCACATTTGTAGTCAGGACTGACGGTACCAAACTTTGCCCTGTTGCCAAATGCCAAGCAGCTTGCCCAGGACCTGTGTTGTTAAAAATGCGACTAGGTAAATTGTGCACTCCGCTGAAGGTTGGTTAGTGTGTTGGTACTTAGCTGGTGTTAGGTTTTCTGGCACCAAACCACCCAGTGTTGGTTGGTCCAAGTACTGTGTATGACAGTGAAATTAATGAGAAAGCTTGGGTTAACAGATGAATGGAGGCAGTAATGAAGCACCTGAGCGTGATTAAGCACTCTGGCAAGGCTACACTTGTGTATAACAGAACAGGTGAGTTGAGCATAAATGTGTGATATGACAACTGATCTGATCTTGAACATGATGTTTTTCAGGAACTGGCTTTAGTCACTGTTATTACACTAATTGCTGAATTGTGCTAAAATAATTGTTTTTTTTTTTTTTTTTTAAGTATCTAATCTTGAGTGTCCCTTAGCACAGACAATTACATTGTGTACTGTACATCAGGGATGAGAAAACAAGCAGGGTCCTGTGTGTGCAGCTTGAAAGGACAAAGTGAGCAAGATGAATTCACTGAATATTCACTGTGGTTGTGTAAATGGGCTTATAAACATTTTCTATGTAAAGATAAAGTGTAGTCATGTTGTCCTGACAATGACATCACACCCCTCTATTTGTGTAATCTTTTTTTTTTCCTTTTTTTTTGGGGGGGGTCTGGTTCCAACGCATGTGCATGTGAGTCCCTCCTGTTAAAACGTCAATCTTTCCTACTTTTGAAAACACACAGGAACCACCCACACACATGCTGGCAAAGTACAGTATGCAGCATTCAGGTTAAGGCAACCGTCCAGAATTTCCTCCACTGACATCACTATGTTTTCATGTTAAACAGCCTCCAACGCAGAAAGAGATATGACCAGACCAAATCCTGGTTGCCCGGTGGACTGTAAAAACATCATTGGTTTTTACCTGCTCCGGCAGTGTTACTTTATCAGCTCCATCAACGTAATTTGTGTCACCGGCTTTCTTTCCCTTTCCAAACATGGAGCCAAGGCTGGTCTGGCTTTAGTAAGATGGAGAACACTATGAGCTGCTAAATAGCTCCAGCTTTACTCAAAACTGGCGTTTCCTCTCCTCCATGTGGAAGTAACTTGATGCCACATAATGTTAGATGTCTAGTTTCATTACTGACTAGCTACAGAAGGTATGGTAATGTTAGCTAACTTGATGTAACCCTTATTTGTTTAGCAAATTTGGTTCTCGCTCCCTGGTTAACTGTCAGTATTCCTCTGGAGTGTATCACTGCAATGCTAGCTAGATAGTTTTTTGTTGGTTGTCTTGTACACAAGGTAATTTAGACGTGCTTCTTGTTGTATGTTTAGTAGCCTCTTTCCGCTTGGCTTCGTAGCACCTTCCTGACTGAGAATGTGAAGAGGTGGGGTGAAGTTTGCGTCTGAACGGAGGCCTGAAGCGTGGCTGAAGGATTTGTGACATCTAGTGACAATAGTTTACAAAACCTTTCACATAGCTTCAAATCACTCATTTGCCTCAAAGGGCCTCCTCTCTACAATGAAGACCTGCTGTACCAGAGGTACAAGGACACACATTGACACAGAAGATGGAGAGTCAGAAATACCACGAGGTGAACTGGGTTTAAAAACAAAACATTCTGTTCTTCATATTTTGGGACTGCAAGTGTTTGGGAGAGGCCTAAAGATTACCATGGGAGACAAAACTAAAAAGAATGAGTGGGGAGGAAGAAGTGTCAAACCTCCAGAGAAACAGCACATTTCTATAATTTGCATAAGTGTATGCAATTATCTCTAATGAGGCACACAAGAAGGGCCACAACATGCTCTTCTTGTAAAACCCACTGGGATACATGGTGTGGCGTTAGAGAGAAGCAGTGGCTGCTCTGATGATTTAGATCTCTGATGAAGCAATGACATTACAGGCCAATTCATTTGAATGCTGGAGAAACGTATGTCATAAAAAGGGCTTTTATTTGTGTACATATCCCCCTACCGTGTCATAAACAAACATTTGCACCGTGTTGTACCATGTATAAAACACCAACACTGTAAGTGTATCGCTGCTTGCTCAATCGTCCATATAAGCCATTGTGCTATTCTCGAAGATGTTTTTGATTTTAATTTTGTTTGGCATCACTGATTTCGATCTTGTGATGCCACTTGCTGTGAGTCTTCTGAGTCATTTCCACATGAAAAACACAGGTTCTTATGTATTATGTTGTATGAAGAAAAATTGCTGTGCATTTTGCTCAACACACAACACCTACACAAAAAAAACTTTTTGGTCTTTGTAGTAAGTAAATAGTAATATATTGGGGATACAAATTATTTTTCCACATTTGTGATTGTGTTCACTTATTTATTTATTTATTTTTTTGAGAAATACATATGGTCAGTTCGCACTTTTGTAATTACTGGATTACAGTCAGTGGCATCGTAGTGTATATGGTGTATATGCACTGCTGTGTATATAAAAATGGATGCAGATACAAGGGCTGCAAAGTAAAGCCGATCCTGAAGTGTCCTAAAGGTGCATTCTATCTAATGACCATCAGTGGGCGACTCCACTGGTTGCAAAAAGAACTGTTTGTATAGAAGTCGATGACGAAATTGCCCTAAATCTCTGCTTGATTTATCAGCTGAGTAAAAATTTTAGAGTTTATGGTGTCACTCGCTAGTCAAGCCTGCAATGCAATGCTAATTTTTAAAATAATGGTGGCATTTAGAGGAAATTGGATGATAAGGTAGGGTATGCATGAGTGCGTGTCTACCGTGTGATTGACAGACCATACCACACATGGCGACCTGCCCGACTGTCATTCCTTCTCAGTGCCAACACTTTCCTCCAAATGTGGTTTCTTCTGGTAAAAATAACCGACATAGCAATGGCCAAATCACTAACTGGAGGCTTCAAAATGGCAGATCACAAACCATTGGGTGACGTCGTCATGGTGGGTTGCCACTTGTGTGGCACCCATCATTGTTGTGAATTAGATTCCTTTTTTGACACAGTTACAGTAATGTCTGGCTTATAATGTCACATTATTTATTCTCTGTTTTTTTATTAAAATTTGATTAACCTCAGATGTCTTTGAAAAAATTGTATTATTTATATTTATTTTCACTATCACCACATTTTGGTGCACAAATTACTGAATTCTTTATTTGAGTATCTTCAAAATTTGCTATATAGATTAATTTATTTTTTTGCATCTGTTATTTTGGAAAACTGTCCTATGAATAAAGTTTTATTTGCTTAATGCTGTTTGGACTCATAGTGACTTTTGAACCCTAGTATCACAAGAGCTATCTCATAAGAGTTAGCTATCCTTTGAATGTATTTATATGGATTTCATTTATGCTTCCACTGTGATGGAAGAATAAGGATCTCATGGTGTTGTTTTCAGCAGAATACACAGAGATTTATCCTCTTGCATATGTGAGTCTTGTGAGTCAGTTGAAAATGAAAACCTTGCTATGTGTAATTCCCATGAGCATTTGCATCAGCTGTGTACTCTCTGGGTTTTAGCATGGCCAGCTATTGGAGGAACAGTAACACATGTTTGACATCTTTTGTTTGAGGTTTTCATAGTTGTATACACACAAGTGTCTCTTTGTTGTCATTTGCAGGGACAATGTGTTGACTCACTTACATTCCTAACCTTAACCCAAGCTTATATCTACTTTTGACTCCTCTCCCTGCAAATGAATGGCCTGTTTTCTGTTTTTTGTCCTGAAATGAGACGCAAAGCTTTACAATCTGGCTCTCTGAACAGATTACACCATTAGTGCAAGTACACTCACATAGTGACAGTGTGTTTCACTTGCACCTGGACTGCGTTACACCAGAGAGTAGACAAAAACCTTACCACGCAACCCAGCTGAAAACTGCTTTGAATCCAATTGACAGAATCTCTCAGTTTCTAGGTCATCAGTTCCCCATGGGGCCTCCGTGTAACTGGTGAAAGAACACAAAAAACAGCACTGTTAATGCAACCAGTGATGCAGATGAAAAGACACACGCAGGACAAACAGGACGTGCCTCATGCTTTCTGCAAAGAGAGGCTTTACTGTTTCTCCCAATCCTGGATTTAGAGATGGGTTTAATGCAAGAACAATAGCTCGTTTCATGCTGCATCTTATCTACAGACTTTGCTAATATAGCAACTCTGTAATTAAGTTTGTCTCCAACTGTGTTTAAGTAACTTTAACACAGTTGGGCATCAAATACAATGATAGTGTTTACAAATTATTCTGAAAACAAAGAATTATAATCAGTAAATGCACTGAAAACACAAAACTGGATTCACAACAGTGTTATATATCTGTCAAATGACTTGTTTTTCTCTGATGCCAGGGAGAAACAAAGTTATCACAGGTGAAACACTGAAGTCTCTATAGCAGTAATGTAGATGTTAGCTTGGTTAGCACAAAACCGATTGCATAAAAACTAAATTAACAAATGACAAATGAACATCGCAATCAGATAATCAGCTGTAATTAAAGCGTGGCGACAGATAATGCTTCAACAGAGGCCTTCGGGGGGGTGGGGGGGTAGATAACAAGTGCATTTCAATATTTTGCTCATTCACAGATCCGACGAAATAGTGGATGTAAAAAATGTCACTTAAACATCAGCTGCCGTGGAGCTGTGCCATCAGCTGTTGCCATAGCAACGTGGTGTTGAACTGAAACCAGCTCTTGTTGAAGGAACAGGCTGAGTGGTTTTGGGATACTTGTCTATGAGGATATCGCTGTATTTCAAAGAGAGCTGAGGCAGTTCTCAAGATGAAATAATTAGTTACTGTGCTCCTGCTTTTTAATCAGATGCTGCACTATAGTTGTTTCTGTATATTGTCTATTCAATAGTATATTAGTGATAGTGATTTTTCATGCCTACCCTAACTTGTACTGTTTGTTGTTTATAAGAGTGCAGGTAAACTGCTATGTCTAACATTCAGCAGTAATTTGGCTTAAAAACATAAGCTGTGCTGCTCAAAGACTTACGGTAAACTTTTAGCTGGTGTGGCTTGGATGTGTGCTCTGTTGCCCCTTTCTGCGTGATAGCCTCAATAATTATTACCCATGATCCCACAGGTCTGTAAGCTTGGTTTGTTGATTGCCTAATAGGTAAACACATCAGGCATACAACTGCGGCACTGACTTTTTTCCTGTGAATATTGGTCCAGCCTCTGGCCATTTAGAAAAGAAATATTAAGCCCGCGTTTTATTGTTTTCCCACTCCGCCGTAAATGTTAACAAGATTTTCAATTTGATGTCTGGCTGTGGAAGTACCAGAAAATGACTGAGTAAAGTAAAGCTAATGAAGATAAACACCATCAACCTTGAACAAAGTGCAACTCTAATTTGAAGCCAGTTAAAATGGGTTTGTTGAGCATTACCTATAATCAATACATTTTTACCTAAATTGCTTCAATACATATTGTATAACATTAATTCAATTTTATGAAACTCGTGATTATGATATTCCTGTAATTAGCATTTTTGTGAACTGTCTCTAGAACAGAATCACTTTGGAGCGGATGAATTTTCAAGCTGTATATGTGCTGGGATGATGTGGGTGTGCATGAATCTTAACGCACAGTGTTTCAGACAGGTGGGACATAGTGGCTAATGAGGCCCTTCTTTTTAATGCGGGAGGCACCACTGACTTAAGAAAATGAAAGGTCATGCTGTGAGAGCTGCCACAAACTTGTAAAAAGGTCAAACTCAACAACGGGGCCATTTATCAGGCCAAAATCTTATACACGTTATGAAAGAGATACATATTTATGTAGGTGGTCTGGGCTGGTGTTTTTGTGTCTGTGGCAGTTGCACTATGGGGTATTTAATTGATGCACAATGTGTAAACCGATTTTAAGTGTGTCACAGTTATGTCACTGAGGTTGCAAACGCACTGCTGCAGCAGAAAGAAGTTGAGAAAAGACGTCAGAATAGGAACATAATGTGGATTAATGCTAAATTGGTAAGAGCATCTGCCACAAAGCTGACATTCACAGTGGCTCATGTCATAATGATATATATGTTTGACCAGCGTTCGCAGTGTTGATGTGTGAGCAAAAGTAGCATGTCAACATACCGAATTACTCATGAACAATTTAGCTGTAAAAGGAGGCCGAATGGAGAATGTGGTAATATTATACCTGTGATATGAGATTTAGCACCAACTTAGCTAAACCTACACAGGGACTATATCTACTGCTAATATCATTGGTATTATAGTGCATTGACTGTGGATATCTTGCAGGGGAGGCATCCATGGATCCAAAAAGTCTAGACTTTGTTCCCTCATTCTTTACTTATTTTACCAGTCGTCATCGCTGTTTGCAAACACAAAAAAAGAAAGATCTATATTCTGTTTTGTTAAAGCTCCTGTTGAAGGAGAGAGGAAAAAAGGTAGCTATACTGCTAGTCTCAACAGTAATACATCCTTGAAGATGTCTTTGTTAAAGTTTGTAATAATTCAGGTGATAGCCCTGTGTCTGTGTGTCAATACGGTACCCTGTCATCTGTTTGTATTTTTCATGCTGTATTTGCAGGTAGACAAGACTGCATTCACACTGACAACTATTCTTAGCTGCTGTCACTTTTAGTTGCTTTCATAACTTACAAAACCCCCTATAATTTCCCCGGGTGACATTCAGAAGTGTGCTTAGGGCCTCCACTTACACAAAAGACTGTTGTAAATGCAGCCTTTGAAATACAGCAAGGACTGTGGCTTGAGCATACTTTCATAAAAGCTGTTCACTACATGGAAAGGACACAATACTGAGTTTCATGTTTTCTCATGGCACATTATTACAACATAGAGCCCGACCAATAAATGTAACAGATCAAAAGATAGACGTTTATATCATTTAGAAGACCAGCAGTGACTCCTCACATGTAAGAAGCTGGAACGAGGAAATGATTAGGGACTTTGGACTTGGATGATTGATTAACTCAGTAATTACATAAGTGTTTCAGCTCTAAGTAAAATAGTTTTCCATAGTAGTTATGTTGATAAATAAGGTTTTACATGGAAAAAAATGCAATCTAACTATAAATGGTAGAATATCTGTTTCTCTTTCCATTTTCTTGACAACTGTTCATCTGATCAACTTCAAACTTAGTGGGTGCATTGCTGACACTCGAAGGAGGTGATGTGTCGACTGTCTACTCTTTTAAATGAGTGGTTCTTCGGAAACATAAAAAGAACAGTCTGTGACTATGTGAGGGCTGGGGCGTCTACATCATTGATTACAACTGTGTTTTGCAAACATGGCTGTGGCCAAAGTATGGATACCTCCGAAAAACAAGCGGCAGCTTCAGGACCTCTCTCAGGATCGTTCGAGGTGTGGGGGTATTTTTGACAGACTCTGATGTGGAAATTTAGACAATGATCACGATAAGATCGTTAAATAAATTTTTTAACTATTAATGACATAACAAGCACTTTTTGAACGGGCGCTGCACTACCACCCGTAAATCAAACACAGTATAAAGATGCCAATTTAAAAGACAGGAATGTGTTGGCAGCAAAGGATTTTTGTAAGCCAATATGATGGATTTACTTTTCCCACCACTGCTCAATAATGTGTCAAGAGTTAATCCCTCAAAAAAAAAAAATATGGAAAGGCAAAATAGAAAAGATAACTCAAGACACACTGTGAACTGTGTCACTTGTGAGGTAGATGATTCTTATTAGCAGTCACTGAAAAGAGATCCGCTGGCAGGCATTTTTATGTAATGCCCCCCATTCAAATCCTTATCAGACACACATTCAAACAGGTAGGCAGAGGATGTGCATGCAGAGAAATTGTAAGTTCCCCAAGCCCTCAAGATCTTTCATGGGGTTTCCAAACCCTTATTCTTTCTGCCATGATGGATTCAGAGTATTAATAATAGACAAGGCCACTATTATTCTGGGATATCCAATTTAAAGTGATGAAAAAGTAATACACTGAAGCTTGAGTGAAATGAGAAATTGGAGAAAAGAGATATAAAGGGGTTTCTTAGAATGGGGAGATGTGCAGAATATCACATTAGACCAGTGTAAATTACTC
Source organism: Rachycentron canadum (assembly GCA_038496675.1). Classification (NCBI taxonomy): domain Eukaryota; kingdom Metazoa; phylum Chordata; class Actinopteri; order Carangiformes; family Rachycentridae; genus Rachycentron; species Rachycentron canadum. The sequence goes on along the minus strand of CM076660.1, from coordinate 9,779,625 downwards.
TTGTGTAATTTCCTAAGTGCTCAGTGTATTGAAAGCCTTGGCTGGACTCCTGGGACCAGATACATAAAACTTTATAGATTCATGACTTCAAGCCTGTGTGCGCACAAAAGCTGAAATATGCCTTTTATTTATTTTTTTAACAGATTAATGAACCTCTTTGTACACATTGTTCTTTGTCATATATCTAAGTCATGGTGAAAATATGCATGCTTGCACAAGCCAAGTAACAGTTCCCACAGCTCCATAGTCTCAGAAGAAGCTAAATATGCTTCACCACCAACGTGGCTCTGCAGCTCTGCCACAGTTATTTATTTTGACCATGTGATGATTTTCTGGAACGTGGCGAACATTCAAACTGCCGAGAAGTGGAAGTGGTTTAATTCCTGAAAGCGTTGCTGATACAGTTTAACTGCTTTTGAGCTGATATTTGAACATATCTATTTTCACAACAACTAAATAAACTCCATCTGCTGATGAAGCCTCTGCAATGTGGTTTAAACTGCAGGGAAAGCTACTTACTGGACATTGAGCTGGGGTTGTAAAGTTAGACGCATTTTTCCCTGTTTCATATTCTCCAAATGGAGAAAATTTTGAAGGCAACAACAAAGCGATTGTTTTGTCAAAGAGGCAACGAAAGTGCAGTGTTACAGAAATGCACACTTGATTCTTTGACATGACGTGTCTAAAGATAGAAAGATCTGGTACGTGAACTGTGCTTGGATCTTTTCTTTGAAATTCAATTTCACCAAGTGCTATGGATCTTACAATGAAATAATGTAAGGAATGATCATATTCATCATAAATCAGTGGTGTTCATATGTGTTTTAGTACTGTTGGCATGGAAAATTTATTTAAAAAAAAAAAAAGAAAAGAAATGAAGGAGCAAAAGACAGTGGAAGGAGAAAGTGACAATAAGTGCTTTCTTTACTTGAAGAGATTTGAGATGATGTCTGAGAAATTAGCTAACAAGGGGGTGTATCCTAACTCATGTATTCACCCCTGTCCCACACTGGGTAGAGTAATTGAGCCTATTCATCACGATGACTGGATCAATTTACCCTATGAGGACACCGGGCCCCTTTATACAAAATTAAGTGAATCAAATTTACCAAACCCCTCCTCTCTTCCATCTGCCTCTCTCCCTTTATGCCTCTTACTTTCTTTTTCCTTCTCTGTATCTTCTCTCTCCACCTTCCCTGTATTCTTCTGGAAGCCTCACAGGGAGTGAGAGTGAACAAGTATGTATTAGAAAAAAAAAAAAAAAAGGAAAGGAGCGCTCCCTGCCAGAGAGTGATGAGAAATCCACTCAAAGCTAATGGAATACAAAGACAACGTCTCCCTAATTTTCAATCCAATTATCTCGTGATTAATGCTGTAAGGGGGTTGTTCTTCAATGTGGTCGTCACTCACTTCACCTGATTAAATAGCCAGTGCTTTGCCAAAACAATCAGAGGTAGATTTGGTGTCGCTGGGATTGTTACTCACGAGGGTAACTGTGGAGGAGAGAATCAGGCAGATTATAATTACATGGTTATGCAGATCACAGACATTGTCGGAGGTGGACGAGCGGAGTGTTGAACCGGCCACTCCACCTCACTCATACTGACTTTTTTTTCTTCTTCTTTTTTCCTTCTCCTCTGACTCATTGGAAAACATTTGGTGATAAAGCTCTGGACCATTATAAAGACGCACATTTTTTTTTGCTAGTTGCTGCTCATGATGAACATATATTGGCGAGCCTTTTCAGAGATAATGATATACAAACACAAGATAATGAACCCCCCGATGATTATATGTTGCATTGTGCAGCAGCCGGAGTTTACATTTTCTCAAGGCCTATTAGCAATGAAATAGAATTTGCACTGTTGAAATTGGCTTGATTTGATTTGTGTAATCTTGTGTTTTGCATCAGGACAGGTAAATTTGTTGACAAGGTTAACATCATTGTGCTGCTACGAATGTTTAGGCGTGTCTGTGAGTTTATTGGCGTGAAGGTTTATGTGTACATACAGTATTTGTGTTGTTTATTTTGTGTTATCATAGGGTGCCTCTTTCACTCGTGAGTGTGTGTTAGTATTGTATGACCTTGAGCTGTCTGGATTCACCAGATTTTCCCCACACACTAATCTCTAAGCTGTTTTTCAATGTCATGTTGCCTTAAGCAACAAAATGTCATATTGACATTGTGCCATTTCCTATTCTTGGATCTCCTTGATGTTGTGTTGTCCAAGTGAGTTTGGGAAGGTGATTTATTTATTTATTTTGTTATGCTGTCTCTAATCCAAAGGGACAGGTTGGATAGAAAGGTGGAGGTGATCAATGAGAAATTATAGGTAGTGGCAGTGTTATAGGCATTGTTTTAAAGACCAAAGTTGCATTGAGGCTTATGGGATCTGATCACAGTCTTCTGATGTCATTGTGGAAGCGCTTAGCAATTATCTCAATCAATACATCCAATTCACTACAGGTCTTGGTGTCAGTACAGCTCAATGTAGGTTTCGGTTTGTTTTTTCACGCCGACAGTATGTAGCAAAGTTTCTCACAGGTCACAGAGTGTTTCTGCACCATATGTTCCACTGGGAAGGCTCAAGTCAGAAAAAGATCTGTGGAGGATCACTGGCCTCAACCTTTTTGCTGTGTCTTTGATATTACTTGCAACCCCCTCGCCACATGGCGCAGTTGTCAGCGGTTCAATTAATGAGTGACTTCCGCTCACTGGGCAGTTTCATTTTTATCGTTTCTTGAAGCCTAAAAGTTTAAATCTATCCAACAAAAGTTGAAAAAATGCCTTTTTAGTCCTCGGTAGACCTAATGGTTTGATACTTCTGTGGGTTAAAAGAGAGAATATGGTTTTGTAATTTAAATGACCTGACCCTTTTAAGGACACTTTGGCCACAGACACAGACACAGACACAGACACAGACACACACACACACACACACACACACACACACACACACACACACACACATACAGACAGAAGGGGTGAAAACATAAAATAAACAGCAAGTCAACAATGCACCGATCAAGAGAGAGCTGCTATAATGTAATGGGATGTTTATATGCCTTGGGGCTATAGTGAAGTGTCATTATATTGAGAGAGCATTTAATTCTTGAGCCAGGTCTAGGCAGAAAAATTACAATGAATATCAGACTTGGCAAGGGCTTGTTGTGGCCTAAGGGCTTGTTTTAACCAATTTGATAGGTTATTGTTGCTGTACTGTTTTTCCCCAGTTGGCATCTACCGTTAACGTCTAATTTGTATTCTAAACTCAGTTGAATTTGTATTCTAAAGTTGAATTTATCCTAAGAAAAAGGTCACTCTACTCATAAGGTTCATGATTTGTTTTTGTTTGTTTTTTTATTTTTGAAAATTAGAAGCAGTTGCACAGGTGACACTTAGCCTTTAGCTTCCTATGTATGTATGTAACGTAGGGTGAATTTGCACCACGAAGCAGCCCATTAATATGATTATATGCATTATATTTAAAGGACGTCTAAAGCTTGACTTGAAATAGTGCATGCAGTGTAGTGGAATGTTTTCCATTCACTCTCGTTTTCAGTTAAGCAATTTTCGTTTTCAGCAAGAAACTTTAACTAACTCGTGAATTTAACAATCACAATAATAAATTAACCCTGTGAAAGTGCCTTCATTCTATGACTTTGCGGGAGCTTTCCAGTGATCAGGCAATACAAAGCACCTGTCAGCATTTATCCACTCATTCATCACACTGCTGTTGGGTAGGTTTTAATGACCTTTCCATCAGGGTAGCCCATTGTGACAGAAATCTGCACCACTCCATGAATATTTCATTACAACAAACTAGAACTTGACCATGTACAGAAGAGGACAACACACATTTCAGAGTTTATTTCAATCAAGAGTTTTTTTTTTTTTTATTCTTGTTTTTGAATGTGATTGTCCTTTGAATAATAAATATTCACATACAGCTTGTATTTTTGATCCAGAAACATATTTATGGTCTTAAGCTTTAGGAATGATAATGATGAATCAGATATGCAGGCATAGTAACTTTAGACCAAAAAGTGACAAATAGAAGTGCAGTGAAATGTATCACAAATGTAACACTTTATTTCAACACTGTCACTGAAAATAAAAGCAAGTTGGTTGAATTGAAGGGGGGGAATAAAAAAAATCAGCCGACGCTCAAAGAGAGATCTTTATTATCAGTGCCAAGTCAGGCTGGCTGTTACATGAAGGTACCTCTCGGCTGCATTGCAGATATAAAATTCATATTCTGTGGCCGAAGCTTGATCTTCCTCTTTCTCCCTGCAACAGGGCCTGAACAGAATGTAATCATGGGAGAAACGGGGGGATCAGTCTTCTGCTATACTTGCCAATCTGTATTTCTCCATTTCTCACTCTATCTGCAACAATTAATGAAAAGTATTAAATTTTTTATATTAAAGTGATATAGTAGTTAGTTTAAGAGCCAGTATTTTATTTTCCTCTGACAGCAAAACACTGTTATTGTTGTCCTGGTGACCATTTTAAGGATCGTGAATCCTACAGCTCCAAAGCAACAACATGGCATCAGAACTGACATAAGAAAAAAAAAAACAACAACAAAAAAAAAAACCCAGTGAACAGTATTGTGTTCATTTTAAGGTATAAGCCTATCTTGTAACATCTGGCTGGATGTGTCACATCAATTATTCTGTTTCTTTACAGATGTTCAAAGCACAAGTCTTAATGGTTACTGTCAGAAGAAATAAGCTGCCTTCCACCTTGTCTGTCTGCTGAAATATCACCATCACGCGAGGTTGTTTCTGTCCTAGAGAGCACTCAGCAGTTGCTCAAACAAGCACTGTACAAGTAGTTCAGCAAGACGGCTAAAATGAGTCAAAGGCCATTCTTTAGTGGGGGCTAGGACAATTAAAAACATGACAAACTAGGCCTTGTTCCTTCTAATATGTCTCTTTCTGTGTGTCTGCTTCTTGGGGTGCACAACAGTGTAAGAGTAAAAACAACAACAAAAAAATAAAAAGTAAATGAAGAAAAAAAAATGGCTGACTGAGTGAGTAAATGGCTGGGCCATCAGCCGAGCAATTGAATGAGTAATTCAACGAGAGTGTGAGCTGGGGGACTGATCAGCCGACTGACTGACAGTGAGACAGCTGACTGATTGTCTGAGTGACTGATGTCCAGGTAAAGCTTTACTGGTTCTTAGCATACTAATCGTGACATTGCACACGCAGGGAGGGAGCGTGAGAATGAGAATGGAGGAGTGGAAGGGAGAGGAATGGAAGCAGAGATGGAATAGCAGTAGCAGGTGAGAAGAGGGGGATGTGTGAAGCTTGATGCCGGAGCGCAGTTCCAGGTTGCTCTAGATAAGACTCAAACAGGAAATTGCAATATGGAGGCACAGTGTCTCAGGTGGAATACAAAGAGACTCCCTGTCTTTCTCTCCCTCCCTAAGTCTTCAGCGTTGAACAGTATGCCTGTGACTTTCCTAATGCATTTGCTCTGTATGATTATCACCACTGCACTGAACATTGTGATAGTCATATGAAACCCTGTAAGTGCCCTACTTAAGAAAATCAAAGTGGAACATCATGCAGTAATTTAGTTGTACACAATGCACCCTTGAGTTTAAGATGGCTTAAAAAAAACAAAAACTACTATATAGGGTATTAATGTGAAACTTTCTTCTGCAGTTGAAATACTTCTCTCTCCTGCTGTAATGTTTTTGAGGCTTCAAAAGACAAATTTTAATTCCAGTAGATGTGGAGTACGGCCAGCAGGGGGAAGTGCTGATCTCTGCTAAATGTGACACACACACACACACACACACACACACACACACACACACACACACAATCATGCATGCTCAAAAAGCACTACGGTACTTCCATAGCTCTTTTTTGAGCATGACTACTCACAACCATACAAATTGATGTAAGCCTTGAACTTTATGTTTGATATTTCTTGGCCAGTTTTACTGCAGACAGAAGAGAGTTTACTGTTGTCAGGTGTCAACATCGAACAGCACTTACATCAAAGACAAGGTACCTGCATGATCCTGATGAACTGGTGACTTTTTTATTTTTGACCGACCATATTCCTCGAGAATCGCAGTGAGGGAGAGGAATCGGTGCTGCTGACACCCAGGCATTGCCTAGGTGATCGTTTTTTATTTGGCTGGAGCCACAAACATTAAGGACCTCTGCTTACACCCTAGTGATGTCTAGCTTACTGCACTAGTGCTATGTTCAGAAGCGTGCTACTTATAACCCTTGTCCACAGATAGAAATTGAACATTAGTGTGTGTGTGTGTGTGTGTGTGTGTGTGTGTGTGTGTGACTGATTTGGACACAGAAAAGACTTTTGTTACATGTATTCTGTATTTTTCTCAATATTGAACAATGACAATAATGCTCTATGTATCTCACTACAGCTTTCATCCCTGTTGATGTGCAGAGCAGTTGCCTTTGACTTTGAGGTTGGGGTTGGTGAGGTTCTTACTCCCCACACCACTGTGGAAAAAAACAAACAAACAAACAAAAACTTGTCAAAGAACCAGTAACTCTTAACTATGGAGCTTTATTTTCTTGGGGGGGAAATTATCATTAACTCATTAGCACTTTATCTGACAACTTGGCTTTGCAGAGAGACAATGTGCTGCCAACGTTAGTTGTCCAAGAAGCGAAACTATGCTAAGCAAAGCAAGGCAGGACAAAGAAAGAGCTGGTGTCTTGGTTCACTGTTCAGAGCAGTAGCTCTCCAGGTCAAAGAGGGTGCAGGGTCTGTGACAGCATTGGTCCACAATGCTTCGCTTCACCATCATCGCCATCCGGTCCTGGGAGGCAAACTTGGCGACCTCGTCCTCGCCGCCCACTGATGCTGCTCTTTCGGGGTTTGGAGGAAGGAAATCTGATGGGAAAGAGTTGAGGGCAAAAGTCAAAAGTCACACTAGTTTAAAGTTACCACACACAAAGCTTTGATGAACCGGACTGAGTTATGCTATGTCTGAATTGTTGTGTAGTTAAATGTTGGCTGTACTGCAGTAAAATATACTAGTGTTTTGCAGTTGGTAGTCTCACGTTGCACAGGGTTGCTATCTGTTATGGGCTGGTAGAAAAATCCTCTATCCCCGCAGATCAGGTTAAGGGCACTGACCAGATGGGACCCACACAGGTACTGTGAAGCAATGGCTTGGGATCCCGGACACGACATGACCAGAAAGACCAGCAGAGAACCAGTATGGAGCCACAGTGCCGCCATAATGGAAAAGTGCTGTCCACACAGACATGTTTGAATGAGGGAGCAGAAGCAGGAGAACTATTTCCATTTCTATCAAAACTAGTAAACGAGAATGAGGGGATGAATGAGCGTAAAACGAGGTACGATAAAGGAGTGAAGACAGATGGATTAAAAACAGGAGGTCAAACAGAAGTCGACAGGAGTAGTGGAGGAAGAGTGCAGCTTTTTTGAAAAAGAGAAAATTGTGGGGAAAAGTATAGAGGTGGAGGAGTGAAAGAGGGGGTAACAGCTCACCTAGAGATGAAAGAGGAGATGGACGAGATATGCAGGAGCAGTAGAAGGGCTTTAGAGAGCTGGTTGGTGTGAGGACGGCCTGAGACTCCTGTCCATTAATACTCCCATCACCACCACGTAGACACGCCTGCCTCTCTCTGTGTGTGTGTATGTGTGTAGAAAGGTCAATCAGTGTCAAAGTCGCCAGTCAGCAGATATTATGTGACAATTTAGTTCTGACTGACTTGCTGTAAAAACATTACCGCACTTAGTAAAACAAACCGAGCTAATGAGCCAAGATGATCTAATCACCTCTTACTGAGAAACACTGATCACCTACAAGCCTTCTGTTTTTTTTTTGTTTGTTTTTTTTCTGCTGAACAGCAGCCCAACAATGTATTTATATCAATGTCCAATTACTCAATGGATTGTTCAAGATAGGCATGAGACATTCGAGGCAGTATATTCTGGGATACATTATTTTTTTGTTTTCAAGTTTCAATGCTCCAAAGAAGCAGCAACTTAATCACAATTACTGTTTTCAACTAGGCTAACCAGACTATTTCAACTACCATACCTTGAGTGCTTCCTCTGTCTGTCTGGTAAACACATTACATGCTTTTTTTTTTAATGAATAGAGGTACAATACAGTACAAGTACAGTATGTGGACAAGAAAAGCTACAGCTCCCTGATCCTCCCTGGAAGGCTTTCCCAAAGATTTCCTGAATCTGGCTGCAGGCAACTGCTCCCATTCACCACCAACTGTATTCGTGAGTTTGGGCACTGATGTTGGGTGATAAGGCCTTGTTCACAGTTACATCCCATAGGTGTTAGATAGGATTGAGGTCGTGGCTCTGTGCAGCCTAGTCAAGTCCTGAACCAAACTGAGAGTTTTTTTTTTTTGTGTACTTTGGTTTTTGCTTTGAATACGAGTTGATGCTTTGCAATATATATTTATATTGATTGCAATTAAAGGGAGCCCAGACCACTAAAACTCGTCCCCAGGTCATTATCCCTCCTCCACCACACTTTCTCCCGGCACTCACCAAACCCACATTAGTCTGGATGATACTGAAAGTCACTGAGCTCTTCAGCACAACCCATTCTACTGCAAAGATTTGTCAGTGGGGATTACATGGCACCATGCTTGAGGCTGCCAGACTAATCTTATAAGGGATGTCCACATCATGCTTACTAGCCACAGAGGTAAAGATTAAAACTCTTTGCAGCAAGTATTTTCTCATCAAACTCAGTAACAGTTAATATCAGTATCTGTATCTAGACTGATATTGACCGATTTATTCCTGAAGTAACTTTTCACCTCGTAGCCCAGATCTTTACATAATCTCTGGGGGTTATTAAATGTTAATAGGACATTAAAATGCTAAAAACAAGCAATGATTATTTCAGTGTTGCTGGGCCTAGAGCTTGTTGTCTTGTGTAGAGTGGCTCATTAGAAGATAGCTAAACTTTGCTTGGCAAAACTTAAAATTGCGCTTCCCTAAATGAGGCTGTTGGCAATTGAATTAACTTGCGCGCTCCAAATGGTGGGCACGTGTTTTAGTTTGCTATGGGTATGTTACCTCCTGACTTTAATCATCATCATAATGTAATATAAATCATGCTATAGATAGGAAGTACTAGCCATATGAGTGTGTCTGCCATTGTTTTTGGACTACAGAACCAAGTGTCAAGTGACACTGCTGAGGCAGCAGGATCATGTGTGGTACTGTCATATTGCAACTGCCGGCACATCCTAAGGTAGAAAGACCCTGCTGTAGTACATATGAGTGGGGAATACATGAAATATACTGTGTGCCTGAAAACGTGTGCTTGTCTTTCTTGGGAACTTTAGGGACCCTTATATTTACGGACTTCTACATGGAAGAGCCAACACAATGTGCACGATATGCAAAAAACAAAAATCATATATTATGTTGTCTTATATCAGTTGGAATGATCATTTTTTAATTTCTGTTTCACTGAAGAAATATTAAAATGATGATCTGATTTTTGTAGAGTCAAACAAACATATTCCTTTATGTCCTTAGAATATGATGTGTAGGCCCAGGCGTCTCTGTAGCACCACAATTTGTATACTGCACTTGGCCATATTGTGGAGACTTCATCAACACCTTTGCAATGAACAGCTTTTTTCATGTAAAGTCAATAAGAAATGTCTTTAAATGTAAATACGACCCACAAGCAGGGATATGGAAATGCATTACACTGGCAATGGTGGAATAGCAGGGATAACCATGTCAATCAATAAATTAAGGGACTATAATTTTCATGACACTATTACGATAAGATGGTTGGGGGGTGACAATGACAGCTCATGAACTTAATGCCTTCAAACATGAGAGCTGTATCTCTTCATAATAAGACCCACGAAAGAAAGGTTTTGCTATTACTACCAAGCCAACATTAGCATTAACAGCTGTTTACTCACCAGAAGAAGCATCGCTCAAAGTTCAACATCAAACTTCACTTGCCAAGAGTCGTCTCCAGCAGTGGAAGGCAAAACCAATGCTAAATCTTGTCTCTATACCATCAAGTCAGCAAGCTAACCGGCTAGGACTGGCCTGTTTCTTCACTAGTGATTCATCATAGCCTCCTTTAGTGGTAGAGGGCATGTTATATTCTATTGTCTTGAAAATGCAACAATGGCCAAAGCTCTTGCCAAGCGACAATCATTGCACTTTAAAACAGCCCTTTTGCTGTACAGACAGTACCTACTGTATACTGTATATAGTGCTTATATGGTAGCCTGCAGTGAAGCAGTCTCCCGCTGCTGAGGCAGGGGTCCACCATGCAGGTTAACTAATGGCACAAAGGTTAGTGATCCCTTGGCGCTCTCAGCAGGCTGCAAACTGCCAAATCTTTGTCATCCGGGCAAGTAAATTACTGTTGGTGAAAGCAGCTTTTAGCTTATACGTTGAGGTATGTAATGTTATGGCATATGTAGCTCAGTTTCCCCATGTAAACCTTTCTCTGCTGCTATGTGCCATTTATGCCTCTTAGAGTGGAGTGACATTCTTTTTTTAACTTGTTCACATGTCTGCTCTGTGTAAATTCCCTTGATAGAAAGGGAGAACTAAAACCTTCTGGGGCTGATCTCTTTTCTTCCTGGTCCTATACTTCCTCACCTGGAGGTTGCTTGATGTCGTAGAAGGCACTGGGAGAGTCTGAAAAAAATAGGTAACTGGTTGATGGTCAGATCCAGCATGAGAAATCCTGTGTAGTGAAAGTAAAGGGTTGCATCATCCATGTCTATGTAAGCCCATTCTGTGAATTACATACTGGTGGGTTCTGGTGGGACTCAGATGGAGTTTAAAAAAAAAAAAGGTTCATCATCAAAGGTTTTCTTGATGTAGTTGTGCAATTTTTAATTACGTTATAGCAACAACAAAGGGGACAGGAGTCCCACAAAAAGGTTTTGGTGTTTAATGTATAGTCCAAAATCATTTCCCATTTCAGTCCCAAGCAGTATATTATGGTGTTTAGAAAATATTTGGTAGGAATCCATCTGTCATGTGACGGTCCCCCAACCCAGACCAAGACTTTTGTTTTCACTTCCTGCCTCAGACATGAATGGAAATTCACTGATGCAGCATGGATGGAGCTCAAGCTGACTTGAGCCTTCCATTTCCTCCCTGGATCTGCACTCTAGCCTAAGAAAAGAAAATACCAACATTTACTCCACCATCAACATATAAACAGGATATGCCACCTCTTTCAGCAATCATGTTTAACCACATCTGTGTCCCCTCCTCCAACTAAGTAAATTATGTAAACAGTAAATGGACTGCACTTATATGCTGTTTTTCTTCCGTAGCAGATGTAGATGATGCACTTAACAATTTGTCTCCCATTTACCCATTCACACATGTAATGTTGGTGGTGCTAACAAGGCCCTGGCCTGCCCATTGGGATCAATTTGGGGTTCAGTGTTTTGCTAAAGTGCACTTCAACATGTGGACAGGACAAGCTTAGAAACAAACAAGCAATGGACCACCTGCTCCACATTCTGAGCCAGAACCGCTGTGTGTTAGGTCTCATGATCCTAATAGTGAAGAGCAAATATCCTTGCTACAGGCGTTGCTACCAACAAACACTAGGTTCTGCTGGAGTAGAGAGTGGCTGGGTGGGATCTGCCCTGACGTGATGGGGCATAGAAGCTCTCCTTGGAGCCTCCATTTCAAATACAACACAGAGCTTTGATTGGCATAAGTGAGAACAAGCACGGCCGCATTGGCAATCCAGTTCACAACCCACAAAGGTACAGCACACACTGTTTATCAGCCAATCAATGAGTTTATGTGTACAAGCTATTTTTATAACCTGCTAAAGGGTACAACAGCTCTGTTAGTTAAGGAGAGGACCGATATGTACTACTTTATATATGATGGAGTCTACTCCTCCAATAAACAAATAATCCAAAAGGACAAAACTATCGAAACTGAAACTACTTAAAATGAGATGAAATTGTTCCCTATAAGTCCCAATCTTCTGTTCCCAACACAAAAAACAATAACGTAGTTTGCATTGTATTCTTAGGTTAAATGATAAGAACACATATTAATAGGCTTATTATCTCAACTCCACAGATTTCTCTTTTAGCCTTTTGAGTCCTGTGTGTATGCATGGGGGAGACAGAATGTGTGCTTCTCAAATGAGATAACAGCCTGGAACATCTTTACTTTTTACTATGCAAGTAAGACACGACTTGAAAACATTATTTCAGTGACTCTGAGAGAGTTGTCTCTTTTCTTGCTTGCTTGCTAGTTTGTGATTCTGCCCCAGCATCGCGTTGCACTAGAGGGATTGCCCTGTAGCTCAGTCATTTACATCAGCTGGAGGTGACGGCACAACATTTTGGCTTGATGAATTACTTTTGTAATTATGGACTGCTTGACATTTCCAAGTAGTTATTCATCCTCAAAAAATACATACATACAAAAATACCTATACAAATGAGAATTGAGAGAGTTTCAATTTATACTAGTGAGTGATATTTGCTGAAACCCCTGACACTAAAAAACGGTTTGTATGATATTTTCTTTTTATTAAATGTAATCTGGCATCATCTTTGCACCTCAGAGTCTGGATGGTATCAACATTTAAATTCCACAAAAACACAAAGAGGGGAAAAAGGTCGGAGCACATTGTGCAGATCATGAGTAAGATTCTCATTTTCTCTGATGATATGTATAAAGTGCACATCAAGACCTTTTTGAAAGTATTCATATACATGACATGATGATCCTGCATTTTTTTTTTTTTTTGTTCTTCTCCTCCTTTTGAGGGAAACAAATAAATTCACACTGAACTTGCAAAGACTCCTGATACTAAAGAATTGCATTGAGTTTGGTTAAATGTAAATCTTGGATGGGTTATAACTTTAAACAAAACTTCTTTGGCAATGAATGGAAACATTTTATCCTTTTATTGAAAGTCTGAGGGATGTGAAAGAGAGCGTGAGAGTTAGAGGATTGGAGAAAGCGGGTGGGAAGAAAGCCTTCATGACCATTGTTATTTCACCCACAACCAAGATGCACTCAGCTCTTAGCATTCACAGTCAGTTTCCATGGTTTTATTCTTTTACAGTCATTAATTTAAAAGCCTGCACAGTATATGCACTGTGATTCACTGCACTGTTGTCTTAATGTTGCTTCTAATGCAACACAAAGGACACTTTGCTTTCATGTGCCACAATTGCTCACTCTATGTCAGCCGCTTACGGATCTCTTGTCTGTCTGGTTAGTCTTGTTGCGTGAGCTTTGGTGAGCAAATCTGGAATAATGTTGCGTATATAAAGAGTGCTGTAGATTTGCTTGTATACCTGGCATTTCAGGCAATTAGCTGACATTTGTCCAGAGCAATGAGTGAGTCGGCAGCAGGGGTTCGCTGATTTCATCAGGAAGCTTTGATTGAGTGAGTGTCTGATTACAGCAAAGTTTCTGCCTTGTTAAAACGAGGCCCGGAGATTCTTGTTGTTTAAAAGATGTTAAAACAGAATATTTAAAAAAGAATGTCAATAAATCAGTATATTGGCATTTTGTTTTTATGATTTGCACGGAGTCTGCCAGGAACTCTGGGAAGGATATACAGATCTCACTCGGAACACAATCTTTATTTCATTATGTGGTGTTCAGTGGCACTGCTGTAATTCACAACTCCCCAAGTTGCACCGTGTAGTAATGTTACTCAGAAATGCATTGTTTTTTCCATGACGTGAGGTTTTTGAAAAACTGCTCAAATGAGAACATCCATCTAAGCACCCTCAATAGACACACATGCAAACAAATGTCAAAGCCAATTGCACATCCAAAATGGACTGAAAACGGTGGCTGCTATGAATAATGCACAGGCCTGAACACAGGTGAGGAATGATTTAAATGTATTACTTGTTGCAAAGTGTTTTGAAACATCACACATTCTCTACACATGCTCATACCCCATACTTGGAGGCAGGTCTCTGAATAATTACGGTACATTATATGGAAATGGAAAAAAAAAAGGTTATGCGTGCCTGAGATTGCCATTGCGCTCGCACTACCGTCACAACAAGTTCTACACATTTGCGATGCATGCAGAGAAAAATGAGAAAGGAACGCCAAGAACTTTGCTGTCAGTCACAAATGATGGGAAGGAACAAATATACATATGAAGTGACGGCAAGTGAAATGTACCGAGGTGGCTGATGTAAAAAGCATCCAAGAGCAGAAGACTACAACCAGGGAGAAATCTGTGAAAAGGCTATTTTTTTGCATCTGTGCAATAAAACAAGCATGAAACACATTAAAGGTCCTACTATATGAGAGAGACTGGGGGTATTGGCAAACAGATGACACAGTCATAACAAGCACACAGAAACAGGCAAACTGCTGAATTAGCTGGTTTCAACTCAGCCAGTGTCATAAATCCTTGGAAAGTGTTGTGGGAATTTCCGTTATCTTTTTGTCCTTGTTCTGTTTGAGTTGAAAAACTTAGGCTGTTGTTTTGTCTTATTACTGATGTCCATACCCATGTTAATGTACTACATCTTAATGTCTATGATACCAACTGCTGGTCATGTTCACTGATATGTGTGAAATTAATCTGAAATGTGTAATTAACAAGGTAGATCATTCAAACTGATACTTTTCATTGGAAAACAGTTCATAAAGAAAACCCATTAACTGTTATGGGCACTTGTATATGAAGATATAACATGTTCCTGGATCTCTGGCAGCAGTTTCAATGAGCTTTCCATGTGATTACCTGTGTGTAATAGCCCTCTACGATGGCCAAATAATTAAACAACTGGCTTGAATACACTAGCAGTGTGTTAGCCGCAAGCTAGTAGTGTTTTCGCCAGCTTTTAATTGCGATTTACTGGGAAGCTATTGCACTGTACGGCTCACTTTTTCAAATTGGTAAGATCTTTAATGCGCCACCTACAGTCATTTATTCTGTGAGGTGGTCAAGAGGTCCATCAGTCTAAAACGTGTAAATACAACACAGAGCTTGAAATATTCTATGCGAGCGAGATCGATGCTTCACTTTTAGTGTAGCTTGGTTATGGCTGAGTAGTTCAATTTCTTCCCATGTTAGCCTCTGAACACTTGCTCAAAATTAGACCTTGAAAAATATATATCAGCGGTTAAAGCATTCTCAAAATTACCTGTATGATGTTCTTTTAGGAGTTATGTATCACTACTATTCCTACATGGAAACAGGGAGAGCATCTTTCTCTACAATGTACTTCATGTTCCCCTCCCTCTCACAAATGCTGCAGACGCTTTTGCCTTCAGTTTCTGACATTGGATTGAGTATTAAGCTAAGCTGGAACGGAGTCAGCCTTACACATGTTAAAAAGTGGATTTTGATGTGCATGTGCTTTTTAATCTGTGCTAGATAAATGATTCATACCTTTGCTGAGGTCTGTACCTATGATTCTGGGTCAAAATAAGCCCCCCCCCCCCCAAAAAAAAGGCAAAATAAAATACTGCAATTACAATTTCTCTCTCTCTCGCTCGCTCTCTCGCTCGCTCTCTCGCTCTCTCGCTCTCTCTGGCTTGTGTTTTCAACATGACTAGCTGCAACAATTAATTCCAGCAGAGTCCTGTCTGTTACAATAACAGCTCAGTTCAGTGATGTGCACAGTTTAAGATTTAATTACCATTAGAGGTAGTAAGATATGAATTGAGTGTGTTTACTGCTTTGCTTGAGAGAGAGGGTATAACCCCCCCCCTCCCCCAACAGTGTTCCCATGGTGTGAGGTTATGATAAATGTATTGGGTGAACATTTCTACACACTTCAACAGTTTGCAGACCCCTACAGAATAATTTTGGACATGTGAGAAGAAAATGCAGTTCAGGAATGAAATTACCTCACTTTGACCCTTATGTACTGGAGTGTGTTCAAGGTTGCACTCTCTGATTCCACTGAATAATCTCCTTCTACCGATTCAGGAACCATAAAGCTGTCTCTTGAAATCATTATTGCGAGCCATGGTGGCAAACAACAATGAGGTCGCTGGAGGAGAATAACATTGCCATGAACTGTTGTGTACATTGGTGCAAACGCCACAAACCAAACAGCAACATCACCAAAGGGGACCTGACAGCAGAACCCCCAAGGCTCCAAATGTTGTTTAAGCAAACTACTGTTATCGGGTTGCGCAGTGCTGTCATCCATATAATTTCTGCTCTGTTTGTCAAGTATTGTGAAATGTATAATCTAAATAATGCCCTTTGTTTCAGGTACAGTAACAACTATATTTTAACTGTAAAATGGCATTTTTGTGCTCATACTCGGCTATCTTGTTCCTTTTCAGACAATTACTCCAATGACTTGCATGAAAATCTTAAATGAACATTGAGGGTGTATTCATTTAGAACTGCAAAGAAGCACCCACATCATAGATGTTCAGTAATTCAAACCTTCCAGACACCCACAATCAAGGCTTTTCAATGTTATATAATAATATGATGATGCATAGACACACATAATTTCTTTAATACTGCAGATGAATGCTTTTTAATCATCTTGTCTAATGTAGTCCTATGACTGAGCAGCAAAGCAATCGTGTGGTAAACACGATTTCTTTTTTTTCTTTTTTTTTTCTTCCCCCTTGAGTAGCCTATATTTTTGATTTCTCATTGGACTGGAACCTTGTACCTGACCAGATAATGACTGAGATAAAAAATTTCCAGTTCAAGCCTAAAGTTTCTACCTGTGTGTATGCGTTTTCATTGGTATTCCAGTTTCTTCCCAGAATCCAGTGTTGCATGAATTGGAGTTTATATTCTTGTACTTCATAATATATGTGAACTGTGCACATCGCTGTACGAAGCAATTGTTACTCTTGGCCAGAGCTACAGTGTGAGTCATCTGTTATGTCCTTCAGTGTGTTGCCTGAGTGTAAACGTTGTATGGTGTGAGGCTGCAAGTTGAAAGGCAGCGAGAGCCCTTGAGCAGAATACGCTCTGATGGATACGAGATACTTTTGTCATTGTGTGTTTGGATGTGTTTTAGTGTCTACATATGCACATGTTTGTATGTATATCCACGTGTCTGCTTTTTTGACAAAGACCAGCTGCTCACAGCTACATCAGTGTTTGTAGGCATGTAATTCTTCACATCAGCAATTCTTATGGAAGGAAAATGGAAATGAGAAAAGTATTTGCTATGCATCACATATGGGTTGGTATATTTATATACAACTGTTTCGAGTGTCTTTATTATTTAGAAGTTGGACAGCTGTGCGTGGAGATATGAGCCACTGCTATAGCTTCACACCTCTGCCTCATTGTGTCACTTCATTGTCACAGCTGATGATGATGTATTGTAAAATAGAGTGCAGTAAAATTAGCTGAGGAACATCTCACTGACGATGCTTGGAAAAACTACACAACTCACAACTTTGTGCATCCTCATACAACTGATGTCTGCGCTTGGGATCCTATTCTATTTGAATTGTAGTCATTCATTTCTTTTAACAGCCAAAGCTAAGTTAAGAAGTTAACTGTGACGAAGATTGTCAAGATTGATGCTCTGAGGATGGGGTACACACCGGACAGGTTGCTAGTTATATGGAGACACTCATGTTAATGTAAATTCAGAGTCACCAATTAACCTAACACGCATGTCTTTTAGACTGGGGCTAGAAGCTGGAGTAACTAGAAGGAACCCATGCAGGGAGAACATACAAACTCTGGGGCTCAAACCTAGAACCTTCTTGCCATGAGGCGACTCCCATTATGAAATCTTAACTTTCTAAATGATCTTTTGTTGCATTATGGTAGTGCGTATACCTAAAATCCAACAAAATCTCAAATAACTTGATAAAGTTAGTTTTCTAAAGTTTGGCGGCTGTGACTCAGGAGGTTGACTGGGTTGACTACTAATTAGAGTGTTTGTGGTTTGATGCCCAGCTCCTCCAGTCCACATGTTGAAGTGTCCTGAAGATACTGAACCCTAAATTGCCTCTGATGGCTGTTCCCTCACTATATGAGTAGTAGTAGTAGTAGTAGTAGTAGTAGTAGTAGTAGATGATCCAGTAGTAAGTGCTGTGCTTAAGTTGTAAAGTGTTTTTGGTAATCGATATGACTAGAAAAGCGCTAGTCCATTTAATGTGAATGTGTTTCATACCCACCATAGATGTGAATTACACAAATTGAAGACTATTGTTTGGGTGACTGGTTAATGCTTTTTCATAAGTTCATAATGTGCCTAATGTGGACCAGGGCTTAACAAAAGCTATACTACATGGACACATTGTTTACCTGGAAAAAATATGGTCAGTCTGAGTTCCTGTAATTTGATCTAAGCAATTCAGATTGTGCTTTCAGTTGCTTTCATTCTCACTGGCAGCCATCATCCAGACATGATAACCTGCTGGCTGTCGTATATATTGGAGATCATCACTCTATGTGTCTGTAAAATATTCTGATTGTAGTTGCTCATGAGGGAAGTTCGAGCTTATTGAGGTTATTTGAGTTTGAATGGTGTGTTGTTCTAACTTTCACATGGACTAAACCGCAGCAGGGAGAAAGTGCAGGCAACACATCCGAGTGCAGGGTAAATATTTTATTCAACAGCTTTCAGATTGGCAGAATTATTTAACTTGAATCCAGCATAAGATACATTTTCATCAAGTTGGTATCTATAGTCCATCTTTGTGTCTCTTAAACCTTTTCTCCTCAACCCTTGTCTCCCCCACCAGAAACAAACAAACAAACAAAAAAAAAAAAAAAGCAAGGAAGCTTGTGCATGGCTAAGCATTGGTAACTAGAGTCTGACCATTTGGGAATAACCCAAGCAATTACCTTTCCAGGTGAGCAGCTAATTGGCAGCATAATGTGATAATTAGCCAGAAGCAGTGGAAATGCAGAGTGTTTCCTCAGAAGGGGAAAGAGAATTTACAACAATCTTCCCATTTCATAGACCTCCACTGAGTGTGAAGAATAACACCAGCTGGATGCTTTCATCAAAGGTTAGCCTTCTAACAAAAAGCAAATATTCCGAGTTTTTTCACACAACACTAGAGAGCTTTTCAAATACCCTTCCCCACTGTGCTTCTTCATGGCAGCTGATTTTCTTAATAGCAAGTTACACCTGGCACCTCCTGGATGGCTTGAAGCAGCAGTGGGATGGATGGGCAATAACTCACACATGATTGGTCAGCATAAACAAGTAGAGCACTTGGGAGATCAGTCAAGATCCAGTCCCCAGAAAAACAAAACAGCTAAAAACCAGAAGGGAACGGAATAGAGAAGAAGCTGTAACGTAAAATCAATATAGCAGGTTTAGGTTTTGGTCCCTCTTGTTGCGCTCTTTTGCTATTACACAGTGTAGTCTCACCTCTCATAGAGTACAACTGCCCAGCAATAAAAAGGAAAAAAAAAAAAAAAAAGGAGTCAAGGAAGTGTTGGCACTTTCATCAGGTATACAGAAACGGTTCCGACTTGGCCACAGAATGAAAACTGCTGCGTCTGGAAAAGGAAACTGGGCATGACATTGACTGTGCCACAATCAATCTAATTTGATCCTCGCTGTAGTGCAGAGCATACAGCGAGCTTTCTCTGAAGTCGGTAGCAAGCGGCTCAAAGTATCACTGCCTCCTGTCTGACGCGAATGAATTGCTTTCACTTATTCCTTGGCAGTTCAGAAAATAAGATTTGTCCTTTTCCTCCTAACCTCTCAAAGATGAAAAAGTGTATCTTTACAGTACACTGTGAAGGTTTTGTAGTTAGTCATATTAATAACCTGTCAACTGTATCCTCACATATTCAAAGAAGAACCAACAAAGAACAGAATGATAATCAAGGAAAACAAGGTTGTTATCCCTAACCATATCTTGGTATTAAAAAGAAATTGGAAGTCCATTCCCCTGTTTGTTTTAAAGTACTGGAACAGTCAGCCCCATTTAAAGGCCAGGACAGCTGATTGCAACGGCACCTGCACGGAGTGTGGGGAGGACTATTTACCGATGTCAGGTTCCATTTGCTGCATGAGGAGCGCTGGCAGGTTGCGAGGATGGCTGACCTCAGTAGTCAAATGGAGGGTGCAGGCAGAACGGCTGCTTGTTCACTGGTGGTGCAGATCGCTACAAGTGGGTGAGCACACATTGTTCGGTAAACACACACAGAGACGATTGCAGACACAGGCCTGCACATGCAAATATTTAAGACTGTGGACCAAGGACATGCTGCTGAATGCACAGAAGTTGAATTATTCCATATCCAGTTTTATCTGCTCATCTGCTCAGCACATTCACACAAGAGCACGCAGAATCTACACATACACATGCATGTATAGTTGTAAAAGTTTGGCCACCCCTGGTCAAAAGACATTTTATTTTTGATGTGAAAGTAAGTAAATACAACTACTATTAAAAAAAGAAATATATACAATCGGCCTCTCTTTAAATATCATAGCACTATTACTTTTTATTTCATGAACTTTAATGAAAGAAAAAAGTACAACTCTACTTGTAAAACACCTCATTACTTCAGAACTTGAGTAACTCATTAGGCCTTAATTGACTCATTTGGATGTGTAAGGGTCCAGATTTGTCATTAGGAATTCTCAGCCAATGACATTTCCAGAGTCGATCAGTTGTCACACTCAACAACAATCGGTTCCACTTAGCAACCAATTGGAAAGGATATAAAAAGATATCGGAGCACTTCCAGCTTCAAATCTCCACTGTGGGGTTTTCCGTGAAATGACATTTAAGCTAGTTCAGTTAAACCTTCTGCTAAAACTTGCCCGTCTGCTGGGCAGATCCACACACAACTGATAAGGACCCGCAGGTGCGTGATTCCACTGTGCAGCATCTACATAGAAGAGCCATCGTACCTGTGACCTCATCCCAAAGGGCAACATCTGAAGTCTGATAAGCAACATCTGGATGAGACGAACTCTGGATGCAGATGTCATGTTGCATTATGAGCGGGACCTTAATTTCCATAGAGACACCAAACCAAAACTGTATGAGCAGAAGCTCCGGGCTCCGTCTCTGTTGAATCAGAAGTATTGTGTCTGTGTTTTGCAACTTGACTCCACTTCAAGACCAACACCTCTCTTGGGTGACAGACATCATGATTTAAGAAGGAGATGAAGGACAAACACTCATGGAAACTTCTTTCTATGCCTTTACCTTTTTAGTGCCTTTTATAAGAGATTTTCTGTCGCCGCAATGAGTTTGGTGTCAGCCATCATTGAATTGATTGAATTGTTTCGAGACCAATGTGTATATTATAACAGCCGTATAGGCAGTGTGACTGAGCACAACTTGTTTTTATAGGTAATGGTGAAAAAGAAAGAAGGAAGACTCTTTTAGCGGCAGCAGTTGTATTTTCTTTTTTTTTCACTTGAAAAATCAAAAAAATATGTAATTTGCCCAGAGGTGCCCGCACATTCGCCACACACACACACACACACACACACACCAAATATATAGTCTTTATTTTACATATATATGTGCGTACACATACATTACATTTCACACTGTTGTGAATTCATTGTGAAAATGATTTAAAAAGTCTTTTTTCTTTTCTAACACATTGCTGTTATTGAATTGAAGAGATAATTCCCCTCCCTTTCTTTTAGTGGCCTAAAGAATTACAGTATTTTACAATCCATTTCTTCCCCAGGTGCTCCAATTTCACTCACATAAGCGGCAAAATACCATCCTCTGTCATGATATTAAACTGCACCTGAGCATCAGGCAGTTTAAGACAAAAGGTGAGAGGTGTAGAAAGAAGTGATCACTTTTGATCACTTCAAGTGGTTGTGATGGATGAAACTGCACTGTGAGAAATGTAGCAACTACAGACCAGGGGTAGCATGGATTAGCACCTTTATGTAAAGAACTGTCCTAGCTCTATTTCAGAGGTAAAATCCCACCATTTCAAGTGAACAATTCATCAAGTGGTGCAGCCATAGAACCCACAGGCATGAGAAAGCATGATGAATGTTTAGCATGGGCACAAACAGTTCCCTTAGTCTTTCCAATGGTAATTATAACAGCATAATAGGTCCCTGGAGACTCGTTGAAATTACTGGCTGGAACACACAGTGTCAACAAAACAATCATCTACAATAGATCACTCACGGACTGCAGAATGCATTTGGAATTGGTTGTGCCCATTAGCCAGCTACCCCCGACCCCCCCACCCCCGAGCCCCCGTCACCACCGATGTCTGTGCATACACATGCACAGACTCAAAATGACTCAAAATGTGTAGTCTTTTTTTTGGGTCACGGTTGTTGTCATATTTTTAAATGACAGTACGAGGATTAATACCTCAGTTCCTTTAGGGATGGTGTGGAACATCTTACAACTTGTGCATCTCTGGCAATAGAGCAGGAGTTGCATTCAAAGCCGATGCTGCTGATGATACCGGTGCTTCAATCCCTGACGTCTGAACTGCATCTGGCAAAATCAGGCTGTGTGCGTTGATTGTCAAAGTCAAAGTCCCTCACATAGACTGATGGACAACCGGCCTTCTCGCTTTCAGCTGCAGATGCAATCAGGTGCTTCAGGTCAGACGCCACATGCAGGTCTCTCTGCTCAAAAAGCCGTTCCAGTTCTCCATCAAGTAGCTATCGACTTCAAATTGCAATCTCCTGTAATGGTCAGCTGGACTCTGGCATGTGTGTGTGCAGACTCTCCAGCACATTGCTGTATGCCACTTTTTGTGCCGTATTTGCTGTATATCACAAAAATGTATACAAAAATAGCTCCACTGTGTGGTTGGTTGGACTTCTTAGATCCCAAGAACACTTATTGTAGCAGTGACCTGCCAGGTTTAAAAGAACTGAGTTTGTATCTGGGGTAATTACGGAAAGGAGTAACTAGAGTAACTAGTTGGGGTGGCAGAGGCAGTATGTGTATGGTAGCTAATGTTGGCTGGAACCAAGAGAGGAGGTAATGCTGGCCAAAGCACTGACTGGAGCATGAATGTCACTGGCGGGATCAGATGGCACCAGACGCAGAGTGGCTCACTAGTGGCGTGGTTTAATGTTAGCTGCACAAAGGAGGCACTGTTGGTGTGTTTCAATTCACATTCAATTTAACAGAAGTTATTGATTCCTGGTAGGCTGTTTCGGGGCACAACAGTAAAGGATATGCGGCTACCTACTACCCTACTAGTTCTGCAGAGGAGAGGCAGGGTGAAAGTCAACATAGACGCCCATAATGATCCAAACAGGAGCAGGGGTTGACGCGCTGCAGTGACATTTTATAGCTAGACAAGACAGTGAAATGTCAGGTTTAATTTTTCATCTAACATATGATTACATTTCCACAACAATTGTCCACTTTGGCATTTGTTGTTACCACTCTATTGTGGAGCTAAAACCCTGAGATGTGTCATCTCTGTAGGTTTTGCTCAAACTAAGTCTGTAGTATAGAGTATGGTGAAACTCGGCAAGGGACACATTATAGGGATATTGTGGACCTCCCATGATATTGACTGAAAAATAGAAGTCTTTAAAACTTCGTTTCCTTGTTTGCTGTGTTTGTTGAATAGCGCTATAATGGATAGTTGAGTAATCCTCAGGATACAGTGGACATTAGTGAGTTTCTCCAAAGTCCCTCATTTTTTCCTGTGCTCCTCTTGCGGCTATGTGGACATCATTAGGCTTGGTGAGGTATGTCAGGCACCTCCTGTGTGTGTGTGTTGTGTTTGTGTGTGTGTGTGTGTGTTAGCAAGTGGTGGTAGAAGTGGAAAAGAGGGAAAAGAGTCAAGCTAGAATGGCAGCAGAAATTGTTAATAGCACAGCTGTATCATGAGGGATTTGATATGAAGCTGTTGCGGTCAGGTAAATCGGTGTAATGGTTCCTAATTGATGTCCAGTTATCTGTCTTCTGTCACTGTGGTGCCTGACCTCTGCTGGGTGCTGTCATTTGGGATACAGAAAGTGATCTCTACACTTCATTTAGCACCAACAGGGCTGTTGAGTGTGCTCTAATGATCATTGTGTTGCAATGGCTCTCCCAAATGAGGCAGTGTGTGAATAAAGCTTTGCTGTTTGTTTGTTTGTTTGTTTTATTAATGATAACTACCCATTATGAGAATATTAACAATTAGTTGTTGACTTGAAAACACAAATATTTCAATAAGACCTCTCTATATCCAGATATGTCTGTGATCAGAGAGTGGAAACCTTGGAAACTTTGTAGTGGATTTTGATAAACAGATTAACAGTCGGTTTCCACCATGTGTTCTGCCCAAAGTCATTAACATGGCTGAGATCTGTGTCAGAATAAGAGCTCTGACTGACAGAGCTATTTATTTAATGAATGATGTCTTTGTTGTGAAGCTGGCAAAATCGGAAACCAGTAAATCTGTTGTTTTTCTAGGTTTTGCTGCCATTGGGTGATTCTGTATTTAATCTTGAAGATACTATTGTTATCTCGGCATCCTCAGAATTCCTTTTTCTCTGTTAGAAATAAACAGTCCAAGGTTAAAGTCAAGGCACAGCATCATAGTGGGTCAGCTCTGTTTGTTGATGCTGTTGGCTCCATTCGCTGGTGGAGTCTTTATCGTCCGTGCCAATACTTGTTTGCTGCTGGCTGGGTCAGTCTTTATGCTGCTGGCTTGGTGCTGCTCGGAGCAGTAATGCCTAATGGTCGGGTTTACCACAAGTCTGTTTGAAGTTGCCACCCAGGCATTTTCTTGTAGTTTTCAGACTCTGGAGTGAAGGAGTGAAAGATTCCTGTTTTAACCTCAGGCAGTATTAAATGTTTTTTTTTTTTTTCCTTCCACCCAATAATGCATCTTTCAGAGTAGCTCTGATTTTCAACATCTTAGTCAGACAGTCAGAAAAATGTCAAATGTGTATTATTCACAAATATTTGTATGAATGGTTCCTCAGCCTCGCACGCAGACAAACTCGGGCAGTGTCACGGACTATTGTCTTTCAAGTCTTTCTTTTCCCCCATTTTCTGTTCTTCTCCAGATTGTGCCATACCTCATCTTTCCACTAGCATTCATCAGTTATACACTGTGTGTAAGGGGTAACTCCTGATAAAATGTATTTCTCCAGAGAGATCTTTACCCTCTGTGTAATCCGTAATCTTGGGAAAGTACGTGTTGGAGGGTATTGTTCCACTTATGCCTTAACACTTGATAAACCAGGCTCTTGCAGTACCCAGATGTCCCTGTGCAGACAGCCATTACATACAATATATAATGATATGACATAAGTTTCTTCCTTAAAACCCTTTCTTTTCAAAAAGATTAGTGCATCAACAATGAAATAAATATATTAATTAATTATATAATAGTAATATTTACTACTATTACCAATAATATATTATTATTATTATGATTATTGTTATGTGCAAAAGCTTAAATCAAGGCTAGCACCATGCACACTAAAAAAGCTTTTTTTCTATCATGTTCCTCATTTCTCTAGCCCTTCTTTTTCTCTTTGTCCAACTACTTCCCGTGCTCCTTCATCTCCCCTTCTCTTGTTTATCCTCCTGTCCTTCCTAACCTGGTGGGATTTACTCCTCTTGGATAGGCCCAGAACCAGATGGTGCTCAAAGGCTTAAAGGTTCTGACTGGCACTGTTTCTGATTTGTGCTTATCTGGCTGTGTGCTGCCTCGCGTGCTGCCGAAAAACACCCGGGCCAATGGTCCATGTCTGTTTATGCGGAGCGCAGCTGACCTTTGGGATCCCGGCCTTCCAGTCTGCTGCACAGGGAACAAGCTGCCTGCCCCTGGGGCTTGATGATGCAAGGCACTTGATACTTGATAAAACCTTGATACCACATGCATACATGTATGTATGTGTGTGTGTTCATGTTTACACACACTGCAAAAAAATCAAGTGCGAAAATAGTCATGTTGTATAGCATACTGTGTCAGGCAAAATTGTGTGTCTGCCTTCTGGGTGTACATAGTGGGTACAAATACAAAAATCATCTCAATTACATGCAGACACACACTCTCAGGAGAAAAAAAAAGCAAACCACTGAAATGGGCAATTTAATATCATGCTCTGCAACTCTGAACAGTATCTTCCCTTATCTGCCTCGTCATGTGGACAGCTGTGGGTGCTCAGGCTGCATGTGCTCCTGAAGAGGTGTGTGATAAGGAAAAGGAGGATGGCTGAGAAAAAAAAAAACAAAAAAAAAACTACACACAAATGTGACAGATACTAAAACCAATATGGTGGTCTCCTCCAGAAGACAACGACCATGGCAAAACTGGACTGGGAAAAAAAAAAAAAAAGGAGATTTCATTTATTAACTCCAAGAATGGAGAAGAAAGAGTCCAGAGGCCTCTTTTGCCAGCGATTGAATATCCCAATGATTTAACAAAGTGAAAATTGTATCCACGCAGCCTCCATTGGTGAAGCTTAGTACTTTTCTGATGTGTCCATGAGTTATATTTCCAGTTTCCCTTTCTTCAGCCTCGAACACACTCATCCAAACAATTGGGGTGCTCCAGCGGACACAATAGAATCAAAACAAAATCTTAATAATCCTGAAAACCTCTTCAAAGCAGCTGAGCTAGGTATTTGAAGGGCTGGATTAGCAAATAACTGCCCCAGGGTCCCATTATACTGCCAACTATCCTAACAGCTCCAGGTTGCATGTGTCTCGTTATGACTGATGACAAGCTAAAATGTTAATGCAACGCTATTTCCTGATTTTTGTGAGTCCCTTTATTACAAGGTGATCCATGACTTTACATGACTTTAAATGTAATTTAATATCAATGCTGATAAAATTGTGTTTTGATATTTAACAGTTTGCTATTTGGCTTTATTTAGGCCCACAGAGAGTTTTTGCCCCGGGGCTTCAGAGTCTCCTTATGAATCCCGTCTGAACACAGGCTTGGTTTTCAATCAAAGGGGCTATTTCAGCACAGTTCCCCTTCAAAAAGAGAGAAGAGACTAATCAGTGGGATCACCTGCTGTGATGTCAAAACTGAGCATGACTGAAAAATCAATGCTTTAAATAGACTAATATTACTCGAGATATTATCAAACCCCATCGTTTTGAGAGGACTGGCCCAGAAGCAGTGTAATCGTGAGACAAAAGTGCTTTTAGCCTTTATTTTTTAACTGCCCTTGAGAGCCAACAGGTCGACTTTGCCTCGCTGACTCCTGTCCCTAAGCATTAGTTACTATTTTGTAAACGTGGCCCCGCGTCAGTCCATTCACCCAGCACAGTTTTGAATGGATTCGGGTTAAGCCAGTAGGTGACACTGTTCTTTGTAAAGATCTTTGACTTTAGAGAATGACTTTCTGTGTTTTGTTTTTTTTTTTTTTGTTTTGTTTTTTTGCCACTAAAATATTCCACAGATGGAAAGGCAGTGACAGAGGTGCACGAGGAAAAGGAGAGGGTGCCACGAAAAGAAAAGTGGGTGTTTTCCGAGGCCACTGATTGTCTCTTAACGTGATTGATTTCTCTTTAAGAAATGTAAGTCTTTGTCAAGGACAATGTCATCCTAATACCTCCAAAAATATTTCTGTGTTTAGATCTCTAAGAAGTGTGTGTGCCCACTTTTGCCTATGCAGCAGTTACCTAGATTTAATATTGTCCTGGTCTGCTCAGGTGTACAGTGCTGCCATGTTATCTATGTCCGTGCATCAAGGCTAACAAGAACTACACATCTGCTCTGAAAAAACAGGCTTAAATGCCTGTGGATGAGCTGTCAGGTGGCTGTAGATACACTGTGTGTGTATGTGTAACCTATATCATGCTAATGTTTGTGTTAAGGTGTGAGAGCACATGTTATATGTTCAGAATTCATCACATTGAAGGGGCCAAAAATCTGTGTACATGTGTCTGGAAATTTGTGTGTACACGTGTTATACATGTTCATGCATGTCTGAGAGTGTGAGTCTATATTATTGCTCTGTTTATTGTAATATACAGTGGTTACGTGTGTTAAGGGAGTGTGTTACGCCTCCAAGGACTCTGATAAATACAGGTACAAATGTATGGATGTGTCAGAGAGAAGGTAGGTATACTAGCCTTTTCCTTGAGCACTGTTTATCATCCTTTAACCTTGGGCCTCGGGTCCTTCGCACTCCTCCTCTTCCTCTATCTATACAGTCATTGAAAAGCTATTCCTCTTCAGTGTCACACCATCAACAGTTGGAGGGTTTTCTCCTTTCCCTTGACTTTCCATCTCACTTCATCAACATTTTTCTGTATCTTTCTTTTTCTTTATCATGCTCTTTTATGTCCTTCCTTTCCCTTTTTCACACACACACACACACACACACACACACACACACACACACACACACATACACACACACACCCTCCATGGTGCCCCCATCATGGGCAACAGTGTTCCCATTCCCCTTCCATTAGCAACTGAAGGTCATCCTAATGGGGCCACTGGCAGACCAATGGAATTGCAATTTAACACAAAGACAATTAGACATTGATAGGACAACCCACCCCCAACTCTGACACATTTTCGCACACTCACACGCACTCATACACACACACACATGTGCATCCACAGCAATTATTCTATTCACAAATCCTTGCCTTGATCACCGTCATTCTCCCACTCTCAGTCATTCCATCTGGCATCAGCCATTCTCTCACTCCATCTGTCCTGTTCTTAGTCTCATTGACCCTTTCACTCATTAGCGTCTTACTCACAGTTGCCCAAAAGTGAAGAATGCCAGTGCGTGTTGCCACAAAAAATTATTTTCAGTTGGAGTATATGGTTACACACTATGAATTATTGTCAGTTAAAAGCTCAAACAGTAAAATTGACAATTATGAATAGATATGCACAGAAGGGACGATATCCGGATGTAGTGACTCGGGCATTATTAAGCTTTTTGAAGGTTATATTTAGGGAAAGATCTTAAGACAAAACTTTATTTATATTAACATTACATTTACGTCTCCCCCTGACATTAACCAGAGTGCCTCAGTCGCCTAAACCTAACCACAGACAGGACTCCAGATGAAAACCATGGTCTCTGCTGTGACGGTTTGTGCCTTGTACACCCGACATCTACCCCAAACACCTCCTTCCACTGTTGTTAATAAGTGTAGCGCTTCATTCATGTTGGAAATGATGCTGCGGGAGCCCTGACCCACTCTGTAAGAGAGTGTTGCACATGACAACTTGATTAGGTTTAGGGAATGATCATTTTGGTTTAAATAAATAAAGGTTAGGTAAATAATGGGATTTGGGTTAATGAACAATCATCTCCCCCATGTTACAGGCTGAGGCTTTGTTGAGCCAGACTGTGAAACAACACCATCTTACTTCCTGCTCTGCTCCTCTGAGAATTGCGATTGCCAATAGAGGGCTTTGGCCCTTGAGCATAAGCGGCATCTTGAAAAGAGAGTCTCCACTGTCTTGGTGGTTTGGCAACAAAAGCACTTTGGTCAAGGTGATGGAAAGACTATGGTAACTTGAAACATCCTGTGTGTTTCAAGTCACTTTAGATGTTCTCATTATTAAAACAAGATCATGATCCTTCCTTTGCCTAAACTTAAATCATCATCTGAATCAGGATTTACTTTCTAGATGCTAGAAATATTGTGCATTTAATATCTTAATTAATATTTGCCAAACACTTGATAATACGGGCCTCGTTCAGAAAAATACTTTTTAAAAGACCATTGTTTTGCTGAAGGACATATTGCACTATGCTATTAAAAAGAAAGTGACATAGGAGAGAAGACAGAAGCTGAGATATGTGCATAGATCACAGCCTCTGTCTTCCATCTAGCCAGTTGGATAAACGTCCTCGGGGCATCACTCATCTCTGAGAGTCAAAGTAGGGTGCAATCCAGTGTTTCCGGTAACTCATACAACACTCAGACATGACTGCCTTAATGTGGAAGGCTGTCTTGCTGGGTTGAGGGTGATGGGGAAGAACAGGGCACTTAGATTTTGTTTGTGCGTGTGTGCGCGCATGCTTGTTCACATGCTTGCACTTAACACAGTCTCATCTGATGAATAGTTTAGGAGAGTTTCATTCCATCTCATTTAAAGGCGTTACGTGTCTCCCCTGGTTCAGGGTTCCCTCTAATCCCATTACAGCTGTCAAGTAAAAAAAAAAAACCTTCCATGAGCATCAGCGAGGAAACACGGCAGACCGAGATAAAGTTGCTGTCGTAGCCCTTTGTTGAATAGAAACTCTGATAGCGTTTGGTCAGATTAAATTATCTGTGGCTGTGTGTGTCTAGGTGGGTGTGTGGGAGTTTTTTTTTTTTTTTTTTTTTTTTTTTTTCCCTTCTCTCCATATGAGAATTTGCATAGACAAGACTTTTACTTCATAGATTTCCAGAAATGATAAAATGAATTGACAGGACTCTTCCATCGTCATCAGATTGGTATCACTTCCTCCTTCTCCTACGGTTTTGTGATAGATTAACTTATTTGAATGAGGAACTTCTTTCTGTGTGGCAGGACTATTATTATTGCTCAAATATGACAAATTATCCCAAATGGACTGCACTGCTAGCATGAGGTGTCTTAAAAACAAAAAAACAGCAGAAAAACAAAATAACATGTCATGTCCTTCTACTAACATGCCTTCACATATCACTGATTTTTTATTCATTTATTTTTAAAGAAAATTGTCGCTTATGGTACATTGGCCTTGGATAAAATGTTAAGTGTATTTGTGGTTCTATGCCAATAACTTGTGTCGCGTTCACCCAGCGTTTCTAAAGACTTTTAAATGCTTAAAAGAATTCAGAGGTCACAACAACATCCCAGGCAATAAAGGCATTCTTAGGAAAAGACAGCAGAGGAAGTATACCAGGGTGCCAGGGCTGGTTGTATTCCAAGGAATATAAACAGTCGCACAGCAAGTGCACAATTTGTTATGGGTAATTGTGTTTTGCATCGCATTGCCAGAATAACATTATTGTTAGATATGATGACAAACCAGTCTCTTTCTACATCAGATAAAGGCCAAGCCAACGTGCTTCTCTAGCAAGTAATTGACTCATCATTTCGCTCAGTTATTATAAGCAGTCAGTGTTGTTGTATGTGATTAATGGGAGGTATGTAAAATGTGGGGTAGCATACCTTCTCAGGATTTGCTATAATGCAGTCTGAGTGAAATCAAGTGAGACTGTTTTCCATATTTCCTACTGTTGTCGGACTTTTCACGAATAAATCAGTCAAATAATCAGTCAATCAAAATGGCGTATTTAGTAAATTCACAGAGAACCAGACTGCACTGATTGTAATTGGAGGAGATGGTTTATTGTTAGAGCCAGGGTCAGGGCACTAGCTTCCTTGAAATATCAGCAAGCATAGCAAGTGACCATTTATTAAAGTGGCAACAGTATTCTCCATTTATCTCTTTGTGTTTGTGTCTTGCATTAGTAATGGGGACTGATTTTATGTCTCTGATGCTTTAACAGGTACATCAAAGTAACCACATTGTTATTTGACCACAGCGTTGCCTGTATTTAAAGATCCCATTTGACTGTTTTCGTATTTTGTATAGTGTGGTTATAGTATCTGATGCCAGTAATAATCTGTTGTGACAGGAAGGATGAGATTTACACTGCCTCTCTGTAACCACCATGACAAAACCACTGAAATTCATTTTCAGCCAACAGCAGCAGTTTAGTGTGGCTCACCTGCAGTACACCTCCAAATGTCACTGACATAAATACATACTTTGTTGCTCCCTTGTTCACCCACTCACCATTGTGTTGTGTCTTTTAATGGTGCACATTGTACAGAAAACATCTATTTGGGAACCAAAAAAGGATCTGTCTGCTTTTATACACTCGCCCACTAAAAAAATACTGGGGTTGGTCACACTTTTGGTGGATTGTCATTTTTATTATCATCCAAGGGTAGAGAACAGTGCATAGTTTAATATATAGTTTTTATTAAGTACTGTGTAAGCGGAGTTGCAGCTGCACCTGCACATGGCATGGCAGAATACATGATGTCCATGGTGAATTGTGATTTGACCAGTAATCCAATTGTTTTCAGTGCAGAGGATTGAATGTACTTAGCAATGTCATTTAATCTATCAAGAAGCATCTATGGTGTATTACATTTAAAGGAAAAAAAGACGAAACACATTGTCTACTTAATAAAATGTGACTTCAGTATCAGGACTAGTTCACTTCACCACTATACGCAGGTTTTAAAAGCTGATTATGAGGGACATTCCCCCACCAGCATCCATAATGTAACTGATGCATAATTATGTATGCATAAAGGTTACCATATGACATCCTCTTGTCATTCAGTGACTCTCTCTAACCATTGCTCAAAAAAAAAAAAAAAACCAAGTAAACTCCTTGTTTTTGTGCTTATAGAAGAAGAAGGTGGGTAAATAGCATGCTATCAGAGAGTAGTTAGTATAAAGTAGTAAATGTATTCCACATGGCAGATGTTGTATGTTATATGCAACCTTAAAATGAACACAATGTAAATGATCATATTTCAATGCAGAGCTCTCCATGTGCCGTTATAGTGCACAGACTCACACGGTGAATAAGGATGATTTGGCTCCCAAACTTCAGATTTGGAAACTTTCTCAGGTTTGTTTTGAGATTAGAAATGAGTGTAATTCACTGCTAGACGTTCTGGTTGAAGTGGGCTGATATACTTCAACCGGAGTGTGAAGAGGCTCAAGTGGGATGTTTCCACTTCAACGTGAATGCGATGACAATCAAAGATGAACAAATTCCAAGACCTTTAATTAGAAACAGGGTATGAAAATAAGAATAAACAATAATTCAATGAAGATTACCTTAATTGACTTGATGGATGTAGAGAACTGTGCCCAGTTGACATTGGCATGTTATTGCAATGATCATACTAATTAAACCAAGGTAAATATACACCCTGTTTGTCAAACATCAATGCACAATGACATTCTCTCATCTGAGGTAGTACAAAAGTCGTACAAAGAAAACTGACAATTAGTCCCCACTTTGCCTTCATCAATCATCCCGTCTGTTTTGCATTATTAAATTATTGCAGATAAATCAGTGCGCTCCAGTCCTCTCCCCTTTTTCTTCGCTTGCTGCTCTCAAACTGAGAAGCACCTGGATGATGATGGAACCCCTTCTCACCAAAATACCAACCACTTATCATGCCGTGTGCCACTGTTTTAACATGAAAGTCATGTCAGCAGTCTTTAATTTACACTGAGCACACTTCTGAATTTGCGTCAGCTCCTCTGAGCTTACTCATGGCCTTGGGCACCAGAAATAAATGAATGCCGAAGCAGCTATGTACGTGCTACAGTAGCCAAACGTTCGCTATGCACACCAGATAATCCAACCTGAAATGTGCAATTTGCAACTTTGCCCTGAAGTGCTATGTGATCCAAATACTCACGAGAAATGCCAGTTGTGCTTTCACATTGTGAATAAAATACATCTTCAAGCTAAAGCTTTGGCTTTTCTCCCTGGCACAAACGATTGATTATGAAGGCGTAAACACAGTGTGAAAGATGACAAAAACAATTTAGTGTTTAGCATGCGGGACAACCATTGGTTATGAATATTAAATACTAGCATCACACTGTACTCTCATGTGGATAGAAGGGAGTGGAGATGGAGAACATAAGAAGAGATAAAGAATAGACTAGGAGGAAGACCATGAAAATGTATAAGAGCAGGAAACCTTGAAGCAACATGAGCAGCGTGACTTTATGAGTGTATACACGATACGCCGGGTCACCAAAGCCTGTCATACCTTGGCCTCTCCCTGAACCCAGACTTTCAACAACAAAATTAGGTACAAAACATTTTTCTCAGAAAATACCCTTCTGCATGGCACAAAAAAACACCTTTTAGCTTGTCATGTTCCATCTCTTTAGAAGCTGCTTCAAGGATAATTACTCCCTGAGAACACTCTGAGGCTCTAATGCTGAACGTGATCCCTGAAGCCGCAAACAGGTCAGAATGACTTTTGCTTTTCTCACAGGACTCACCCCAAAATTACTTTCTTGGCTTTTTATCAGCTTGAAAGCTAGAGCAACGTCCCTGTTGTATTGGTACTAAAGACAGAGCAGGTTTCATCGCTCTTACCAGTGCTAATGTGTTTTTGAGGATTTCCATGCCGCTGTCAAACAGTGTGTAGACCATTCTCAATTCTCAGAAAACATGCCCACATGTTGTTTAATTTCTCTTGCTAAATAATGCTTTTTAAACCCCTTTTCTTATACAATCTATCGCCTAAAGGTAAAAAATAAAATAAAATAAAATGAACTAATATGTGTTACAGAGGTTTCTTTATCTAGTTAGGTCCTCTCTGTCAAGACATATGTGAATATTATTGCAACTTATTTCATCGAAAAAAAATTTGAATTTGTGTTTTTAGCAGAATTTTGCCAGAAGCGAACCTTTGAATAATGTGCTGGATTAGTCAGAAGTTCGCTTCGGAGAATTTCTGCCACCTAGTGGTCAGATATGGCAAAATGTAACTTGACAAGAACTTAGCGAGGCTTTTAAGATAAAATGCCCATCCCCAATCCGTCTCATTACCCATGAAGATTATGCTTTTAAATATTGAAGCTTGCTCCCTCTCCATGGTGAGTGACTTGATAAGCCTGTGGCTTTGAACCCAAAATGCTATCAGAGCCCCCAATAATTATTTCCACTGCAGCCTCAACAGCTCTTGAAGAGAGGAAAACAAAGTTCAGAGAAGGCTAGGGATTTTAACAAGATGCCAATTCATGCTGATTCACACATTGTTTTGGTTGAATTTGGTCTGTGATTTGCTTAGGAAATTTTACCTCACAGATGACAGACATGGTAGGATAGTACAGAGACCACAAGAGGCTATATTGTAAGCTAAGAATTGAATCTCAGACCTAAAGCGCAAACTTCAATGTATTCAAATAATGTGTGAATCTCGATTTGTTTTAACAGCCTGATGTTTCACTTGAATGAATGAATGGAGAGGGATTTGGCAGGAACAGATGCTAAAATAAACCAATGGTGCAGTGTGGGAGGATGTCATTCTTCTGGCCCAGAGGTACAGAGCTAGACTCATGTTGTGTAAACAGCTTGACCTCAGAATGATACTATGAATATCTTGATACTGCGGAGCCATAAAAAAAAAAAAGTACTGTTACTGTTCGGCTCATACAGCACAGTCTGATTGGAGCTAGCGGCGTGCACAGGGCGGCTGCAGCTGCTGCAGATGCTGTGCATGTCAATCAGGCACTGCATCTGTCTCCTGCATTGGCACACACGCATATTTACAACCTCTACACACACCAACACATACATATGAAATCCATAAACAAGCGCACACACATACACACACACATTACTACACTCCTACGCAGGAACACACTCCTACACAGATTAACCAATTCAGACTGATGATGAGGAGAGGTAGAAAGCACTAAACTAAAATGGAGGGGTCCAGTTAAAACAAAGCCAAAAACTCTAACAATGTGAGTTAACAGTGATTGGCATCTTCATTGTCAATAACTCTATAATCCCTCATAATCAACATTATACACAATGAAAGCCAATACGGCAACAAAATGTTTGAGACAACCTGTTATTACTGGAAACAAGCGTGGCATATAATTTTAACCGTCAAATCATTAAAATCACTTTCCCCACATGTGTTTTTGTGAAAAAGTACAGGGAAACAAAATTATGTTGTGATTGCCTTGGAGCCCAGACTAATGATTCATTTCAACAAATTACTGGCTGTGTTGGGTTTTCTTGACATTCAGCGATGAGTATTTATCAGTCACTCCTTGGTGACCTTTACTCAGTCACCCAGTGGTTCTGACTAGCTTGACTTAAGGTGTATGTGTGCGTTTGTCTGGCAAAGCACACAAGTTCACAAAAGTAGATTAATGTGTCAGTGTGGGTGCAAGCTTCAACCACTTCCGAGTTGGAACAGGTGCAGCAGCTGGCACAACTGGAGAGAACCGAGTACCCCCCCCCCCCCTCCAGCTGGTGCTCCAAACACACTTGCCCATGCCACAAACAAATACCCTCACAGCTTGCATCTTCATTGCTTCCCTCTTCCTGACACGCTCCTTTTCTCTCATCTCTTCCCTATTCCCTGGGTTCTTTACTTGCTTGCTGCTTCTCCCTCTCCATGTTTCATCTCCACTGCTTTCCTCTTCACGTGAATGGCTTTCACCGTAGAACTCCCGACTCTCCTCCAAGGATACTGCATCTCTGGTGTTCGAGCCTCGAGGTCGTAAAGGGGACTGGATTTGCCTCGGGACCAAAAATCACTACATAGGCCCCTCCATCATCATCATTGTCATCTCCCTTACCTTAATGCATTCCTCACTACTTCTTCCGCTTCCCTTTTCGCCCCCATGTTCTTGCCATCCCTCTAAATGACATTTGCTGCCATAGGAGACAAAGGAAGAGTGAAATTCGAACAGGTGAAGCAGTTCCTCTGCTGACAGCCTGCTGACAGTCTGTCCAAACACAGGTCAGGTGTGAAATAAGACCAACTCAGCCAGAAATCCTTTTTTTTTTTTTTTCTTCTTTTTTTTTTTTCCCCCAGTATGTACAGTATGTGCGGTACTGTATGTATGTGCAGTAGAAGCCTCTGTGCACCTTCTAAGGCATGCATGCACCCACTCTACAGACATGCTGTCTTCAGGCTGGCTCCCATTGATACCAAGCAGAGCAGGTGTCTTTTCTTTTTTCCTTGACAGTGAGTGAAATGGAGGATTCAAATAGGTTTCAGTCTAGAAATTGGAAGAAATTGTTTGAATTCATGAGTGAGGTTTGGTGGGTTTTTAAACCTTTGCTTGAAGCAGGAGACAAGAAGTTGGACAAAAGGTATTAAAAAAAAAAAAAGTGTAACATAAAGCAAAGAGGCTTTGGTGTTGTCTTCATTATGGGAATGATCAGCACCCCTGCTGTGTTATGTGTAGCTGGACACAGTGCAGGATTTATTGATTCTGCTCTTTTTTGGTTTGCACTGTGAGACTTGAAAATTGTATGAAAAACAAAGGCTTGCTTGCTTTACTTGAACCAAATTCATTTTTAAATATCTCGCATCAAAATAAGGCCTCACAAAAATAAGCCCAGTTCAAAAACATCTGTAAATTGCCATTCAATTGCTACTTTATTTAGTTTGCTTTTGATGATCAAGTTGGTTTATTTAATTTATGGTTTATTTACTGCATTTCTGAGGTAATTCAATTTGTCTCTTTGGTTAATCGACTGTTAATTCACTTCCAATAAATCCTTTGAAAGCACAACTTGTTTGCCGTGATTCCGCTTCAAAACTTGGAATAACAACTCACTCGCTAATTCACCTTGAACTCCAGAGGCATATGGGGCTCCTGGGCCCCCTCGCACAGGAGACACCCACACTCACAGCAAATTAGGCAAAAATAGAATTGAATAAATAAACAAGCAAATACTGACACACGCCAGTGGATGGCTCTGTAGGAGGACGTCAGTCAGTGCGTTAGCCTGAAAGCAGTGGAGCAGCGTGGATGTTTGGATTCAGGCGCTCTGGCCCCTGTGGAAGGTTGCTCACCTGAAAGCCCAAGCATACCAATGAACGATGCATTCACACATACAGACGCGCGCGCACACACACGCACACAGACAGACACTGAGGAATACTTGTCAGATTGACTGGATGCCTAGGGACCTTTCCTTTCCGTTCCATTCTGGGAGAGGAATTTACACAAGAGAAACAGCCAACATGCATGAGCAAACATACACACAAAGACAAGTACACACACTAACAGATGCGAAAACACTTCCAGAATTCATCTTGAATGAAATACTGACTCCCACTGTGTTATTATATGTTAAAAAACATGCAATGCAATTTACATTGCCACCATTGCTTGGCAGAAAGTAGGTCTGCACAATTAATTGGACTATAATTGAAATTGTAATATGGCAAATAGCAGGTGCAAAAAATTGCAAGAGTTGCTATTTTTTTGATGAAGGTAAACCGTGTCACAACATTGGCGTGCACTGTCAGCACAATAAGCGTTGTTGAGTTACAGAGGTGCCCTGACCTACAAATCATATTCCCCCGACGTAAAGGAACATGAATGTTTGTTTAGTACAAGGCCCAACAAACATCACATCATCATTTTAAAAAATCTTTGAAAATAAAATTCCAACTGAAATCTCAACAGCATATTGCAGTATCTGCCAAAGTCATCACAGTATTTAATTTTTTTTGCACATCATGTAGCTCCAGCCTGTCTTTGAAAAAATTAAACATTGACTGCTTTTAATTATGCATCAGCGTTTATCAGACAAGGTAGGGTGTTGGGCCAAGCTTCTGCACATTCATTTGGCAACAAGACAAGAGTTTCCTTTTGAACTCACAATTAGGTAACGGCAGTTTGTTGGATAATTGGGTTTCAGGGCCAGCTGTTGCCTTTACAGAAAGCACCCCATTAAATCTATGGATCAAACGGTGCATGTTTGAAGAAAATGATACCTCCTCAGTGCTTTTAATTCATCAGTCTTAATGCACGAACAACAAAATGTAGTATAATATACAAGATATATTCTTGGATTTGTACCATGTATACCACTGAGTTTTGCCCCACGTTTTCTGATATGTAAGCATTTACTTCTGACAAAAAGCAGGGGGTGTAATTAAAGCAGTCTGAAATGGCTTGTCTTTAAAAAGCATTGCCAAAAACGTGCATAACTAAGACAAATTAATTGCAGCTCATACAGAAGGAAAAAGCCAAATTTACCACACAAACATGCAGTTTCAATACTTTTTACTCAAGTAAAATAAAATGGTAAATTAAAAGCCTGGTCCACATCCAGACATTGGTACACAAACTCCTGAAATTGCAGTTACCCTACTGGTCTGATACGCGATACTATCACAACACTACATTCTGAATGTGCAGGGCTATCTTAATGTACCTACAGGCCCGACTGCCTTAGAGCTGCTGATCCTATTTTGTGATTTCTTGGGGTGTAGTTTTTGACATAGAGGAAACTTGTTTTCATGACAATATTAACATAGAACTACTCATGAGGATGTTGTTTGTTGTTACCTGGTATGTCAGATGTGATATTAATTCTTACTCCCTTAAATTAGGAGATCAGATTGCAGCGCAACTATTGGAAAAATGCAGCTGCTCAAGGAGACTAAAACGGGCCATACGTGTACTGATCTGGGAACGGGCACCGGCCTCTATTGGTAGGGTGGGGTTTCAACTTGCTACGCTGCCTTGTTACCCAGAGCACTGTCAGTATTCATATCTGCAAATTGCTTGAGAGGCTTGGGATCCATGAGGCAGAGGAGGAGGTGTAGCAGAATGTTAAGATTTTTACAACAGCGTCCACACGGGGATCAAGCAATCAGGATGGACTTGGTGTGATGAATTTCACGTGATGCTGTGAAAATTACCTACACTGACAGCGTTTCAAAGCCCGTTTGTCCATGCGCTTGTATGAGTAAACTGGACCCATTTGCAACTGACTTTTATTTTGACATGTACAGATTACATATGCCCTCCTGGCTCGTGAAGAAAATGTACTGTGAACATGAGGCTCTGCGATCATTAGCCCCATTTTAACATAGAAAACTGTGGCAAGAAGACAAATTCAATATAGAACCAGATGAACATCACATTTAAACAGCAGTTTGAATCTTACTGTTTAGTTGGACAGTGTAAAATCTGTTGGGTGGTCATGTCATGTCATGGATGTACAATAGAAGGGACAAAAGGGGGACATGAATAGAGATTTGGATAATCCGCATTGAAAAAAAAAAAAACCCTACAAAAATTAATAGAAACATTTAAAAGGCAGTGGTTCTCATTGCCAATACTTCAGCTCCAGATATGGTCTGAAAAATAAATTTCAACATGAGCAGCTTTGAGAGATGAGAGATGAACTGATATCAAGCAGCTACTTAGGGAACAGGAACATGATGCGGTTTCGAATATCTTCTCATCTATTGTCAAAAAGATTTTGTACTAACAATTCGCAGCATGCTTCTTTTGCATTAATACAAAAATAACGTACGTGTGTGTGTGTGTACCTGCATGTTGATGTGATAACCCTGTGTTGCTTGATGACTAGACAATTGTATCCTTGGCTGTGTTCCAGTTTGGCTGATTATACTGATGCTGCCATTTAATTGGTGCTCATAAATAAAAAAAAATTCCAACACAAAAGGACCGTATGGTCTCGCTTCCCTCACTACGCAACGCAACGTCTGATAGCCTACAAAGTTTGAAGCATCATTTCTGGGGGGGGGGGGTTTTAGGCTTGACCACGTTGCCGTAGCATGATCTATGATGTTGAATATTAAAAAACATCCCATTGCACCTCAGCAGTTTGTTAGCGCCTGTATAACTCTCTCTTAGTAGTATAGAAAACATTTCCCCATTGGCTTATAACAATCCAATTACTGCAAAAGGTAGACGCTCGCTAATTAATCAAAGCTACATCCTTTTTTAAGAGACTGATGAATTTCCCATCACACGTGCCTTAATTAAAGTGTCTCTAGGACATGTTTAATGAAGGTTGCATTGTCTCTTGAATTGTCCCCCACAACTGTGCATACAGGAGAGGTGTACCTGATATGATTAGCTGCTAGATTAGATTTTATACATTGGCTAATTTGTCCCCTGAGGATAAATTCAAGCCTCGTCAAGCCATGTTTTCGTGCTCTCACTTGGCTAAAACGTATGTACGCTTACAAAACAAGTTATTTTTAATTATTGCAACACATGAACGACCATTTATATGAGGGAAAAATATGATTACAACTTTTTATTTTTCCTCCAGATGTCACAAGACCTGACATATCATGCAAAGCTTTTCTAATGGGTTTTGTCAGCCTGTTTGAGACCGAGTTCAAAGAAGAGTCATTCCATCCCAGTGAATATTTTTCCTTCTTCCTCCTACTTTTATGTTTCATAAAAGTCAGTATTAAAATATTACATTATTCCATAGTATTCCAACAATAAGGTGGGAAGAAAATATTTCAAATAACACTGCAGGGTAAGTCTAATTAAAGCTAGACTATTTTAAACTCTTTCTTTTGAGGTGTGAGGGGCACACCATCAATGACTTTTTAATTTGTTTCAAGCAGAGCAAATTGTGCTGATGACCTCTGTGACTGTACAAAGAAGGAAGGTAGGTCTGTGTTTTACTGCCTGGACTACCAATCTTGTCTTTTATGCGACCCAAAGGAGTAAGCCTGGTCACAAGAGTCTATGTTTAGTGGTCGTCAAATGAGTGGTTATCTATAGTGGGAGAAATTAGGAACACAATGAAAGATGAGAGTGTAGGAAGCTGAAGGTCACCTTTTGTTTCATAAAGCCTTGTGACAATAGGAAATTATGCTCAGCCTGATCTGCACTGAACTCATTTTCTCTCCATTCGGGCTGGTCAGAGTGAATCACGAAAAGTGCCACTTCCTACAATGAGATGCAAATTTTGCTAAATTAAGGGGTTTGTTCACGTTATCAATCATTCATTTCAACATTTTGCTTGTACTCTGTCTTTCATAGTGTAGACTCCCTCAAATGGAAAATAATACCAAATAATGGAAGTCTCTAAACACTAAAATTACTTAATTATACACTAAGAAAATGTTTCATATTTTTATTTATTTATATATGTAGGATTTGTTTTGAGTTTACAAAAGCAGAGGAGCTGATAAATTATTCTTTATAAAAGAATAAAAGAATGACATGCTATGGACTAACTGATCAAGCATTAAAATAAATTTGGCTGGGAGATTAAAAAAAAAAATTAAAACAACATAGAATGTGTAATTGTAATGAATGTGGTAGACACTTAAGCCGGTTTGCTTCTCCTAAAAATGACACACATTTTTATATATATTACTAAATTGTTCAACAGTATGTGTCTGAGTGAACCACAGGGCAAATTGCTTCAGAGAATGTTTCTAGAAACTTTTCTAGTCCACTACGTACTACATCAATCATGATGTTTATTGGCAACTAATGTCCGAATTTATATGCATTTACATTTTATTAATTTAATGAGGATATGTTGTTAATTGTTTTGTTGCAGTACAATATCCACTTGTACTGACTACAGTGTTGTTTAACTTTTGTTTCTTGCAGTCTCGTGTTATATAAGTGTACGTTTTTAGGAAACAGGGTTGTTACCATCTTGTAGCACACAGGAAATGTAGGGAGGTGGGTGTATGGTAAAGTTGGTGAAAAGTCAGGTAAAGGTAAAGTTAGTTTTTTTTTAAAATTTATTTTATTTAAATGTAAATAAACCCTTTGTGTTGGAAGTCACTGTAAACTTCTTTAGTATTAAACCAACATAATAAATATAATCTGGCCACAATTCTGTTTCCTTACAGGTTGTATTTGCTGTTGGTGTTTAGTTGCACTGAATACATATAAACACAAGGTCCAGGAGACAAGGTCATATCACATAGTAAATTTAAGTCCTTGGCTTTGCTTTGGTCTGCTGCATGTCATCTAACATGACTTATTGTAGAAAATAATGCTTGGTCTCCAGTAAAGCTTGTGGCGACAAAGCCAGTGCAGCAGCTTACATTTCCTCTAGAAGCTTTGAGAGGTTCATTGGTCTGTGGAGAATCAGCTGTTATTTCAGTTAAACCAACCTGTTGTAATTTTTATTTTTTTTTTTTGTAATTTTAGTTATATTTTCTAAATAAACCCCTGTGCTCACTTTCACCTTGTTGGTGAAAGAACTTTCAGAGTCTGCAGGAGTAAACAAAATTTGAAATTTCTTTCAGAATATTTGAATAATATAATAAAACTTTTTTTTTTCTTTTTTTCTTATTTGGTTCTCGTGTAAACGAGGAGCTGCTATACGCAATCTGCCGTTACATGCTTAAAGGAAGTGTTACCTTGTCATTGTGAATAAGGCCGTTCTGTTACTGCTTACACAAACAGCCCAGGATGGATG
Source organism: Rachycentron canadum (assembly GCA_038496675.1). Taxonomy (NCBI): domain Eukaryota; kingdom Metazoa; phylum Chordata; class Actinopteri; order Carangiformes; family Rachycentridae; genus Rachycentron; species Rachycentron canadum. The sequence goes on along the minus strand of CM076660.1, from coordinate 9,736,760 downwards.
TGACAGATCCCATTAAAACCCATAGATCCCTTAAGTAGTTCTCCACCTCAGCCCTCCGAGAACTGCAACTATGGCCCCTTTGCATTTTAAATGCAGCTAGAAATGCGTAATGCTTTAGAAATATTTCAATAGTGCTAACCCACAAATGTGGGCTCTGATTCAATTTTCTGACAATCCACATGAGGGATTTACTCTGTGTAAGACGCCTTGTTGAAAGCTTTTCTCCCGACTTCTCATTTCAGACTCCCATGACACCCTGGAGAACAAACACAAAATTGCTTACATAGTTTTACAATTCAAGCTAGACTCTAAAATTGGAAGATGAGTCAAAGCGGGAGCCTGTTTCCTCTTATTCCTCATGTTTTGGGGCACATGAAAGACTTTACTGCAATGCTTCAGTTTCCTGTATTGGTTCTCCATCTGCATCTGCCCTACAGTGTATTCTGTCTGAGCTGGCATACAGGAAATGTTACGCTGTCATTGAGAATAAGAATTATAATTGCAACGACAGAGTTCCTGTAAAGGGTATTTCAGTTTGGAGCCTTGATTGATAATAACGCACAAGCCTCCTGCTGTTCCATCGGTTTCATAACAGAAAAAATAGGACACTGACACTGTAACATGATTCTTTCAAGATGCCCTGGTCCACACATGTAAACATCTTGATTAATTTAAACTCGCAGAATGACTACATCCCTGTGATGTTTTATGTTATTTCCTGCTATTATGCTGCAGTGCCATATGCTCCTCATTGGTCATGGCTGAAGGTTCATTTTAAGCACCTGGCCTGTGATGACTAACACCTGTTATATAATAGGACACACCTGTATCTGCTTGTTCTTCTTATTTCTTTATAGGATGGAGGGTTAATTGCTGTAGAGGGGTTGAGATGGTTGTTTTGGCAAAGTTTACCTGACATGGCTTCAGTCTGTAACCGCTTATACTGATGCCATTATAGGTTTAGACCAAAGTGAGTGGGAGCCAGTATTTTATGCTGAGTTCCACTATACTAAAATATTACTATAAGCAGAAATCATAAGAAAAGCTGTTGAAATGAGTTTCATGGCCCCAACTTGGTTTATTTGTATTCTTCCCATGCCTGCCAGTTCTAACATCCCTTATCATTCCCCTCCTGTCCTCAGCTTTTCCCAGCAGACCCTCATTTCCCCTAATCGGCCTCTCACTACATATACACCTGCCCTCCAGCTTCACTCATTTGCCAGATCATCTACCTCATATCCTAAAGGTTCACTCAAACAGGATTTCACTTCCCATGTATTTCGACAAAGATGCAGGGTTAGTTATAGTCACTTCCAGTTGCAAACTGACCTAATCTCTTTCACGTCCTGGAGAGTTGAGTCTGATCGAATTTAGCCATGTCAAATTGTGCGATTGACTGACCTCTCAAGTGAATAATGCAAGCAGGACAGAGGGCAATGTGTCTGGCTACAGTGAATGCATGGACAGTCCCAGATGTAAATGATTAGTAAGAAGGTGTAATTTGCTGCCTTGTGTACTGCTCTTGTTAAGCTTGCCATGCTAGCTCCTGCTTCCAACCCTACCGCATTTGCACTTTCCCGCCTGCTTTTTGCCACAGCTCACAATTTTGCCTGGGAAAATCCAGCCTGACTACAACTTAGATCCTCCTTGAACATCCTTGTTATGCCTGCATGCCGCTTATGATCTCTGCCCTTTTTCTGTTTAGCTTGCCTGCCTGCCTGCCTCCTGATTATTTATGCTGGCTTGTTGACGACTTTGTCTCTGAACAAAGACCTTACCTGCTTTGCCCCTGCACCCTGATTTTTGGGTCCCAAAACATTTTTCACAAAGGGCTTTTTCACAGTAGACATTTTGAATTGTTATAGCAGGAAAAGCACAGGTTTTGCTAATGGTTCAGTCCTGTTCAAGTGTCCCAGTAAGCCATTTCAGTGTGATAATGAGCCAACGTGTGTAGTACCAGGACCCCTTAAACTAAAGCAGCTAAATGGAGGTAAGCCATCATTAATTTTATTTTTCACAACTGTGAAAAAGATGAGTTTCTTTTATTCTGTCTCTGGAGAGCATTTGCAGTTACATTGAAAACATTTTGTAAAAACTTTTACCTAAAGTACATACTAAAAAAAATCTTTGAGGGTAAAGTGAAGTGTGCAAGTTCAACGTAGAACTTGACATGCTGATGAGAATGAGACCTGGATGTGGAAAGAAAATCTGACTTCAGTGTCTCTTAAGACTGTAGCCACGGTAAGGAAAAGTCTCACACAAGCCATGCCATGTCCTTCTCAGCCTTAATTATTTCCCCTATAATCTACTGGGCTGCTGAGCTTTATCTGATCAACCCTGGTGCTTTGCCATTTTTCTGCACTCCGATCTATACATGGGGTCTATGTCTAGATCGCCACCAACCATCTACTCTCCGACATTGATAAGAGGCTGATACTGTTGGCAGTAAGCTCAGTTAGGCTCTTGAATGGACTCCAGTAAAGTTGGGAAATCTGGAAGTGGCAGTGTGGATCAATTTTCCAATTATTTGCTTATGTACACCATGAATGAAAAATTGTGTGATATGTGGCGTGTGTGATCTGAGTCTTGTTTTCAGTCAGATAATGTGTTCAGGTGTTTTATGGTTTCTGCACCAAGTGAAATGATCAGATTTGTAGAAAAATCAATTGTATCCTTTTAAGTCATTTCCTGGCGTTTCCTTAATGTAACTAGCTTCTCCAAACTAATACCAATAAGTCGAATGAGATGGATAAAATATGACAGAACCACTTTTAGTCCAAAAGTGCAAATAAACATAAAATAAAATGGAGATGATTCCAGTCTTCCTGCCAGATTATCATTTCTACGTTCTGCAGACCGACTCGTTCACTGCACCATGCATCCCATCTGGCTGAGTCCCATATCTTCATATAAATAGGCAATAACCAATAATCAAAGTCCAGCATAAAGCAGTGGCTGCCTGCTGGAGGCAGACGTGCTGAGAGTGAGTACAGAAGCGATGGCTGATGTGAGTCTGCTGCCACTGATGAGCTAAGAGGAGGCACTCAGCAGGAACCGTCTGTGCTGTGGCGCCATTGCAGCATTGGCCAGTTAAATGGCCGGGCATCCAGTAATCAAATGGCCTTTAGGAAGAGCCAACGGGGCTGGCTAACTGACCGAGTGAATGACTCACCCTGCACAGCCACATGGTTTAATCAGAGAGCACACAAACATGAGGCTAGATGCTGCGGGGGGATGCGGACCACATTAACATTCACATCATTTGCCACATAGGCATGCACATAGAGCAGACTCACCTCCTCACATTCGGCAAGACAATCAGCATGCACTGGGTGGCAGTGGACAGTTACTGAAAATTCAAAGTGCAGGGTAGAAGTGCACATTACAATGTAGTTGTGAAACTCTATCAACTGTACAGTGTCAACATAGCTGTACTAATTATTCGGGCACCGTTTGCAGCTTCTGACACGGGGATTTGCAAAATACTTGGGTTTGCTGAGTTTCACCACAAACATTGGTGTTATTGAATCTTTCATCACCCTTTCTGATTAGGAAAGCACATCAACACATCAAGCATTTTTGGAGGCTTCAGGATCGCAGGCTTCATTTTTTTTTTTTTTCCCCAGCTCTCATGGATTATTGCTTTTGCCAACTAGAAGTCACGTCCAAGTTAGATCAATTACCAACAGGCCAAATTAGAACTGTGTACTGATCACGCTGCAAGCCAGTGTTGCAGAAAATGACATTGTTCTCTTACTCTCTTGTGCGTATTTGAAGAGCACAAGTCTTACTAAAAATCTGTGAGTGTTGAGCCCTTTGACTGTCAATGCAACAATAAAACAGGTGGAAGTGGCTGGGATAGTGAGGGAACTGAGCAGGCTTGTGAGTGGGCAGTGAAGTTCAGGTTTCCTCCCTTCCATAAACAAATTAGGAATGAAGATGAGAAGTTTTTTATACAGTCACTTTATATACATTTGACCCTGTGGTTGTAAAGCAGCATGTAATTGTTGGTAATGTTTTTGCAAGCTAACACTTGGGTAAAAACTGAAATATCTCAACTATTAGGTGGATTTCATGATGTTTGCTACACACAATTGTGCTCACCAGATCAATAATTGCGCTGACTTTGCTGAACCTCCAGCTTTTCCTCCAGCACCACCAGCAGGTTGATACCTCGTGCTTTTAGTGAAAAGTCTAAGCCATACAGATATCGAAAAGTTTCAAGAGCATGAATTCAAATGACTGGTGACCCCTTGACATATCTAGTACCACTTACCAATGTTTTTACTTTCCCAATGAAATGTCTCAACAAGCGGGTGGTATCCAGATGTTTGAGCTGCACCGCTATTGGGTTCACTTTCATTGTTTTACCTTAAATGTCTGAACGACTATTAGATGGCGATGAAGTTCAGTAGACACGTTACTATTCCCCTGTGGATGAATAGTTAAAACTGTTAGTTATCCATGAATCTTTCATCTAGTGTCATCCTTCAGTACTTTGGTTTTTGACCATATACCTGCAAAACTAATGATTATTATTATTATTATTTTTTTAATCCCTTGCATTATAAGTGTTACAGTTTAGTCCCATAAATATTGTATTACTTGCATCTTCCCTGACTGGATATAGAATAAAGGGAACCCCCAGTTAAATACGCTTTTAAAATGTCAGCAGCAGAATGAATATTATTAGAATTATTTACAACATGTGGTGTGGGAAAGGTCACTGACTTTTAATCATGCACACGCAAATGAGGATGTTTATTTTTGATAATATATGACTGCAGGCGCAGGAGCATTGTGCTCAAATTGAAAAGGAGGAGGAAAAAGAAAACTGAGATAAATTAATTTTTTTTTATTATTTATTTATTTTTAATGCAAAAGCATTTGTATTCTTCCAAACTACGTAATAGGCACAGTGATTGCTGTTTTGATTCTTGCTTCCATTCAGAGCTGCTTACAAAGTCCATACATCTCTACAACTGCTGAGGTGTCAGCATTTCAATATGTTTGATCACCCTATTTGTTACACCACTGCATGGCTTTTCCTCGTGGAGATGGAAGTGCTGGAAAATGTTTATTTGATGAAACGCTGGCACGTTACATCTGTTATCTGTCATGTTTGCTGGAATAATCAGAACCTTGGTGTAGAAGAAGGAAAACGCAGTCCCTCCAATATCACCACAATGTCAAAATACAGCCAGAGGGAGACAAAGCATCAAATCAAAAATAATGAAATGAATCTCAACAATCAGTTTCCTTGTGCTCATTCATACCTTTAATTTCATGTCCACTCTTTCCTCAGAGAATTCCCATACTGTCAAAACCAATAATATACTGTCAAAGTGATACAACTTGCATTTAGATAATCGCTAAAGCACGTGAGTGTGATGGTAGAGTAATGAAAATATATTATTACATAAGGTGAGAAGTACCAATATTCATCACGTGTGATGGCAGACTGACAGGAATTGCAGCATCAACTGTTCTCATGCACATGATGAATGTCAAAATCTGCCGTACAGTGTCAGATCAAATGCTCTAATTTGAACATGCGTTATACAAAAATAGCACGTGATAAAGTGAATGAAATAAAAGCAACGTACTGCTACGTGTTCACATCAATGCATTTATGAATTATTTTTAATAATGTAGGGACTATGCTGCAGTTTTAAGGGAGCATGCCACTCTCACTAGCATCTGGAATGTGGCCTATTTTTCAAGCTCTGAATTCAAGCTCCATTTTGTGCAGAATTAACACAATCGCAGTGCATTTAAAAGATTTCACTAAACTGCAGAAGAAGCCTCTACAGTGCTGACCACTGGACCATTTTATATATAGGACCTTGCTGACTGAAACTGAGGCGACATGCTGTGTTACAAAATCCCTCTGTAAATTTATTTCCCATTTTTATCTATATGTTAATGATCACCACGCCACCCCCCTGCCCGTTTAACTAAATAAAGAAATAACAATTATTAAAGCAATTTTCCACTGACAAGCAATCTTCTAGGGATCAAATCCTAACCTCCCCATTGGGTTTAAAGGTTGATCTTGAATGTTTGCAGCACCCCTCCCCCTTTACAACCGTACTGAATCTTCTGGAATATCTAATCTCCCAGGACCTGAGGACCACCACTGACTTCAGCGCAGGCGGTTCAACCTGTCACATTATCCTTACAAAGCTATCCTTGAGTAGACAAACATTAGCATTCTGGTTTTGGATTGTCCCTCAAACAGCAACAGAAACATCCTGAAACAGACAATGAGGTGTGAACAGCAGATGATTGGAGTTGACTTGCACACCCTCCAGGAGTTGTACATTATTCCCAAGTGAAGAAACTGGCATTGGGAAATCACTGCAGCTCCTGGCGAGCGCCACCAGATTGGACAATAAAATCTGTCAATGCCCTCTAGAACATCAGAATATAGTTTTACCGATCGCTACGGTAAACTAGATGATTAAGAGGTTTATTTGGTTGGGTTTAGACACAAAATATCTTGTTAGTTTTAGGGAAACAGACAGTTTGGGTTAAAATGGTTACTTTCATAAGGTTAAATTAGCATTGCTGTCATGGTTATAACAGCAAACACTTGGTTAATTAGAATAAACACGTAGTGTCCTGAAACGACTGATGCCGTCATTCTTCTTGGCAGGACGATCTCACAATAAATTCGCTTTACAATGATTCATGTTAATTTACACCCAGGCAAACCTGAACAGGCTGTATACACTGTACATTTGCAGGCATGACCCTCTCGGCTCCATAGTCTGTGTTCTTGTGAACTTGTTTGAATTATTTCTCTCTTCATTAGAGAGTGTTGTTGTCAATTGTCAATGATTTCTTCTTTATTCACATTACCACAAAATATCAAACTGAAAATAATCACATTTGTTCATGTGGGCAACGTGCTTGTTGCGTTTTGTTGTCTTCATCCTAAAATCCTTTCTAATGCAAAGATTATGGATCTGTTCTCCCACACAACCATTCCTGTTTAGTACAGTTGTTTTTGTTCTCCTGGATTCCTCCAAAATGAAATCAATCACAGGCACAGAATGCCTCTCTCATTGAAATATATTTCTGGCGGAGTAAAAGGATTTTATAATTATAGAATTGCTACTGTGTTCAATACTTGGCATCCAATGCTGCAGAAGATTAGGGACAAACAGAAATGTGTGCATGTGTGATGTCTATATTTGTAGATGATCCGATCCAAGCCAATTTGTTCACTAAACTTAAACTCACCAATATAGGAAGTGAACACATTTCTTGTACTGATGTGGCATAGAATGACATCCACTCACACTCTATTCTAACAGTCGCTTAATAAAGGGACGCTTTAGTTAAGATGTTCACCAGCAGCCATTAAACAGTCGCAAAAGCCACAAAATGAGTGTATTCTTCGGCCTTTTCAGTAACTAATGCCTCTTTTCATGCACATGCTGCTAAGCGGAAGTGAAGCTATTTCGGACGTCTTGAGCCATATAATTTAGTGCTAATGTGACTAATGTGCCGTATTCTTGGCTCTGACAGACAGTCCAGTCACTAAGATTCAGCTTCTTCCACCACTTGTCTTTCTTTTCCTCACAGGCAGATTAACATGTAATTATACAACATTTGTGCACAGCTAGGGCACCCTGCGGGATCCACCTGGCATACACAGCCCATGGTGTGGCTTTCACAGCGCCTCTCTTCCTCCACACATGCTACTCGCAGGAAGTGGAGGTCATATTAAATGATGACCTCATCCTCCCAGTACTCCACGGGCTTTTATACTGTATACTGTACACAAGTGACGCTAACATCACTGACGTCTGCTTTAGAAAACAGAGCCAGAGGGGGTTTGGAAGGCATTTTGCAATTTTCCATCTGTGCTATTTTTTTTTTTTTTTTTTTTGGTCACTTTTTTTGATATTTGGCCCGCAGCTTTTCCTGAATGCCATTACGGTCTGTGATAAAATGTGTGTGTGAGGATATTGCTGCGGCGCACCATCATCTGGACATGTGTGCGCACCATGATTACGGCCCTAAATTTCCCCACACACATCTTATCATTGATGATGATCATCAAACACTCCATAATGTTTGGCATCTGTATTGTAGTAATTCTAACCAGTTATTTGTCCACAACAGAGCTGAATAAACAGACTGCAGGTGCAGTGAAAGTCAATTTGACACCAACTTGTTCCTCAATGCATTTTTCAACTTCCCCGTTATTACTGTTGGCGAGCTTGACATTTCATTATGACGACTGTCAGCTAATCAAAATCTCCTTCTGCTTGTTGTGATCCCAAACAAACACATTATTTTTCAACAAGTGACAGAGTTGTGAAGTTTATTGTATCCTGCTTTATATAGCATTGCAAATTAGTTGTTGCTAGAGATACTTGTGGAGAATGTAAACTCAGTCAGACTATAAAAGAACTAAAATGTAGCCACTCTAGCTGTCATTAAGGTGTTTTTATTCTTAGTAATAGTAAAATGAGTGTGTCCATTTACTTAGTAACATAGCTCTATAGATTATTATTGTGTATAGTGTATTTTCTTTTTCTTGTGTCATGGCTAGAGTAGAACACTAATGCCAAACCAACACACTAAAATGAATTATATATGTGTGCGTATTTCTATACTGTGTAATAAAAAATAACAGCAGTCTGCTTTCAGATGAAAGCATCTTTGAGTTATGATCTGAAATTGCTCTGAAAAGGCTGAGCTGCAAAAAAGACAGACATGCACAAACAAATAGCACATAGCTTTCCTGCATATATAAATACATGATAACACATACTATTTGGAAGCGCCTATGATGTACATTAAAGGTAAAGTGAAAGGTGATTTGAGTAGATTAAATATTCAGTTTTATTATTTATTTATTTATTTTTTTACAAAAAAAATTGTAAAAATTATGAAAATGGAGCAAATAAATCACAACATCTCAGCGACACAATCGGATCCTATTGTCACAGAATTTCTGCACGTACCTTGTAAATAATAACACTGCAACACTGTCAATACATGTATTTAAAGAAACTTATATTTTAAGGAACGAGGCGCTCAGGAAAACGTCATCTTTAAACCAGCACGCCTCACAGACCTTCAACTGGCTGATGGCTTTTGCTGGCAAGTGCCAGAAAAAATGTGGGTGCACTCATCCTGAAGGTGTGTGTTTGTGTGGGTGAATTCAGCAGATGGTGAGGTGGATGTGAGAAACAATCTGGACAGCCCTTTCTACTCTCTGTGGGTGCATGTGCTTTTTGTGTTATTAAATGTTGCCTAATGTGTGTCTGTGTAAAGTCAATGTGTACAGTACATTTTGTTATTGTTACTATTATTATTATCATTATCAGATACATACACTATTGCTTTCTTACAGACTACAGTCTACATTTTGATAATGATTTCTATCCTCAGCTTTTCAAAATTCAAGATATCTGCTCGACCGACATATAATTAGAAATACTTGACCCTGAAAAGTTTAAGTTTAACCTTATGGTCATATAGAATGCAACGTCTTTGGGAGGGAAAAAAACAAACATTTAGCCCTTTTGCCCTATATCCACTTCTATTTCACTCGTTTCCTTCTTTAGAAAGAACCTATTTGCATAATCGTCTATGGACGGCATAACATATATGAAGCTAGAATTGCACTCAGTGAGAGCAGACCTCTTCCAATGCCAATGTCAAACAACACACACAAGACTTCAGAGATAAAAAAAAATTCTGATTCAGAATAACTATGTGGATCTGCCCCAAAATGTAATGGGTTCATTCCTGGCTTCAACAAATTCCCTCCCTCGCTCCAAACAAACAAACGGACATGAGTCGAAACTAAACCTCCCTGGCAGAGGTAACTAAGCAATGCTTATACGTTTGTGCCTGTGCTATAAATGTTTAACATCAAAGGGCATGTGATTAATATGCATGACCAAGACAGCAGAGGGGTCTAACGTTGCATGGAAACAGTGGAAAAAGTGAACTGGTAAGACCATCGTGTGCGTTTATATGCGTGTGCATACATCATAAAAGGAGATATACCAAATGGGTACATCTATCATGTAGGAAATGGCCTGTTGCTTGGCTTTTACTGTAGTCTGAATCATTAGAACAGAGCAGATTACCCTTGTTGAAATTCATATAGGTATTAAGGTCCATAAGAATCCTTTTTTTTTTTTTTTTTTTTCCCCACCGTTTATTGAGGTGCCAGTCTGAAGCGAGAAGAGGCTTTTTTCAACGAGCGAGGGGAGGAGATGAGTGGCATGGCTGCGAGATGAGGATTTGAAATGGCTGTGATGGCAACCTGGTGACAGACAGCGTGACTTGAAACCTGTTTCCTGAGTAGAATTAGACAGAGGGAGGCCATTATAGGATAACTCGAGAGAAGACGTATGTGCGACAGTGTGATGTGAGCATGTAATGTCGGAAGAGGGTGAATAATGATAAGAGAAAAGGTAGTGGGAGATTTCCAGGCTTCTGATGGGAAATGTTTCGTGGAAGGCTCAACTCGGTGTGTGAGAGGCTTCTGTTTTTGCAATGGCGCTGCTTCGAGCCAGAAAAGTGACATTTTTACTGTCCGTTTTTTTTTTTTCCCCCCCTTTTTTTTTTTTCTCACCCACCTTTTGTACTGTGGTCATTGCAGTTTACTTTGCTCTTGATCTGCCTGTGGACTCAGGTCAAAAGTACATTGTGCAAGGTACATCTTGTGCTCTGTGCTGTTTCTGTGACACCAACATGTCACAAGAAATAAAAGCTACAGTTGATCATTGCACAGAAAACACAAGAAAATGTGTGTGTGTGGGGGGGGGTAAAGAAGGAGACACATTAAAACATTAAAAGTTAATGGGTGTAACAAAAAATCTGAAATAAAAGTTCTGAGTTTGAATTTAAATATAGTGCATTGTGATAAAAAGTTTGCTGGCTGTGAAGGCCATAGCTTTCAGTTCACTTCATTTCCATACTCATCAAACCATTCAGTGAGCTACTGTGCTCTGTATGGAAGCATCTGCATTTGTTATCTTTCTCCATTCATTTCTCCACCACACCTTGTTTAAATGTAATACATAAACTGAAAATATAAGACAGGAACAGAGGTAGTTTTTTTTTTTACTAAGAGACTTATTATTTTCACAGTTTGTAAGATAGAACAGAACATAAACAGAACACGTACCAGCACCCTCTGTTCTCAGTGTCAAGTTTTCAGATGACTCTGATGTTCAGAAGAAGCCTCATACTGCAAATGGCAAAAGTAGGATGTTGAAATACTTTTAATCAGTTATTTATGTGTCTTTTTATATTTCTCATGGCTGTCTTGTAAATTTAATTGATGTGAAACTTTCCCTTGAACAGACACTCGGAGCAAAATTGGGGACAACTCATAAAAAAGACATTAATCCAGATACGCTAACCAATATGAAAAAATGAACATCGGGAAATATTAAACAATTTTATGATCAATTATCGACAGCTCTGTTGTTTTTTTTTTTTTTTAATACCACACTTTAATTATGGCAAGACAGGGAGCAATATATTCCCAAGGAGTAGTCATTTTAAATTCATTGGAAAACCTTCTATGTTACTGCCAATGTTTGTTTGGCTTTTGGCCTGGAATTACTGAACAGTTTTTACAATGGCCTGTGCTTATTCTTGGACCTGAGCAATACATTAAGCAAATGTGTTTTATCCACCCAGGCTAAACAAATTTAAGGTGTTTTGTCTTCACTCATTGTTATTCTGCACCTCAAACACAAGGACGTCAGCAGTTATGGCAGATCTGCACTCAACTGTCTTTCATCCACATAACTGTCAGTGCCCTATAGTGCACTTTTTTTTTTCTGATGGCTCATGACTAATGGTGCCCCCCACCCTCCACCTCAGCCTCTACAATGTATTTCTTTCTTTCAGCCTGCTTTTAAATGGTCTAGCATGCCCATGTATGTGAATATGTATGTGCGTATATGTACTGTGTTAATGTAAGACAGAGCTCAGTCTCTTTATTGTCACTGCCACCATTTTTTAATTTTTACATTTTTTTTTTTTTGTGTGTAAAGTAAGATTAAAGGTCACTTTTGTGTGACGTGTCAAACAAATGTGCAGTGCAGAAAGTTTTCAGACCCCCCTTTGTCTTTTCACATTTTATATTGCAGCCTTTTGCAAAAAATAAAAAATAAAATAAAAGTAATAGCAAGTAATAATTTTAGCTGTTTCTACACACATTGATTGGAATCCACCTGTGGTAAATTCAGGTGATTGAACAGGATTTGGAAAGGCCCACGTCTCTCTGGTCTCAGGCCGGACAGGGTATATCAGAGAAAAAAGCCATGAGGAGGAAGGAACTACCTGCAGAGCTCAGAGACAGGATTATGTTGAGGCACAGATCTGGGAAAGACTACATACTGTACTGTACATTCACATATGAAGCTTTGCAGGTCCAACGAGCTAATAGTTCAGAAAGAAGACCACCATTTCATTATTTGACAGAGGAGAACGTTCAATCTTTTCCCATTCCCAAGTATTTTTCAGCTCACTGGTGATACAGTAGCCAGCTTTTAGTCTTTTACTTTGAGTCACCCTTGCCACTGTTTGAATTAAAACAACCCGGCAGGTAACAGCGGAAACGTTTTTGATAATATATGGAAGTTGATCAGCAATTTTTACCTTCAAGTCTGTGTGCAAAAATAGCATGTTACCCACTAATATAAAATTCAGGGATGAAGGAAACGCAACAATCCAGCCTGTGCCACTGAGCGCCCCACAGCATGATGCTGCCACCACTACGCTTTACTGTCGGGAAGGTATTAGCCAGGTGACGAGCACCGGCCTGGTGTTCACCAGAAATAGTGTTTGGAGTTCAGCCCAATGTGTTTAGTTTTCCTTGTGCTGTGAGTCCCATAACAGTGTTTGGTAAACTCCAAGTGGGTTGTTAAATGCCTTCTACTCAAACTGGCTACCATCGAGCCACTATACCAAAAAGGCCTGATTGATGGAGAGCTGCTGGGACCCCCCCCCCCATCTCTGTAGAAGATTTCTAAAGCTCTTTTACGAGTGGCTGTTTATTCTTAGTAACCTCCCTGACCATGGCAGAGTTCTTGCCAAGTAACTCATTTTGACGAGACGGCTAGCTATCAAGAGTCCAGGTGTTTCCAAATTTCTTTCATTTCACGACTGTTTAGACTGCTGCTCTGGGCGGCACTGATTTATGCCACAGTTTCATTGCTGAGGTCTAAAGAGAGTTTCTTGGATTTTAAATTAATATATCTCATTAACTTCTTGCCATTATCTTGATTTAAAAAAGAAAATGGGTCATTTAGGGCCCAATACATTACAAACAAACTTTAATACTTTCCGTTTTTCTTGCTCTTGAATTCAACTTTGTATGTTATTTGTACGTTTTTGACTTCACAATATCACAAAACTTATTTACAAAAGCCTGTTCAAGCTGCTGGTCCCAACGCTAATCCATTGATTGCTGTGGTGCCTTTTCTGAGTCTCCATTCATCTTCAGCTGAGCCTGTGACTGTATAATATTCTGCAGGAGTTTCTTAAAATTTGCCTCAAACCTTTTCAGTCAACCTTAAAACACCACAACATGCACGCCATGACTTTTTGAAGTGTCAAAGCAAAAGGAAAGACTTAATCAATTTGGGGCATTTTTTTGTTCGGTCTTAGATGAAAATAAATCTCACTTCAAACAAGGATTTCAGTCTGCACGACAAACTGTGCAGTGTGGCCTCACCCCCTACACCCTACGCGAGAGTCTCCTCTTCCTCCTTCAGTTGTTTGGGAAGCTCAATACAAAGTGACTTCAAGCAAAGTATAGCTTCCCTGTCAAAAATTAATCTCATCTTTTCAGTCCATTCTTCAATGCACACATCAATCATGATGTGCATACTGTATGAGTGAGTGAGTCATTTGTGAAAGCACGTAGTGGTTCCTCTCTCTATGCAGAGGAACGCCCTGCACCAGAGGACTGTCACTCTTCCTTACAACCTACAGATGCTGGAGTCTTGCTTCACATTAGCAATGCACATGGCACAGCATGTGGGCAATGCTGGAGATAAAAGACTGGAGAAAATCCATTAGAAAATACAAAGATGCGATGAAACAAGGAAGCCGAAAGAGAAGGAAGAAAACAGATGATGTTGAACAGAAATAAATAAGAGCTGAAAAAAATGGTGACAGAGGGAGAACATGACTTGTATGAAGAGAAATTGAGAGGAAGAAGGCAGAGACAGAGAGAGGGAATTGTTAATACAACTTTTCAATATGCTGTTGCTATGGCGAAAATACAACACCAGAGAAATATCTTTTTCTATTTTTATTTATTTTTTCTCTTCCTTCACCAGGAGGGAGCGCCGTACTGTGCACCATAGGTCCAAAGTGACAGCACAGTTTAGTGGCAAAAACACACAGACATAAACAACAGTAAGGAGAGACATAAACACAGACAGAGAAGAACATCTGCACAACCGCACACACAAACAAAGCCATCATTAGATAGATCTGTGTCCCCGACTGAAACTTCCTCCTACACAACAAATCCAGCTCCACGTTCTCTGGCTGAGTAAGATAATCAAGCTCTATGTTTTTTTCCTTTTTTTTTTTTTTTTTTTTTTTTTTAACAAAATGGTAATTCACCAATGTAGCTAAGAATCAGTTTCATTTACTCACCAGAGAACAAACAGATACAGTACATTGTGTAATCTGCTCATCCAGTGCATGTTAGAGCTTGGGTGATTTCCTCGACAAGCGAGCCAGCTGCAAGACACACACGTAAGCGCACACAATGGCACAAGCACACGCACTGGGACTGGCTGACAGTATCTTTCCTCTAATCAGAATCTTAATTAGTCTGCTAGCAGCGTCCCATTAACATATATTCCTCCTAATTAACTAGGGACACACACTTACAGAGGGAGAGAGGCAGAGCCAGAGAAATTAAAGATGTTTCTTGAAGTTTCATAAGATGAGAAAATAAATTAACAAAGCAGAGTAACAAAAGTAAAGCTTTAATCTGTCAACCGTGCTCTGCCTTGCAAGAGGGGCAACTCGGCTCAATATCTTTGGTGGGCAAAGAGTTTGCCAGCTAAAGTCAACATCAATCAAGTTTTGACATGATGGTGCTCTTTGTTCGGAGTAACCTTTCTCACTTTTTGCAATTGTGTTTTCTTTATGAAATGGAAATACACTGAAAATAAATGGGAATACACGAGGAGGACATATTTAGTCCTGTACATTGGGAGGAACAGATTGATATTTTGTCACCGTTAGCGGTGGTAGGGGTGGGATCCTAGGTGGCTATAGGAAACTATTTGTCTCTGCTAACAAAGGCACTGCTGCCAGGCTACACCACTGGTTCTGTCTCTGATTTCTCTGTGCCTCTGTGTTGGAGTCCTTGGAAGCCAGCTGTGGCTAAGGCTGCTGCAGTGGAAAGTACAACACTAATTGATCAGTCGTGTTGTGACAGAGTCTTGCTAGATCTAGTCTTGTGGTGTTGAACATGAGCCACACAAGTTATTTAGAAAAGAAGAAAACAAACACACACGCACACTTACAGTGACTTCACTTTGCCTCAAATGTAATGACTCACAAAGTCATGCTTTTATATTGTATTTCTCGTAGGTGAGTCACCCTTTGTGATAATGCCGGTGTAACATCTTGGCTGAAGAAACACAGCTTCCCTTTGTCAGTTTAATCTGAGACACTGGGTGAATTAAGGAAAAAAAAAAAAAAAGATGTTCTGAGTTATGCACAGACACACACACACACAAGCTGTGGGTGATGACCAAAACGGGTGTTGTGGGTGAAAGATGAAAAAGAGCATTTTGCATTCGGCCCTAATGTCTTTGTTGCACTGCCAGGTCTGCCTACATCTACATTCTGTGTCATGACTCATGTCGTCCTATCCAGAGCCACCAGAGCTCTATTTCTACTCCACCGTGGCTTGGTTTCAAATCTCAGCAATACACTGCGCTGGTGTGAAAAGAGGCAATGCAAATTTGAAAAGATCCTTGTTGCCATGGGATGCAAATTCTTTTGATCAAGCTGGTTTACACGTTGCTTTGTATTCATTTTGAACACACACATTCTAAGCTTGGAAATAGCACGATATCTGCCAACAGCCTCCACCGGAACTCAGGACAGTTTCAGTGCCTTGCCCAAGGGCACTGCAGTGTTTTATTTGTGGCATCTCATCCATGCTGGCTCTATCGCTATCAGATACTTTGAAGGGCACAGTAATGCGATGCCACTTCAGCAGTCCTTAGTGATAACTGTCTTCCAGAAACCACACTCTCTCATTAACAGCTTCCTCTGCTCCCATGAATGCATTCTGGGCATGCTTGTGAAACTCCCATCACCACAAGGCCACCAGTACTGATCGCACATGGCACTCTCTGGGGCCGCAACAATCTTGTGTTGGCTGCTTGATTAAGCAGCATTTTGTTGTGAAAATGGATTTAAATGAGGCTACAGTTTGTAATTTGGCAACAATGTTCCCCTCCCAGTTTACCCAAGTGTTGAAGTGAAACTCCTGAAGTTTCGGTATGTAAATGTGGTCTACTAATTAGGAAAAATAAAAAAAAAAGTAAATAAAAAATGACCTAGATGCCCTAGTGTCATGTTGAGGGTTTTTGTGCGGCAAAAGCTAAAGTCAAGCTTCAAGTTGCCAACGGCTAAAAACACTTGAACCGCATGATTGGAGTACATGACTCGAGTGTGACTTTACCTCACCAACTCTCTTTAGTTGAAAGTGAAGCTCTTTGTGCGTAAGGTGAAGCGGGCAACTATTAAAACAAGGCTATTTTGAATGGAATTGTAAATAAGTGCTATTCCAACTTGAGGCCTTCGCAAGATTCCAGTTTCACTGCTGAATTCAGTTTGTTCCAAGCTACATAGCTCCTTTGACGGTCCACTCACTATTAAACCTTTAATATCATGTCATCTTTGCTGTATTATACAGAAAGCAAAAGATGCTTGGGGTGGGTGAGAATTTGCACCATTTTTGACAAGTACTCTCACTGTTGATATGAGCGTGGATGACTGAGTAAAAGAAAGAGATCAGCAGCCTTGATGCTGGAACACACAGCAATAAATGTACCCGTTTAAATAACTGAGCACAGATACATAAAATAAAGCACATTTTATGATTACTTATGTGTGCGACAACAACAGATAACAACATGCTGACGACATACAACTGCCCACTCAACCCTATCACCAGAATGTTAACAATATGTTTATATAATGTAAAACTTTTAAAAAGCTTCCATACTCTAGAATATCTGAGTATAGAATATAGAGTGAGCTATGTCTGACTGGACAATGGCGGTTTCACCCACTTTCCTCCTGCAAAGGACTAAGTGAGTCAACTTAAATTAAGAGAATAAGTGAGAATAAGTGCCATTTGGCTTTTTCGCTTGATAGCGTTGTCAAAATACATCTTCTTTCTGATCAAGTTGTATTGAGCAGTAAAATGCCATCATACAAGACAAGCTATTTCTTTTAATGTTAAGTGTCTTTAAGCCCGAGCTCTCCTGATTTAGCTTCATGTTTAGGTTTCTTTTGGTATGAACTGTATTCAGAGTGAATGCAAAGTGCATGAAGTTTAGAGTAATTTGTTTGATTGGAGTCCAGTGGAAAAGTAGAACTTTTTTGCTGTATTAAAAAAAAAAACAAAAAAAAACTGTAAATGACCACAACAGCAAAATGCTTGTTAATTTCACATCAACATAATGGCAAGCCCACCAATTCTTTGCTATTTTTAATTGCTAAAAAATTAAACAGTGTGTGCATGGTGATTTCAGTATGACACACTTGAAATTTAGGCAACTTAAGTAGCAGTATCACGGTTATAGTCATTAAAAAGGTGATAGAAATCTGAGTTAAAGTGTGCTATGTGCTACATGGTTTCTGTTCACTATATAAATGAAACTTTATACATATAAAACTTTATATATCTAATACTTCCTTCATTGGAACTGGATGTCGGCAGAATTGAATGTAAAGTGTGGGGTGTGGAATTGTTCACTATGGAAATAACTCCAAGGCATAGTGGACTGTGTTTCTTTATATATGCTTTGAAAAATATTTACTTGCCAAATACACTCAGATTCCATTCAGACAAACACTTTAGGTCCTTAAATTATTGAGGTCCAGACTAGTTTTTGTTTGAGCTGTTCTGATGAGTCTTGATAGTCCCATGAATTATTTTTCCTATAAATAAAAAAAAAAAGCTTTCTTTTTTTAATCAGTTTGTTGGTTTATTTTTAATATTTATTCGTTTATTCACTGCGCCTTAGTTTGTCTTAGTTAATGTGTTGAAATCACAAACATGCTTAAACAGCAGCAGCATATCTCAACTCCAGATAAGTATTATTTGCCTCAACATTATGCTGATTTCTGTGTAACAAATGCATGAGCAGGGGCTTGGAAAACTTTTGCTATTTACTGCCAACGTCACCTGGGAGCTACTGGGATAAAGTTATTTAAAAAATCTTCACACAGCCACATAAACCAAGCAGAGAACTGATCAGAGTTGGGATGAAGTGGTAACCATGTCCCATGTCTCCTGTCCATCAAAAATTGTATATTTATGGTCTTAGTTTTCTCTCTCTCTTCAAATTGAGTCCTAAATAAAAACTCACAGATTTAGAACTGTATACAATATTTATTGACAATGTATTTATTTTCATAGGTTTTCATAGTAAAGACAGACACTGACTTTTACAGGGCTTATCCATAAGAAGGGTACAGCTCAGGGTTTCTGGGAATGTTCTCGTGTGTGGCACAAACAGGAATTTTTCAAGGTGGAAGGTGTTGAGAGGGTAAGAAAGATTGATGCTGCTTGGAGTGAAGTCCAGCGCAGCAGGAGGCTAAGGCTTCTTCTGTGAGTGTGTGCAAACATACACTGTCACCAACATGTCATTTAGGCTTTTAGGATGTCAGCCTGTCCTTGCTCTCCAGAGTAGACCGCTGTCTGATGAAAACCTTGCATTTCCAAAAACCTTAACTTCCCAGGAATTAAAGAAAAAGAGCCATTTTCAAACCATTTACAACCATATATTTTTAAACTTTATACAAGGGATTATGAAAGGATTTCCTAAGCATAAATGTCATTCAGTTTCAGAATCCCCGGTGGACAATGTAATCATTCTGTATAGTATAAATGTGAAAACTGCCAAATTGGATTTACAAGGTTTTGCCAAACAACAGTGTTTGCATTTTTTTTTTTTTTTTTTTTTTTTTTTTTTTTTATACACAGGAGTATAGAAGTATAAAAATATATGAAACAAAAAAAGCGCTGTGAAGTACAAACACATATTCAAAGTGTAGAACTTATGAAGCAGACCTTTCTTTCCAGTTTCTGGTGTGCTTTGGAAAACATTACTGTCTGGCCAACATACACCCACCACACATTCTCACACTCAAACACGCCATGTCACACCACATACAGTATTATTCTGAAGATTAAGAAATAAATTGATATTGGGTATTTTGAAACATGTCTATGGCTGAGGTGAATTTAATACCTTAATGACTTGTAAAGTACTTTTAGTTTTTCAATTCTGTCTAAGTGTGCCATACTCTTAGTACTGTTTGAGTACTGTATATGGTTTTATGTGACTTCTATTAATCAGAAAAATCAAACAAATTACAGAAAAACAAATGAAATAAGCTCACTAAGGTACTTTCCCACAAGTACAATTCTTGAGTTTACAGTTGGAGTTTGTGGTTGTTGTGTTGTTAGTAGTGTGAATTGTGCTGACCTGAGATGGTTGAATTTTGGGCTGATACAAAAGCATCATTAGCCTCTTAATCGCTTGACCTTTAGTGTGTGTGTGTGTGTGTAAAAGGTTTTGTACATTAAGCTGTATTTAGCTGATCATTGGTACAAGAAATTGTTATACTTCTGCTGACACATTACAGCAAATACATGCTGCAAAAGAATATCAACTACATTCATGAATACATGTTTACATTTTGGCAAAACCAAAGAAATGTGCTTTGACAAACAGATAACAGAAAGAAAGGTGATCAAGTGACACTGTAAAATAGACTATTTACACTTTTTCACATCAGCCTTCGCATTCTCTTTATGTTACAGTATAAATGATATTGAAAATGTCTTTTTGTCTTTTCTGTAGAAAGTTGTATTTATTTACAAGAATAATATGTTCCAATTGATGATTAATAATATACTATCTGATATATACATACTAATTTAAATACGATTTTTTTTTTTTTTTTTGGAACATGATCCAAAATTTTAACTCATCCTCATCTATAGAAAAAATTAGAATGCCAATTCTTAGTTTTCTAACAGAATTTATACAGATCTCTTTGTGCATGTGTTTTTTTTTTAAACTTAGTTACAAAATTAACATATTTGTTTGAGAGAAAAATATATTAAAAATGAGAGGTGAGAAGAATTTTGTTGACATAATCACCATAACTATCAAAAAAACCCAACAGAGAACATAACAATGCAGTTACTGTGTGCAGTTTTCAATACCTAGCTCAAAAAGTGAGTGAAAATAACACATTTTATTGAGTAATATGTGAACACCAGTGAGGTTAAAGCCCAAGGTTCAACCTGAACTGGACTATATTATAAGTTAGACTTGTGTACATTGTTTAAAGTTTTACATGTCAGTTGTTGGGCAGTGCTTGTGAAAATGAATCAGTGTTTTTTTAAAAATAGTTGTAACTATTACATAAATGGCTTTTATAACAAAAAGTAAATATTTTTTTATCGTATCAATATTTGCAATACCATTCAAACATTTTTTTTATAATACTGCAATTACATATGAACGTATTCTTAGTTGAGGTGAATTAAACACAAAAGCACAAACGAAATGAAATTGTTCAGGAGAAATGATGTAAAACAGGATATCAAGGACTTACTACTGTACAGAGCATGCAGTGAGACATAACTGTAGGTGGCTACATTTTAAGTAAAGATTTAGAATATTAATGTTAAGTGTTCACTCACGCCTCCGCAATCAAAAAGAATGGAGTACCAGGAGAGAGGATGCCTTTGTCTTAGGTCTTTTTTTTTTTTTTATTCCAAAGGAGACAGACACTCTAGATACTATTTTTCATTTCTGTGTGATTTATGTGAGCTACCCCCTTCACCTGTCTACGTATTCAACAGCGTTCATGTTGGTACAATTTCATACGTGAGCCTTTGTCACACAAAGTGGCTCTAACCAACTTCTTTCTAGATGTCAGCTCATCCAACTTGAATTCATAGCGATACTTTATATTTAACTCTTGGATGATTGGTTTAGTTCTCATTCAGAGAAGAAACTTGAACACCACAGTTCATTCATACAGACAGTGTGGCAGATCTGTGGGAAGAAGGATGTGACATCCTTGTGTATTGCAGCCCTAGGTATATATTTTTTTAACCTTGTTGTAACTGAGACATGAAGTATAATCATAGTCATATTAATGAAGTTCCTCTTAAGACAGCCCCCATAAGCACCAGGTATTAGAAGAACTACGGTACAGCCGCTATGGCTTTTAAGAACTTGTGTGCAAAATCTTTTAAAAAATCTACCTTGTGTACATACAGTCAAAAGCACAGCATTATTAGTAAATAATCTGCAATTATAATCTGTAAATTTGTTTTGGATTTACGGCTATATCCTTTATGATCATCAACCCATTTAACAATACATGGCTAAGAGGTTTTAAACGAATAATAATAATCTGTCTTGGGAGGCAGATATAGGATATGAACATCAGAAACAAAAAGAAAAATTATTTGCATTAAAACAATGTGATTAAAATTACGGTGTGAACACCTGATATTTGATGAATTTTGTGCTTTTTATGCATTCTTGCCTTTCAGCGGACCAGTAGAGTCGTTTTAGCTTTGCCATCTGTGTTCTTCTTGAACCATGGACGAATAATTATAGCCGATAAAGTGCCTTTTCAGCAGTTGTGAACAATTCATATTGGTGTTATAAATATGTATCCAAGAAAGTGAGAATAGAGTGCTGAAAAAGGTATTTTGTTGGTCATATTTTGCCTATAATTAATGCTATACATGTGATATTTATATTTACACTTGCTTAAAGACTAAACTACTTTCTTCAGACACAGTCTTTCCCAAAGACATACATTCCATGTACATGTTGCTTTGGGATAAAATCCAATATTAATAGTTATAATAATATATAAGTAGCTAAAGCCAATTTGGCCAAAGACAAATATTTGCTATTTTCTTTCTTAAATAATTTTCTTACTGTTGTTTTGTCGGACAGAATACAATAATGACAATTGGGATTGGCTGTATTAGTTTCATGCGTCTTTACATTAATATATTTTTAACCTTCAACAGGCTTCTTGAGTGCACTCTGAATTGAAACCTGGAAAGTTTTGGAATGATCTTAGCTGATATACATAATGCCACCTTGTTAGGATGGTGTATAAACTGAAAAAATACTTTGAAGTAAATTATAATAGTGCTGTCAATATATTAAAGTACAAAAAGGTTGATCTGAAATTTCCTTCACATTACATGATATTGTAAATTGTGAATTTCAGGCCCTTATAATATTGGTATAAATTAATTCTAGAAACAATAGATTTTGTTTCCTTGACATTATTAATCTTACAAAACCATGATGACTTAAACTCACATCACTGCTTTTAAGCAGTGTCAGTGAAAGTGAATGGTCATTTAAAACTAATATGTCAACTTGTTGATTTGTATATAATATATATGATATGATATTTTGGCAATGAATTATGTGTATTGTAAATCTAACATAACAAAAACATAAAAAATATGCATACATTTTAAAAAATGGCAAGATACACAATTCACAAAATATGTTAAATTTTAAACAATTACTCAGGAACAGGCACCTTATATGTTTGTAATCTCTCCTTCTATAAGGTTTTCACGTGTTAGCCAGCAAATGTGGTATCCAAGACATGATGAATCTAGTCCTGAATATAGTAATTCAGTCCAGTGTTACAAGATCACATAAAAATGAAACAAACTAGATACAAACAAGAAATGAGCAACATATTTTGCCATTTGTTCTTGCCCTCACTGATGTTCTTTTTTTTCTGTTTAATTGACATAATAAAGCCAGTAAACGATGTTGAAGAAGGAAAAGACAGTTGGGAATATCATCCTTGACCATTTGTCAATAGAGTTTACATCAGTCAAGTCTGGGATGGTGATTTTTAGCTGTGAAGCGCGCCTCCGTAGTCGGCTCTTCTTTTGAGTCATGTGGCGTTCCAGTGCATTTCGGCCAAAGTTGTGTCTGGCCAGCCCTGCTTTGCGGTACTGTAAAGTTGAACTGTCATATGTCAGCATGGTATTTCGTGGGTCATTGAGACCCAGAGCCAGCTCTGAAACGCCCATGTCATTCTTGATGTCCAAGGTGCCCAAAAGGATGTTTTCGTGTGGGTCCATCTATTCAAGGAAAAAGTCAAGTTGGTCAAGTGTATTAACATCATGCAACAGTACAATATATTTGTTACATTTTACCATTTAAAAAAACAATTAAGTACCAAAATGATATTTCAAAAACGTTGAAACAATTCATTACATGCATTGTCCAAAGGGTCACCTTTTCATTATCAGTTAAGCTTTTTATCCTCTTTCAGCTCATTGTTTTGGTTTTACCTGTCCAGCACCAAGCAGCAGACAGACAAAGTTAGCGACTAGCTGGTAAACATAGAGAAGCAAGCCCAAAGTATTCCTCAGGAGCATCTACTGTAGCAGTTTATGCTATAAAATGTATATGAATTTATGCTATACATGTGCAGTGGCAGTTTAACCCACTGTACCTTATTCTTTTGATCACCCAGTCCAATTGCAGAGTCATCCACGAAGATAGGTTCCCACATCGAGTCATGACCATCAAGATCCCTTTGCTTCATTCTTGCATACAGAGTATCATCTCTGCCAACCACATTCCCCACCAGCCACTGCAAGCAAACAGAATTGCCATGGTTACCTGACAAATTGAGTGAAGAGGCTGCACTTATGTAGGTGACCATAAATTGGACATAATTTACATTTTATGAGATAATAAAATCTTTGTGTTCACAAGTAACTGCAAATACTCGTGGAGATGAACTACACGGTCTTCAATACTGCTCTTAAACAAGGCATCCTCCTCTAAGCAGATTCAACTGTCTAGTTTTGCTGCCTTCACTTGATGCCCCCAGCTGTTGATGCAGCCATATTTCTAACAGTTCTAGTGAGTGTTTTGTTTCCACCCGATATCAGCACGTCCATTTGCAGCCATGTTGTCTCTCGAGAGCGATTGGTTTCTTTCAGGTAGTGGCACAAATTGGGAAGGTGAATGCAATGGTTTCTACCGAGACAAATAGTCAAGTGCCTTAGAGACCTTCTTTTCCTCTGTTTCAGCTGGCAACACGTCATATTTGGATTTCGAACAGGGATAGTACAAGCTTATTAGGCTGGCTTTCCTTGGCACGGTGAAGGCAGGAAACATTAGGTCACCCCTCAATTTCAAGCAGTGACATTTCTTTTCTTTGCTAGTAATTATTCCGAGCTACTTTAACAGCTTTATGAATAATTGAATTAAGATTTCACTGGAAACCGCAGAGAATGTGTGTGAATCTAGAACACAAGAACTGACTTCATATGAACGTAGTGAAACTCATATAGAGTAGATGCTTTCCTCCTGATGTGCAGATTTTGCAGAAGAAAAAAAAAACTATATTCACAAACTACAGAAACAAGCTACTCTTGCCTTGTTTGGATCCATCCTCATCTTTTCGTTGTTGGCTGTTGTTGACTTCTCAGCGGCTTTTTTCTGACGCTGAGGGCCCCGTCCAAAGAAGATGTAGTTTACCAGAGCATACTCCAGCAGAGCCATGAAGACGAAGACAAAGCAGCCCATGAGGTACATGTCTATGGCCTTGACATAAGGGATTTTAGGAAGTGTTTCTCTCAGATGGGTGTTAATGGTAGTCATGGTGAGCACCGTAGTAATACCTGAGAGAGAGAGAGACCATATTCATCATGCTATATCAGAATAGTCAAGAGTGTTAAAAATAAAAAGAGTAAAAGGGTATGTACTGTACAAATAAGTGAGGGAGCACACTAATTAAATCAATAGAACCAATTACATGAAACCGTTACTTACAGTGCTGTACAGGCTGAATGTGTGACCATTTTAATCCTGCTGACTGCAAGACATCTTTGATCGACTTGATACCATGTCTTTGCTTAACTAAGCCTGTCAGGATCAATGAAACCAGGGTGGCTTACCCCCATGGCTTTAAACCATGCACTGGGAGATGAACTAAAAGACGTGCACCTGAAGTGGTGGAGCAATTTGAAATTCAAATGTCAACCTTGGTCCTGTTCATTAGCGGAGAACTCCTACTGAGAAAAGTTGTACACAGTTTTCAAAAGCCTCACCCAACAAGCTATAGGGATATTGCTGTCAGATTGACTTGCTATATAAATGTGTTGAGTTTTTGCTTATTATAAGGGACACGCCAACTCTTACTAGAAGTAATTTAATTTCATATTTCTGCATGTCCTTACAGTATTGTGTGCCTATGGTATTATCTATATGCAGGAATTAGAACTGGCATGAGAAGCCTGATTCTAAAGCTTAAATGTGATTTTTCTATAGATGATTAAATAGTTCTCTCAGCTCCTATAGGGCTCATGAATCCTCCCACACGCACCTGTACGTTCGATTTGAAAGTGCACACTGAGATTATTTAAGGCAATTTCTATGGAGAGCCTTAAACAATTACTAAATTATCATACAGCTGTCACAAAGCTGTCAGGTGACCACTGCTCAAAATAGGATTCAGGCAATTCTCCCAAGCTGTTGCTGCAAGAGCTTAACAATAACAACAAAGGATTTCTGCAGCACAGTGGCCATGTGATGCAGCCATTACAGGTCCACTTTAATGCCTGAAACCAGGTCAGAGTAAAGCGGTTCCTGAATCTAGTGTAGATCTAGTGTAGGGGGCGACCAAATATTTCCCAACTCAGTTGACCTGCCTCCATTATGGAGCATTACCTTTTTTTTTTTTTTTTTTTTTTTTTTTCCATTAAATCCCATGCATGCCTTCCCCTTGGATCACTAAATGCAGCTCAATCGTCAATCAGTGAAATTGCCTTGTCGACTAAAGCAAGGGATGGGTAAAAGGATGAATGAAGCTGGGCAGATGGAATTGGGTGAAAGGAAGACAGGGAGCTTCAGATCAACATGGAGTAAGTTAGCTGTGGCCAAACCTCACAGGCTACACTGGGTTTACATAATCAAGAACGATGGATGGGGAGAATCGTGACTTTCAGAAGTCAACCTGTTCAGCCATCATCATTCTGGCCTAAAGTAACACTTCTTGTACTGGGATGGATATCTGACCCTGTTAACACCCACAGTGATTGTACAAGATAATCTAGTTGTGGATCAGCGCAGTGCACTCTCATTGCTTGTTAAGAAAATGTACTTTCTTTAAGGGCTGAATAAGTGTCCTGTCAGGAATTAATTAAGACTCAAAGCACAGTAATTAAAGAATGAAACCATGAATGAATGAATGACATTTGTAGAACTGCTTTACATTCAGTCATGGGCTTCACAGTATTCACTGCAGTAGAGTAGTCAATACTGCAGAATTGTCACTGAATCACCAGAAGTTCTTTATTATTCTGTTTGGTCCAGGAGTCAAGCAGCTCTTCTACAATTTATTTATAACATTTATTACATTGTGTTATAATTATTGTCCACAATGGTTTTCAATATTTTTAATAACCATTAGAACAATTAAAAAAGTTTGAAAAAATCTGAAATACATATACATTTATAGCTATTGCTTTGGTCACAGTATTTCTACTGCAATGCACTGTCAACCACCTCTGTTTTAATGTGTCCTGCCTATCTATCTATATTTCTATTGTAGGCCTCACCTAGAGCCACTCTGGCTGCAGACGCATCATAGTTGATCCAAAAGGAGACCCAGGAGAGGATGGTGATGAGGATAGAAGGCATGTATGTCTGTAAAATGAAGTACCCGATGTTTCTCTTCAGCTTAAAACTCAGGGACAGACGAGGGTAGGAACCTGCACAGATGGGGAGAGGAAGGAAAACAGAAAGCAGACACAGTGTTAGGTGATGTATGTCCACAGTCTTTGCCAGAGATGCTACATATCCAGGGCTTTATGTTTTCTGATTGTGCTATTTTAGAGATACAGTGTGTATTTTGGGAAGTCCTCAGGCCTATGCAGAGGTTCAGACCTATCAAAATTCATCAAAACAGGTAATTTGTCAGATATAGATTGCCTCTGACCACTGTGGTAAAGGTATGGTTAAATTTAGATGCTATATCTCACATGATCAATTGTTTGTTTAATGATTAAAAGCAACCAAAGCACTTGTTTGTAGAAGATGGGCTAAAAATGCTGGCTTAATTTGTTAAAAATCATTTTGTGATTTAAAGATCATGTCACCAGACAAACAAGGGTCAAATGTCCACAGTTGGACTCTTATTCTAGTTTATGGCAAGATAACAGCACCCTGCTACTTCTTCCATAATTAACCATATGTTGTTTTTAAACTATTTATAGATTAACTTTTTATTATTATTATTATTTTTTGGCTTAATATTTAGGTCCTTTCAAGTAAATTGTGAAAAATCCCCAAGCCACAATTCCCCAAGCCAAATATATACTATAATAAATTTTCAAATAACTTAATAGCTTAATCTAAACAATCACATATTATAAATATATTTAATTAAGAACAGGAAAGCCTTATTTCTGAGAGTCTGGAGCCTGTGAATGTTTGTCACCATAGCTTAGTAAAGACCAAAACAATTGACTAATTGTTATTGATTAGTTTTCTAAGGATTGACCTATCAATCTTCAGGCTACTTGTACCAGTGCTATAATAGCATACTTGACATATAGATTTCCATACTATAAATGATTATAACCCAGAGTATGGTCCCTCATCCCTGTGCTGTCTATTGGAGAGACACTCAGTAAAAATCCATGTTTGTTGTCTCCACTGCTCTAAAGCGTCAGCGCCTGCCAGATTTATCTGTTTTCCACTACCTGTGTTGCAAAATAATGGAATGGGTTGATGGTTTTTCTGTTCAGGGGTCTTCTTTTTCTGCTGTATTTGAAATAATCCCACAGTTTTGGTTAGTTAGTTTCACACATTTCTCTCCTCTGGAAATTGACAGTTTTTGGGTTTATGTCAAATAATCAAATTACAACTGGATGGGGGACAATAAGCGCGAGCACAAGAAGAGCTAGAATACAGTGCGATACGCTAAGGAATGGGAAAAAAAAAGAGGATGGAGGATTATTTCTTTTTTGTGAAAACACCAACAATCCAATAGGCTCAGCTCCCCTTGGAAAGCCACCACTGAGATCTGCTTTTTCTGTTAGCTCATGTTAGCAGGAGCCACCAAGAGAATCGCAGAGTTATTTCTTTATGAAGCGAGGAAACAACTTGAAAATGACGGGACAGAGAGGCAGTGGCAAATATTTATTATTCATAAGGGCAATGATGACATTGACTATCCTTGGAGTGAAACATGACACTTATATTGGATAAATGCCCAGGCACTTGTGCTGATGGTTGCATTTCAGTGTGACCCCCAGGTTGTTCTCTCCATATCTGAGTGGGCAGCATGTTAAAGGGAATCCCCCCTCAACCATATTTCTGCATTAGGCGATAAAATCAGGAGCACCGCAGGGACACATTTGGGTTTACTTACCCGCATGCATGTTAATGGTACACAAACACACATACACGGGCATACGAATATTGTGCATTCATCAGTAAACATTATATTTTTAATAGGGTTATGTGGAATGTGTGACCCCTGCAGACAAAATGAGTTCTCATTGGTGGAGTATGTAACTTCTTATTGTATTAATGTTTTGCTCTTATTCAATAAAGTAGCAACCCCAGAAACTCCATTCAGCTCAACCACTGCCCCGCTTACAATTGCTTGCTTGCATGACAAATTCATGAATATGAAAATGCCAAAGAAATGAATATTTCACAGCATCAGACAGCATTCTTTCTGTTTATTGCTGTTAAATAAGTCATGGTGTCTTCTGTCTCCCAGGACAGCGCTTCATTCGAGGGTTTGTACGTTCGTTCATACATTTATATAACGTTTCTGGAAACTATGTTCGGCTTTTGTACGCTCACTAGTGGATGCTGTTTTTCATATTACTAACTGCAAAGAATGAAATGAGCCGATACGTACGAGCTACTAAATTGTCTTCCTTGCAGCACTATAACGATAATAAAATGCAATATCCCTAAGTGCCAGAAAATAATTAAGGGCTTTTTTAATGGAATTAAAGTCAAAGTAATTAAGTGTGTGTGTGTGTGTGTGTGTGTGTGTGTGTGTGTGTGTGTGTGCTTCATGCTTCAAGATAATATTTATTTTAGCGATAATAACATTAGACTGTATTATATTGTGCTGGTGTTGCTGCTTGTGAGTTCAACCTTGTAACACAAGGTTTTTCTTGTATCAGTGGAGCGTTTTATGCATTTCAACCTGTTTGGGACGTTACCTGTGGAGAAGACCACATTCTTGGAGATGAGCTTATGATCCACAATGGAGAACTGGGGAAGCTCAATCTTGTCCACCCCCGTCACAGCGTTGTCTCCTCCTCGCCAATAGAACTCTATGTCATCTGTGGTGTAGCCATCTGAGACAGAGCACAGTGTTAATTGTTAATGTATGTATGTTTATAATCATGTCCCATCTGGATCTCATACAGTACAGTCAATTCATCAGTTTGCTTGATTAGATCTGCGTGTTTCACCACCTCACTTCATTGTGCTGGTGTTTGGCCCACTGCTAAGTGGAGTTACCACCTCGTGGTTGTGCATCTCAACGGTGGCCAGAAAAGTGTTGGGGAACATCGTGACGTCAAACCGTTGACTTGTATTTAAAGAATCATGACTTTGATATTTTATTTTGTTACTCTTACACATGTGCAAATGTATCATAATTGGCATAGGAATCCTTGAGTTGTGGCCAAAAATTGTTTTGTGAAGTCAGAGACAACCCTACACAATTTCTCTGGAACAGAGCCTTAAAAATGTGATTATCCACATGAAAAGGATGATTTACATATATTGCACTACATTTCTACCAGATTATTATATATATATATTTTTATTATATAGGATGCTTGTTTACTACTTCTGGCTTAGGTAGTATGTCTAGTTATTCCACAGTTATTGCATATACTGTATAGGGGAAAAGGCATGAGCACAACTGCACTAGTGGTAAATATTAAAGTCAATGGACCTGACATTTAATTGCAATGACACTGTCAAAAAGCAGCTATGTCATAATTACTTAGTTAATGTGGGTGGTTCAGAATTTTTTTGTGTTTCGCTGCTCTTTCCAGTACCGGCATCAATGTTGTCACCTATTAGTATTATTATTGTTTTATATCTAAAATTATCCACTTGTGTGCTCTGCTCTCTTCTTGACTCCTCACTTGTAATAGTTCAACTCAGGACAAATGGCGCATAGTGAATTCTCTTAACTGATTTGAACCTGCTTAACCCTGATTAATGAGCACTCACACAGCTACACACACTCAGCTGCCCAGTGCATCCACAGTTGGTGACAGTGATCTTTACAACAGTTGCATGCCTTGTTTCCAAGGCATCACCAAATCCACTTTTGAGAGACCCGTAAGCAAGGCACACATTAATGTCTTGGTACTGTATTCTCAGCAATAACTGAATTATGAAAAGGCTTGTTAAAACTATGAATTATGAAAAGTATAGTTAAACATACAACCTACCATAGTAACTGGTGAAACCCCTTATATATGTGACTAAATATATATGAGTCAACTTTATTATGTTTTGTCCCACGAGCAGGTAAATTATTAATACCAAGAGCAGGAATGATTAAATAAGCAGGCTTGCCCTCCATTTTCATCACTAAAACCCAATAAAACCCTGCAAAGGGACAAGAAGCAAGTCCATTAATATTAATCTCAACCAAAGACCATGAAACTTGGCTCTTGCATAATCCACTGCCTACTGTCTGCTCTGGTGCAGTTGTCATGTCTCCTGACTTCAGGGCATAAGAACATTGGTCTCAGAGAGAGGAGAGGAAGGAGATGAAGAGAAGGAGGAGAGACCACAGACAGCTGGGGTTAGTGCACTTTTTTTTTTGCCAGGAGTGGCTCACCATTAAAAGCCTGCTACAACTCAATTAAAACAGCAATTTAAAAAAAGATATATTCAGAATTATGTGTCTAAATGCCCCTTGAAATAATATTCAAGTTGTTTTTATGCCTCCCTGTACCACAGCAGAAGCGATCGTTATGATAAATCATGGTAGAGAGCAATGGAAATTGGCATGTACAGCTTGCTTTAAAACATGAATGGCATTATCACTTCTCTGAATTAGCTTTTTTTTTAGCGCTACAAAATGGTAGCTTTATACACCCTAGTGCAACACAGTCAGGATGCTGTATTTTGTGCAGAGCAAGCTAGCAGCGTTAGATTATCTCAGCGCTCTGACAGCTCAACACGATGGGTGTACTGAAGTGTGAACTTGCTCTTCTGTGAAGGAGGAGGCCAAGACTTGCAACAGACTTTACTGCCTCAAGACAAACAACAGAATATTTTTAGTCTTACATCATAAAACCGATGAAAACATTCAATCTCTCTCAACGTGCATGTGTAGTTATTCCATTTTAGGCAACAGCAGGAGATGGATTAAATGACAATTATGGATGTTTTTTTTTTTTTTCAGAATCTCGACATGCAACTTAATGATCATCTGTGATGGTTGCGGTACTTGTTTCACCTTGCATGTTCACTGCAGTGGGGATTTGCATGCATGTTTGTTGAGTTTGCCTGAGCGATTATTGTTGTATCATCTGATTGCATGCCTGGAAGTTGACTTCTTTTTTTGCATTAGTCTGCATGACCATTACTCTGTTGAATGCTGATGATTCGAGGAGGTTTAGCAGCTGGAAAGTGAATTAACATGTTTGATTTGTGTGTGTGTGTGTGTGTGTGTGTGTGTGTGTGTGTGTGGGTGGGATGGCGGTGATGACGGGACAAGGCGGGATGATGAATAAAATTATGTTTGACAGAACAATTTAGAGGGAACTCCCACGCTGTTTCATTGATTAGTGCGTAAAATATAGACGATTATATCACACCTCCTCTTCCTCATTTGGTCTTGTCTCCTTTTCTTCCCAACTCTTCTTCTCTAACTTTTTCTGTTTTTAGCTCCCTTTCTCCTGCCACTTTTTTCCATTCGATTACACACTCTCCTTATCTCCTCTCGGTTATTTCTTTGTCATAACTGCTATTATGTGTCCATCCGTCTTTCACTCTACCTTCCCTCTTCTTCTCCTTCCCCCATACTCCTGCTGTCTTTAATTAATACTTGTGTGACCTATTTAGTTGCTCTGAATTATTAAAGGAGACTCTTCAGTGGCTGCTTTCAACACCCTCACACTCTGACATCTCTTGTTCCTCTTGGTGAAAATGGAGTTGGGTCTTCACTGACTTCTTATGTTTTTTTTATCTCTCTAAAAATAACATATCTCCAAAAGTTTCAAGCAATTTGGATTCTACATCATCACCGTCATTATCAACACCTCATATCAGAGACCATCAACAAAATATCCAAATGAATTCCAAAGCCAAGAAGTAGCCAAAGGAGGAATCAGATTAATGTGCTCTCCCAGCTTCAGTAAAAAGCCTGACAGCTGCTTTTTGAAAAAAAACTGCTGGCATTAAGTGCTCTCTGAGTGTAAGAGGACAAAATTATATTAGTTGAGATGGGATGAAATAAAGGCAGGTCATGTCAGGGGCAGACAGAAGTAACTTAATTTTAGATACATTTCCTAAGTGATAAAACTGAGACTAAATAACCTCCTCTACTTGAGGTTCAAAATCTGAGTCATTGTGTTTAGTTCCAGAGGATCATCCGCAGAGGATAAAACTTCAATTTATTGGTGTCCCCCTGATCTTTCCGCTTGTGTCACCAACAGAGTCGCATTTCCTCTTGTACACCGGATATATCAAAATATAAGGCAGAGTGTAATTAAAGTTACAACAATCATCCTCCCCAGAGGATAAATCCTTTGCTTTATTTTTCACACCCCATGAGCATTTCACATTATACATCTCAGGGCGTACAGGGCCAATTCACACAGCAACAACTCTCAGACTTCCAGTGAAGAGAAGTGAATGCGTTTGTGCAAACCTTACACATATCGGAGTCTGTTATTTGATCCAGGCCTCATATTTTTGATTGTCAAGCTAACCCATTCCACTTAACTCCATTGTTTCTTCATTATTGAGGCCGACTCTGCAATTTTCACTTGCTTTGCTTTCATAGTGACGTTATTACGTCAGTGTTTGGCACAGACGGATCTTCCTGATACCCATCCCCCATGAAATAATGTAAAAGAAGTGAAAACAGAGAGAGAGAGAGAGAGAGAGAGAGAGATGACCTGTGATACATAACACACAGTCTGTAGTCTTGAGTGTTTCTATTAACTATGAAATGATAGAATAAGAAAAGGGGAATTAGCTCTTTGATTCCTCAGTGGCATGAGGCTTCTCTCATGAACTCCAAAGTCTGGGAGCGTTGGCAGGCCAAAAATAAATGAAATTGTTCATGATAGCATCAGAGGAGATAGCAATACAATACTAAAGCTATTTAACTGGGACTCTGGCATATCTCCCTGACCAAATCTGACTCCAGGCCTTTTTTATCAAGCTTATGAAATAATGTCTCAGTTGATTTGTTTTAATGGGCAAAGAAGGATTTTGGATGGAGATAAAACACTGGCTTTGATATTGCTCTGGGCAAAACATAATCAGGGATAACAAAGTTTTTTTGTTTTTTTTTTTTAACTTATAAATGAATGCTCTGAAACATCATATACCTGTATTAAAACACACAGTTTC
Organism: Rachycentron canadum; assembly: GCA_038496675.1. Classification (NCBI taxonomy): domain Eukaryota; kingdom Metazoa; phylum Chordata; class Actinopteri; order Carangiformes; family Rachycentridae; genus Rachycentron; species Rachycentron canadum. The sequence continues at coordinate 9,702,798 of CM076660.1, read as the reverse complement.
TAATGCGTAATAATCTCCATTGTTATTGTGGCATATATTTAAGAAGCCATGTAAAAACACTAAAAATCCTCTCATCCAATTCTCCCAACATCTGTAACAAGGTGTTTACAAACCCCATCAGAGAACAGCACCTAAAAAAAGATTCCACAGCTCCCTTTAGTTATTTGCCATGAATAGTAATACTGAGAATTTTTAATCAACCTTTGCATTTGTACAGGAAACACACAGTCGAGTCGAGGGGAATGTGTGTAAATAATGACACTTATGATACGATGTGTATTGAAAACGCGAAAACCATCTTCATATACCTACACATAGACACATAAATCAACCCCCCCGAACAACTGCCTGTCTCTAACTCTCCCCTGTGAGCCAAGAAGGCTACTCCACTCCTAAATATGTATCAGATGAATTTTTGATTCCATGCATTTCAAAGCGACTTTAATGTTATTCCTGGTGTCCAATTAAAAATGTCTTCAAACTTTTGCAGTGCACAGCAAGCAGCAGCTGACTGCATGCCTGGACAGGGACAGGAACGTCTAAAGATGAGATAAATAAATAAGCCATGCAAGCCCAAGTGTACAAACCATTCACACCCCAGAGGATGTGTGTGGTTTCTAAAAATGGGCTCTGATGGGCAGAGATAGCAAGCGAGTGAGAGATAGAGAGTGGAAGCGGCTCTGTCCATATGATGTGGATCGCTGGTGCAGAAAATATAACTATTAGCTGGTAAAGTTGCTGTAATGAAATGATCTTCTCATTGCGAGTGCACAGAAACTGTGTGAAATAACAATTGTGGTGTGCCTCTCTGTCCCCTCACAGCGTGCATAGAAATGAACGGCAAAGACTTATGTGTAGTGTGAACTGCAAGTTTGTCTTAATTTATGTTTAAGTTGCCATTCTTTCGCAATGTTTTTTCAAAGCAGCTTCACTTGAGCTCCCAATTTTGCCGTCCCCTGAGGAGCCACCCACAGTCACACACGTGCCAGAGCTAAAGCAGCTAATCAGGGCAAAAATGTTTTTGTGTAGTAGTCACTGTTTAACGGCTCGCTGCCCCTACTCTAGCTATGATTTATTGAAAAGGGGCGCAGCTGCTTTACTTGTGAAGTCAATGTTACGTGTTTTACTAGAATCAGCTTCCTGTGATGGCAGCACTACTATACAGCATTATATATCCTGTACATTGTAAACTCCATTACTGTAACAGTGACCCAAAACATCAGGGGTTTAGCCCTATTGAATAATGCAGGGAATGGTATTTCCTTGCATGGGGTAAAATCTGGTGCGGCCTACTAGTTGAAGTCCTGAATTACACATGAATTATAGAGATGCTGAGCAAGTAACAACAAAATAGATGCAGGGTGACAGGGCTTGGTTTGAAAGGTTATAAACCCAACCCTTATCTACCACTACTGAACATGAGGTGGAGGTAGTGTGGTATTAAAGCCTTATTAAAGCCTTTCTACCTCACCCTATAATAAAAGGAAGCCACATACTACAGTGTTTTTGTATTGTATCCTATAATGAATTCATTGCCAGAGAGTAGTAATTCTTTCAGCTATATTTATTTTTGTTTACAAATAAGGCAACACAAAATTCTGATGATAGCCATACTAAAAGCTCTGGATGATAAACTTAGACTGAGATCAGACTTCTCATTCAGAATTGACCACACTAACATGATCCATGCTGTCTTAAACTTCAACGCTTCACAGAAAACAATCCATGTTTCATGTTTCCTTCCCTTTAATCAGTGATTTCAGTGCAGTGTTCAAGTTAATTTATCAATTCTGTGAGTCAGACCATTCAAATAACAGAACACAAGCTCCACTGAACACATGTACCTGAGGCCTTTAGAGACCCATGCTAATATTACAGACTTTCTAATTCATTCACTTTCATCAAGTATGCCCTCAAGTGCTGTTTTTTTTCTTCAGGCTATTCATTTTCAATGATTAATTTCTGGTGTCAAAATGTCAAAATTGTTTAACATGATTTTTTTCCCCGTGATGTCTCTCTCTGAAAACTGATTTGCGTAGTTTTGTTTGTGTTCCATGTGTTTGTGGGGGTAGCTGGCAGGTGATTTTTTTTTTTAAATTTTTTATTCAGCTTCAGTTATCTTGATATAACTCCTCAGACTTTTTTTTTCTGCACAAATACTTTTTTTTTTTTTTTTTTTTACAGATTTTGAACGTCCCTGTTATGTTTTCCAGTGCCAATCAACATATTTGTATATACATATTGTTTAAGGTCAGTAAAATAAAAATTGGCAGTTGTTTGGTAACAGTCTCTTCAAAACTCCAAAATATCGGTGATAAATTTGTGAATGAACCGAACCTTGAGTCACAAGCCACATAGGTGGGGAAAGTCCCTGTTTTTCTATTATTCTCTTCCCTCCTGTGTGAACCTCTCGTTCATGTCATGCATGATAGGAAGCATATTGGACACGGCCTTTGTCCACTCATCAAGTCTCTGTGTGATAAATGGTCCAGTTGTAATTTCCAGTGTGGCCTGAGAAGAGCTCGTAGTATTTCTTGAGGCACCTTTCATTGAACAAGGGACGCAACTTTAAATGTTGTGACATGAGAAAAAAAATAATAATTTAATTTTCTTGGGAACAATATGACAGCTTTATCCTCTTTGCACAAAATAGCCACGCTGACATAGCAACTACTGTACTTAAACTGTAACTGTAATAAAACCAGAGTCAGCAATTTAACTTTTGCCTAAAATAATTAGCAAAGGTCACCATGAAGGGATAAAAGCCTGATCCATAAAAAAAGTTCTTGGACATTATATTCATCTTGTCAAAGCTTATTAAATCACAGGCATCTGTCAGCGTCTCAGTAGTGGGTATATGAGGGGAGACGTGAGAGCAATCAAACTCATTGGAAACAAGCCAATGGAAGGACGTAAGTAAGAGCTGAGTATGAATTTATGACGCTGGTAGATGTGTGAAAGAAGAGAAGGGACGAAAGATGAAGAGCTAGATAACAAAGAACAGATGCACAAGTGGAGAAAGAGGATGGTGAGAAAAAAATGGCAGGCTCAGGCTAGCTCTACAGTAGTTCAGCAGAGACCCCTTCAGAGTGCTGCTCCATGACTCCTTTAACGCTCAGGCCTCAGATGAAATAAAAGAGGGAATGTGTGTGTTCTCTGCTGGGCTCGTCATATTTTGAAGTACTGCATATACACACACATCTATGCCTGCATATGTACCATAATTGGTTCTCCCTAGCCAGTGCATTTTAAACTTGGTGGGGGAAAAAGGCCTGTCACCAAATTAAAAGAGAAGGATGTGTGCTTGGGGTGCTGATGACTAGCCGTGTTGTGAGGCACACTCATTTGCAAACAGCCAATGTCTCTCTCTGTCTCCCCCTCACTGGCCTACCATCACTCCCTGAACTATGTTCAAACAAGCAGTTTAAATGGACACTGCACAGTATGAGGTAACATTATTTGCAGTTACAAGCTCTGCACCATGTTACCAGAGGCATAGCAGATTCCCAATTAGGTTTGATTAAGGCATTTTTGCTGGTTGTTCTCCTTGGTGAGAGAAACTATAGATGACAGGCGAGCAGTCTTGAGCATGGCGGTGTTAGCATGAAGGTCAACCAGCACAGTGCTACTTCAACACATCCCTGTTTTCTCCCTGATCTGTCAACGCATGTACAGTGCTGATGTTTTTTTTTTTTTTAAATGTGAGGTGCAGAAAATGAGGCATAGGAGTTTCTTTGCTTTCTTTGCTTCTTCTTATAAATTAGAAGGTCCAAATACTGCTTTTTTTCACATATAGAAAATGTCGGGTTTTTTTTCTGAGTTGTTCTTTGGGCTGATGTATAAACTGAAAAAGATGCCTGAATAAACACATTTTAACATAAAATGGAAAAAAAGAGACAGGTCTAAAGGTGTCATATTAATGACACCCTTAAAGATAACAGCGAGAAATGTAAAGTATATTATTAAGCATGTTGGCAAGATCATTAAAATAATGGTCATGGGCACTGGACCCCATTCTTCCTTTCTGGAGGTGACATGACTGTGACCAGGTTGACTCCTCACAGAAAGTCAAACATAAAGTCAGCGGCGTAGAATTGTAGAGACCATTTACTGTCGAAGTACTCTGCTTTTCTTTAAGCTGCAGAGCTCTCTCGCAATGGCCAGGGGGAAAAAAAAGGGTTGAAGGGTATTTGAATCCCTGGGAAAATCAAAGTCAATGACCATTACCAGATGTCTGTCCACACTGGTCTCTGGAGATGAAGTGAAAAATAAGAAGTAGAATAAGTATATGTCGGTTTGTGTTGACAGTTCTATTCTAGAGGCCTTAGAAACATCCTCTTAACAGACCTGCTTCAGATCATTAGCGGCACTGGTCTCTATAGTTTCAGGTTCACTGGGAAGTTAACGACAAGCAGACCGCTTATCTAAACACCCTTACTGTTGTACAAAGTATCTTTAAGTCTGTGCTATGTAGTGGCAGTGATGGGCGTTATTGGGTGAGGGGTGAAGGGTAGTGATGTTGTATCTTTGATGGACAGTTTGAGTTTGATACTGTCATCAGTAAAGAAGAGAGATAGGCCTGTGTAGTTGGCCTGCAGTGACCTTGTCAAACCTGCTGAATAACGGGTTTAATTGGTTTGCCCTCCTCCTGGTTCACACCAACCACTTCAACAGCTTATACGGGGAAATGTTTCTCATCTCTTTCACACTAATGTGCCACAGCTTGATTTCACTTCCCTCCCTGTTGGTGATCTCTCCCCCCTAATTTTTTGCCTTTTCTTTTCTTTGGGCATTTCTACTGTCAACCTAACTGCGCCTGTCTCAAGCACAGATGGCCCCAATTTTTAGCATATTGAGGATAGATATAATGTGTGTTTTGATGCAGCAAACCGTTCACAACAAATTCTATAATTCCCACAAAATCTGCAGCGCAGTTGAGTTTTATGTTTGCATCATGCGCCAAGCGAAACACATTCTGGGCCATTAGCTGACTACCTTACAGTGGAGCCTTCATGCATTATTGTAACCACACTGACAGAACAATTGTAACAGGCTGCTGTTGTACAAATGGCCTGTTTCCAGGAACTGAACATTTTGTAAAGTGGTTATGGAGCTGCGTGTGTCCTAAGCCATGTATACAGAAAGTTCCAGGTGTAGGAGAGAAATAAAAATCACTGGAGTAGATGAACATGGAGTTCCTGGGGGATAATATCTTTATAATATCAGTGGCGTGTAGAAACTGTCAAGGCACGCACTGTTACTACAAACACAGTGATCAGACTATCGGGCATCTGATAAACTTTAACTTCCCTTATGATGTGATCTTGATTTCACAAAACTCTTCCTCTTTTGTTTATTATGCTCTAGTTCCCTTTGTACCCCAGCACCAGCTGTAGACCTTCCAGCTGAGTTGCACAATTTTATGAAACACCCTTTAGCCATCTCTATATGTTACACACATCTGGATGCTTTTGCAGTTATCCATTTGAGTTCTGACTCTCATATGCCAGCATCTGGCAGTAGATTTTTTTTTTGGCATTAAAGAAGCAGTCTGCATCGGCGCTGTCCGCTGTGGTGGACAACATACCAGTAAATTTTTAATGAGGACACATAAGAAAATCTGACCCTATGCCTTTAGGTTTAATTTTTTTTTTTTTTTATGTTTAAAATTTGGCTTGGAAAAAAGAAAATATTGCCTTTACACCTTTATTCTTGGAATCAAATTCTGTCCAATAGAAAACATTTATTTGAATTGAGACAATATGTTATCTCTAGAAGATCAAACTCAGAGCTGGGTGTATATTTACGAAGGAAAGAAGGTTTCTGCTTTTACCAAGGCAAATACTGTGAATTGGATGGGAAGGATTATGTTGAAAATATTAAAATTCTGAGTAAATCCTTGTACGGAAGTAAAGCACAGACTGTTGGGACCCGGTGACACATAGTTCCTGACAGACAACAAAGCTGAAGCTATGCGAGTAAAACATATATTTGAAAAGCTAAAATCAGCTTGAATTTCAAAGCTGTTTAAAACCAATACTTGATGTATGTAATTCAGCGCTGTCAAGGAACTCAGTATAGATTAATGACAGAGGACATTCAATGATTAAAGGAAAGAAATACTCACAACTCTCTATCTCGAGTGTGCAGTTTTGTTCATCCAGTGGATATCTTCTTAGATCCATCATACAAGCAGCAGTGGTTGTGATCCTGAAAAGATATGACACAGCGATTGTGGTGGAATCTGACAGGAACCTCGATGTTTCTTGTTTTCAGTAGAAGAATGGCAGTAATCTCCAGTATCTTTTTTTTTTTTTTGTCTGTGTACGTCGGCAAAGGTAATACAAAACTGACTGATCCCAGCAGGCACCGGACATCAGCGTAACATCGGAAAGGTACAACTCTAACGTCTTGACAGATATTAAATTTAGATTGGAAAGGAAAATCGGGTCAACGTCAAAACCCAGCCATGGCGAATTGACATTGTGACATTTACCAGACGAAGGGTTTTGCTTATGACCAGAACGGCAGTGTCTTATGTGTCAAGATGGTGCCAGCATGTGACATTTAGAATATGTTGGCTTTTGGTTACTTATCAACACGATTTTAAAACCAACACAGTATCAGTGTCAGCTGTCAACAGTATCTTGCGTCAAATTAACGTCGCTTAGATGTTCTAATATTGAATTTTGGTCACCTGACACAACCTGCATTCAACTAAATGTCAGTGCTGGGTGTCAGCTGCTTACCTGCAGGGATAATGCGGAGACTGTCTGAATTCTGCATTCAGACTCTTAAGACTCTGCATAGAACTTGAATTATGGTGAACTTTAGCGATCCTTTGACAGCTTTTTAATGTTCGTTGCCAGTGACCAGTTTAAAGCGCATGCAAAACAGTATATTAAGACTCATGAAGATACAAATGCTTAAACCTTTGTCAATATTGACATGATACACATCAGTGGTACAGATATATTCTCCACAATTCAACTGTTCAGTTCGGTTTACAGAAACAAAAGTTGATTCAGATTTACTGGCATCATAAACAAGCAAGAAGGTGAAATGGTTGAACTCTGAAACTTTGAAGAACCTTGAAGAACTTTAATTTTATTGTCTTTTGTTACATTAGCTATGGTCCTTTAGTCTGTAAGGGTCCACTGAGCAAAGGAATATAAAGGGTTTTTAGTAAAAGTAGACCAAGTTTTCCATTGCAGACAGTTGTATCACTTTGCCATCTGTTTTGTGACTTCAGTCTGAGCTGCAGAAAAATATCAACTCTGTGAGATAAATCTGGCTTTGACACTTTTGGTCCCACTATAAAACAAATATGTGATTGGTTAAGGCATCAGGCAAAGGCAAATTTTAAAAAAAATTTATTGGATAACTCTATTTTGGTGGTTTTACAAGCGTAACAATATTATTTCTGAAGCAATAAGACTAAAATTATAATTACTAGATGACAGAATAATTGCTAAATGGCAGAAATTAAATTTAGCATGTAAAAAACTTATGGTTTCCCACTGAATTTAAGAATTATTGATGTGATACATGTTTTGAAATGTGGTTTGTAAATGTTTATGGGAAAATGTACAATCTACCCTCTTTCAATCACGCACAAGAAAACTTATGTATATTATCCACATAACCATAAATAACTAAATTACCAAGGCTTTAAATCTTCAAAAACTCTTCAGTATAATACATTTGGAGGTTTGGGGTAATGGTGGCGGTGGGAATTCCATTGGGGATTAGAGGGCAAAAGTTAATCCTCATGTCCCAGTTTTAGCATTGTTTGGATAATCCTGTGGGTCCTCTATTAGGCCCCACCTGAGGTGAGTCACTGCAAGAATCAAACCCTGTGGGACAGTTGTAACACCAATAGGCCAGAGATAACAGACGCATGTGGGATGAAACCGAACGTATTACAACCTGACGTCACCTCGACTTTTCAAGTCATGATTATTGCTCATATTAAATGATACTTCTAGTGCTGCCACTAATAATAGCGCCACAGGATACATATTACAGAATAATGTCTATCATTTCAATTTCTAGGATATCTGTAATTATTAGAAATAGCCATTGGATAAATATGTGTCAGCAGCATGTGGTCACATCACAATCTAATATTACCACACAGATTTTTTTCTTTTGGGAGTGTAATGTTTTGGCAAAGTTGTCCATGCCTCCCTCTGTTCATTTGACTGACATTGCTTTGCTTTGCAAACATCGTTGTTGAGTGTGAAAAGTTGTATGAATAAACAGGAATGAAAGAGATTGTGGGAGATTCTTTTATGTGTGTCTCTTAGAATCAAAGGAGCTTTTCATGTTTTAAGCTCTTAACCCCACATGTTTGACTTGACAGGGGAGTGTATATGAGGTGCTGGTGTGACTCCACACAAACACAGAAAATATAAGACATGATTTATTGGGAGGCCTTGATCTTTAAGATAATGAAATTATCTCCCTTCTTCATCTCAAGACACCAATGAAGTTTAATGACTATAGCATTCAGAGAATATATTATGCATTATACATATGAATAAACCAGTGACTATTCCTTTGTTCAAGCTGTGTAAATCAAGGGAGTTGTTTTATTGTGTATAGCAAGGGACCAATGGAGTAGGTCTCTGACACACTGTTGTTTATTTCATCCCAACAGTGTTCATTGACAAAAGGTCTCAGAATTATTTTTCAGCTAAGAAAAAATATCCAAAGAAGCACTTTAAATGACAAATGTAATTCATATGATCCTGTAACAGACTGAAATGGGATCTAACTATCGTCTCCAGCACCCGAGTTGCCACAAATCAACCCTACCTGACTCTATGGAGCATGTTGGGAGAAGGAAGATCAATAGGGCTGTAGATTATCATCTTCATTTCAACTGGGATGGCCACAAGGGTGATTGTATAGACAGATACAAGAGCTTCGAGGCAAATGGGACAGTGGAGCATAAAGCTGACTCTTGAGGCTTAAACTATTTTATTTTCTCTCTGGCAGAATCCAATGTAGACATAAAGACACAGTATCAAGTGGGTTGTAGTAGACTCCAATTCAATGCAGTCAGTGATGAGAGACACCTTGGTTATGTTTTTAGTACTTTAGCAGGGATGAAACTCTAGATTTATTTTCTATTCTTTTTATAAATTGTTTATATTATTGCTATTGTTTTTCAGTTTTAGTAACACATGCTTGATGATTTGATTTTAGACTTTTTTAACTCATGAGTTTTAGTCTACACGAGATGTAGTATCCAAATGATTGTCACGTGTAAAGAATTTTCTTCACTTTAACCAGGTGTATCTAACTGCAAACATAACAGTTTAAATCTGGATTAATTATAACAAGATTGCTGATCGCCCTAATCTGATATTATAAAAGACAAACTTCTACTACGATAAGGATAAGTGCTTTTATAATAGCTCCAAACAGCAGTGGTCAAAGAGCTATAACCTTCTGCTTTTTTACTGCTATTCTATTGTGTAATCGTATAGAGGCTTCCAATTGCTCTCAAAACAAATAGACAGGGGTGGATCATAAAGGACAATAACAGCAGCCAGCCATGAGTCAGGAGATAAGGTTGTGTTGTCCATCAGACTTTGTGAAGGGAACATAAGGACGAGGCTGTGAGTAATAGGCTGCCATTCTTTCCTTGGCTCTGGTCTTGTGTGAGAACTTGACTCCCACTGAGGGAGTTGCCACAGAGCAGCACAGCATGGTGGGTAATCGTCTAGGCACACCTGACAACATAGATAAATTTGTGCCAGAGGAGAGGCTCATCTTGAGTCCAATCCTCTGTGTTACACAGTAGAGATAATCACCCTTGTGTGTCTCTGTGCTTCTATCACTCGCTTTTGCTCTCCTCTCTGTCTCTCTCTCTCTCTCTCTCTCTCTCTCTCTCTCTCCTCTCTTTCTCTCTCTAACTATTCTATTATTCGGACCATCAGCCACTGGATGCCAATCTTTTTTGCATCTCATAATCTATGCATTTCTAAACCCCAAGCCATCTAAGATTTATGTACTTGCATATTGGACAGCAAATCAAAATATTGTATGTGATATGAGTGGCAGAAGGCTTTTAAACTGATGATGCTGAAATACGACTTTACTTTCACAAAGCTTTCATGGTCAGTTTTTCAAAATGTCTTTTTGAAAGCCACCCTGTCTGTAAATCATCTGTATCAACATCCAAGCTCACCATAGGCACAGGTGGGGCCACACCTGCCCAGGTTTTTTCAGGTCAAATCAAAATCAACAATAAATCTAAAAAAAAAAAAAAAAAAAAAAAGTTATTTCACAGTTGCTTGGATTTTTATTTATGAGTTCACCATATTATTTTCTCACATTTGTGTCTCTCTAACAAACAGCTAGTTGTGTAGCATCTGTGCCTCCTCCACAAAAACAAATATGGCCAGAGCTCCAAAAGCTGTCCAAAGCTAAACCTCATGTATCATATCATAACTGCTTATCTGCGTGATTCAGTCTAAATATCAATGAAACCTTGACATCATTGCACTTGAGGGTTTAAATCATTCACTTTTTTAATTAATTCATTTTTTTTTCTAATTTACTCCTTAACTTTTCATAGACACCTTTCAATCCCAAACCTTTTTTTTTTTTTTTTTTTTTTATCAAACAATGTTGGAAAGTTGTTGGCTTTAACTTTTCAGCGCTGATTTGGCCGATGTTACTTCTTTAAAAGACAATAAACTCTACGGTCTGAACGAAATGTTTGAAGCACGCAGTTTAGTTTCCTAAAGAGGAAATAAATGCTTCCATTGCTCACTAATTGGCTTTGAAACCGTGTTCCCTGGCAAACAACTTTTTGAAGTAAAATGATCGTCCTCTCCAGAAAATCCACAGCATTAATTGGCTGTTTGTTCAAAAAATATCTTGTTTACATTCGCTGCAAAGAACCAAACTTTGACAACTTTACACCCCATCTCCTAGCAACAGTAACACTGATTGCTTTTAACCAAACTTTGTCCAAGTCCCTTTTTTTTTTTTTTTTTTTTTTTTTAACCATTACATTTTACTAAACAGCTAATTTTGCTATTTATATATGGCGACTTGTGGCTATATCTGCATGAAGAGAGGGGAGCGAGGAAAAAGAGACCACAGAAGTGAAATAAAGACAAGAAAGATGAGAGGATGTCAGTTGAGACAGAGGGGGGACTATCATAGCAGCACCTTTTAATAGCAATAAATGAGTTCAAAGGGAAGAGCTCTAACATTAACATTCTGTTTCATATTACACATCTCAGGGGTTTCCACCCCCCACAGTGAGACGGGAAGGTTGTTTGAGCCTAAGAGGTTTAGATGGATTCTCCTTTTCTTTCTCTGTCTTTGTCAGCGTGTATTTCTCTCTGATGGATTTACTGCTGGTGATGGGGCTCCGTGGCTTCCAAGTGTTTAACCAAGGAGTAAATTGATGGTTACTTTTCTGGCAACTTTCTGATCTCTGTGTCAAGATGGAGTCAGTGGCGTAGTAATGAAAACAAGAGCCCGTGGCAGAGTCTTTGAACAGACCGTGTGGGGAAAAGGTAAAGGTTATGCATGTTTGTGTGGGTTTACGTGTGTGCGCTTGTGTTTGTTATGTCGCTGTCGCTCTGTGTAAGTGCCTCCTTTTGCTTGCAGCTGTCTGGCTCTCCATTTACCCTCACACGCTTCCCCTCCTGTCCCATCCATTAAGTGATGCACAGCCGCATTTCTCTCTCAGTCTTAGTGTAGCCCTCCGTTGCTTAGTTACTGCCTGCAGACACTGCCAACTGCACCAACTGAGCCCCATATGTTGCATCACCTGCAGTGACCTTCCATATTTACCAGACGGTGCATCAAGACTCTGTTCCTGGATGGATCAAACTTGTGAGGTCAAATCAGGGCCAAGTAGCCTTAAAGGATTCCAGCAGTCCTTGGAATCCAGGCCAAAGCAAATTCTGAGTATTTCGGTCACATACTGCATGCTTAGTCAAAAGTAACTGAGTACATTTATTCAATACCCTTTAACACCGAAATCTCCTTTTTCTTTCAATTTCATTACTGCTACTATTTTGAAACCCTCTTTTGCCTTTGCTGCATCTGTTGACTGTCCTGTATTTTATATTCTGCTGTTTTATTTGAAATTGAAACCATTCATAAGAAAATATATTTATAGTTTTATGTAGTAAAAACCGTCTCAGGAGCTTTAGCAGGCTCCTCTGATTGTCTGACTGTTTTCTGAGTGGCACACGGCCATGCCAACCAGAGGTATCGGGTTCGAGCCGACTACTTTAGCTTGGCGAACTCACCCGTAAATGCAAATGCAAATGACCACAGTAGGTCAGCGTGGACATGCGCCAACCAGACAAACGGTCAACTTCACACAAAAAGGCTCTACTATTGCAGAAACAGTAAACTACCGCCATTAATACACCTTTTCATCAAAAGGTGTATTCACACTGCCACAGGAGACGCACAACTACAGTTTCAGAGCACATACATATACACAGACACAGTGGAGAAAGAGCAAGCTGCAAGCTCCTGGGCATGCTGGTAAAACAAGTCTGCCGTGTCTCCTCCGCGAAAGTTAGCATGTTCGCCTGGCTGTTGTGTTCAGATTAATGCCCATCGCAGCTGAAGTCGATAAAGTCCTTTCACCTGGTTTGGACTGTTGATTGAAGCCTTTTCCATTACAGACAAAAAAAAAAAAAAAGCCAGATGTTAGCGCCAGGTTTTTTGACCAGTGGATAAAGGGCTTATTGATTCTGTCCTGCGGAAGACTTGGCTTCCTGACATCCAACGACTGGAGACATTTTATCTGTCTTGCAAGTTGCTTTCTCAGGGAGGGAATGAGCAATTTCTGTTATGTTGTTAATAAAGTTAAAAGGCTGGATGGCCTGGGTGGGTCGTGCCAGGGGCTTGGCCAAAGGAAGTGACTGTATAATCTGGACAACAGGAAGTCCTGACCCCTCGTAGTTACTGAATACAGGCTGTGTGCATTTTATTGTCGACTGAGTGCTTTAATAGCTAACAGTTAAAACAACTTTTTTCCTGCAGCCATATTATATATTAAACTGTAAAACAGCATATTAAAATTAAACATCATCATCACCATCATGTGTTATTTAAATGGGAGCTAAAATGCTAAAATGAATAGATAAGTAATTGTGCCAATTTGAGGTGTGTGTGTGTGTGTGGGGGGGGGGGGGGGGGGGTCATTCTGAATACTTAACACTTTTACTTTCATCAAAAATCTACCCCTCTTCCACTGCCCGCAGGGTCCGACATCCAGAGCTGCCTTATCTGACGTTTAACATTATGACAGAATTTGGAGAGCTCTCATCCCCTGTAGCTACCTGCTGCCGCCTACAGCCTCAAAAGAAAACAATGGGAGTGGGATGCCGACAGAATCAAATCACTACATATAATATGTTGGATATTTAGTGTAAAATATTTTTTCGCCCTGACATTGTTTGTGGAAGTCGTAGATTACCTGTGTGTGCTAATTTATCTACTTCATTATCAAAAAAAACAAACAAAACAAAAAAAGCTCTAGTCCCTTTTGTGCTCGTGAATCCTCAGCGAGAGACACACTAACATTCTGGCCTATCCCTCAGTAAATAACCCTGATAAAGAACAATGGCAAGACCTCCCTTCAGATGTGCTTTCTTCGGCTTGACATGCCTGCAAAATGCACTCGCACAGACACTTTTGTTGTTTGTTGAGATTTCCTTTTAAATTGTCATTATCCTTTTTCCCGAAGTCAATTTCTGCTACTTGCCGCTGTTTATTCACAGCTAAAAGAATGCCCTTAAAATGTTCTTTTTTGTTGATCAGTGTGTGGGGGTGGTACGAGGTATGTGGAGAAAGGACACTAGTTTGGCTGTCAACAGATGTGTGCAAATGAATGCATACCACCCCACGAAAAGTGTTGATGCTGTTTGCCTTTTCACCACCATAATGAATGTCTGGGATGAACTGGCAGTTCAGTGGCAAAAACAGTAAGTGTGTGTGTGTTTGTGTGTGTGTGTAAGAGAGAGAAAATGCAACTGCTGTTTGCATATTCTGTGTGTGGCTTCCTCTATTATCAGCATCTATGGACTCACTGCATCCAATTACTTTTCCAATAAACAGCCTCAATGAAAAGATTCTCCTTTTCACAATACGTCCTGATGTTTGTGTATTTGAGTCGTGTGTCCACTATTTCCTCATTAAAGTGTGTATATTGTGTTTCTGTAACAAGTGAACTATTAACTTGATGGTCAGATTATTATTTGCATCAATGCAGCTCACAGGTCAGAGGAAGTGGCTGTACGTATACATCTTATGTTGTGAGGGATGGAAAAACAATTAAATCTTTAGTTTCTAATGAACAAAACAAACCTGAAAAATATTATGAAGTGATTCCTTTAATTTGCAATCACTACCCCGTAGGTCTAGCCTCAGGTTGATTCATTGTCGTCTGCAAACTCTGATAAGGCTTAACTTGTATAGTGCTGGTCAAAATTATTGGCACCCCTTGATTTCAAGTACATTTATTTCAAGTATTTCTAAGGATATTTCAGAATATCCTCAGAAATACTTGTAAAAACACATTTTGCACAGTCAGAATATTTCAATAAAAAGGCCAAGGTTACTGAACAAAAGAAAACTATAATACAATGGACACAAAATTGGCACCCCTTACTAATGTTTGGCTGCAGAATGACAGCTTCTAATGTTTCCTGTGGCCACGTAGATGCTTCTTACACCAGTCTGCTGTTAGTTTTTACCACTCTTCTGTTGCTATGCGTGCAAAGTCTTTCATGTGTCCTTTTTGCAATGATGCAATGAGATTTCAACTTTTTCCAAAGGTTTTCAGTCAGGACTTTTTGCTGGCCACTTTTAAACACCTATCTTTCCAACAATTCGTCTGTGGTCCTGGATGCAAGCTTCGGGTCTTTGTGTCACACCAGGTAGAGCATTTTGCCCTAAAATGCTGCAATAATCTTCTGATTTTGGCAGCGTGAAGCAGGTCCACAGCATGATTGACTCTCCACCGTGTGTTACTATAGGTAATGTGTTTTGCTTATGAGCTTCATTTCATCACCTATAAACAAATTGATGCACTGCATTCCCACAGAGCTCTACTTTGGTTTCATCTGTCCATAGCACATCATCCCAGCAAGCTACTGTTTTTTTTATGAAAGTTCTAGTAAAGGTTACTCTTGCCCTTCTGTGCCTGCCTTTCAATAGTGTGGCCCTCCTTGTCCATGGAGCCATACTTGGTTTAGTGTGCAGCGTTTTGGGCAGGCTGAAACCACCACTGCAGATTACTCATCTTGAAGGTCATCTTGAAGCTCTTTAGATTTCTTGTGAGGTGATTTATTTTTCCCCCCCACAATCTTTACTAGCCTTCACAGACTTCACTCACTGAGTTTCTACCGCAGCATCCATTGACTGTGACTTTAAAACTTATTGACAACATTACGAATTGTCAAGGATGGCTGGCGATCGATCACCTTGTAGCCTTTGGAGTTGTTATACTTTTTGATAATGGCATTTCTGATTCTCTTGAACAGCTCTGCAGTAACCGCCATCATTCACTGTCAGGTCACGTGACCTGAATCATAGTTCAGGCTTTTACAATAAGTGGAAAGATGATCCAGTTTTCCATATTATCGCAGCTTTTCTTGAGGATGCCTGTCAGGAAATGAGGTGCTGTAACTATTTCTCAATGAATCACAGTTTCTCCAACTGCCCAGCAACTCTGTGCAGTATCGCGACTGGCTGTCTGGCAACCTCGCAGTAATGGCTAGCCTCCAGGAAATCACTGAGCCAGGCTGTTGTTTGCCTAGAAATTGTTCCAACATGCAACTCCTTGTAAAACTACAAATTGTCGTTTGTACATTTCTGTTTGTGTACAGGCTAAATTAATGAGACGCTTCATATTGATTAGTAATCTTTAGAGGTTTTGTTAGGTGTATGTTTTAACTTTGGAAAGAGCAATGTTAGCTGTTTCCCTCTGCTTCCAAACTCCATTCATAGCAAAGCTCAATCACCTCTTTGCTCTAGTTTTATCCTAAAATCACTTATTCCTCTAAATTTCAAACTTGTCCTTGAATGTCATTTAATTAATCCTAACTTTGTCCCTGAGTTAGAATACTGAATATATGTATTTATAATGCAGTGTATTTTTATTCATATATTTATCCTTGATGTGTCAGAGTATATGAATGATCATTCACATAACCCACATTATAATTAATATTTCATTTTCTTTGGTCTTTGGTTTTACTAAATGTTTCTGCAATGGCCCAACTGTCATCACAAGGACCATTAAAGTTTCATGTCCTCTAATCTAATTTATTGCCATAATATTTTAAATAGCGGCATAATTTTTATTAGGCTTTCAGGAGACAGTAATATGCTGTATCTGCATGTGCTGCATGGATTTATGAGCACTCATTGACATACACAAGATCCCATGGCCCAATTTAGGATTTGTCAAAATCTGGTCATCCTACTTACATGATATTGAGTGTCAAGGGTGATGGATTTCTTCTCCCAGTTCCAATCTAATCCCACTTGATCCAAAGTAATATTTGCGCTGACTTTGTGTCATAACTTCTTCTCTGCAGTGTCACTGTTCAGACCCATATTCCAAGTGATTATGGATTTTTCATTTGCATATTGGATTCAGAGGTTGGGTTGATACTGTAGGTTATCCGTTTTAACTCAAATGGCCTGACACAAGGAAGATTTGTACTACTGAAGTTCTATTTCAGTATAATCTGACCGTCACAATCTGCTGCTGCTGCCTCTCTAGCTTTCTTCTGTTTGCCTGCGTCCATGTACAAAGCTCCAAACAATGAACACAGTGACAGTGCAGTAAGAGAGAATGATCATGCACCATTCTTACCAAATGAATAGCTGAAGTTGTTATAGGACTAGATGTCGAATTGATGTCCCAGGGGACCGACGCTATTCAGGGTACAGTATGTCCAAGAATGTCACTGATTTTATTTCTTACACTGTAGCAAAAGACTCAAAAAACAACATCATCAAACGACTTCAAAAGCCATCAAGCTGTGTTTACTGTGTGTATGGATCTGATGTGTGATGCTTTGCTTTTTCATCAAGTCAAGTGTCTGGAAATCACTTTCAAGCCAGTTTTGATTCAGGAAGAACGGCTATGACAAAACAAAGTAAAGTTTGGCAGGAGGATTTGGTTTTTACCAGGAGGTTTCTGATTTAACAGGCAATAAAATGCCACAATGAACATAAAAAACAAAGGTAACTGTAAAAAATTAAATTGTAGTTCACTTTGCACTTTTTAATGCTTATTATAGTGAGTGTTATAATTCAACTCCGTGCTCAGGTGACGCCAATTGTAACCACTCACCCAAGTATCCAATTACTGTGCTTTTGTTCAGCAGAAAAGTCGTCAAAAGATTCTATGGCTTTTTAAAGAGAAATATAAGCGGACTATAATACTGTACTGTATCTTTCTGAACCATTTTTTTTTTCTTTTTTGCTGTTTAGATGACTCAAGGCCATAGCACTTGTTCCATAAATGTGAGTGATTGTTGTTGAGAGAAAGAGATTGGGATTTTCATCAAAGAAAATATGTTTAGAGGGCGAGTAACTGCCCTTAGGATTTTCTGCTGTATACTTTTCTCTTTCCTCTGCCTTATTTTATCTGCCTCCTGCTGGACATCCAACACTCACAACATACCCCAAATATTTACCCTTTCCCCTGGAATTGGAGCTACTTGAATTTAAACGCAAATTTTGGCAGAGATGTTTCTTTGATTGACATGAAGGCAGTGAAAGACACATAATGTAACCTGAACTAATTATAACATGCTGAACACCGTAATGGGGCAACGCGTGAGTAATGAAGACAGACAACATTGATGAAGAAGACCAAAGTGAGCAATGCTAGCAAGATTTCTTTCTAATCCTCTCCTTAACGCCTCCCTCTCTCCTTCGTTGTCTTATTGTCTCTCACCCTCTCTATTTAATTTCACTCTCCCACAGCAGTGCCAATGCGCTGCCATGACGGCCATTAAGATGTTATGGTTTTCAATAACTTTTTATAGAGTTTGTGCATCAGAGACCTATTTGCAAAATGAACTGATGAGACATCAGCGGAAGTGCACTGTCATCATCTTAACTTTGAGAGGTTGAGACTCAGTGGAATGGGTCAATCATTTTATGGAGTAGAATAGGGGTTTTGTTTTTGGCAACTGAAAAACAGGTGGGACGTGTCATATTAACATATCACATATGCAAATACCTCAGCTTGGGGAGATATTTAGAATATCAACTAAAGTAGCATCCATGAAGGATATTTACAAAGATAAAGATCAAACCTGATAGTAGGCAAAAGTTGCGCCCCAGTCTTTGTAAATATGAAAGTGTCAAGAAACTTGCTGAATGTTGAAAGCTGTCGTTGTCTGAGAAACTCATCCATCACACAATGTTTAGAGGAAGGTAAAAATTACAACCGTATGCTCTTTATTTCATCTTGGGTTGGATGTATTATTAAGATGAATGATGTTTCAATCATCTGACAAACTTGAATTCAAACTGTCAATGTTCATGTCATTGTTAGTATAGATTTTATGATTGAATAAGAAGAAAAAAGTTCTCTAAGCCGCTGAAGGGATGTGTGAGGGCAAGCATCCCCAACAACGGTGCCTGCAAACTGAACAATAACATCAGGAATGGAGAGAAAAGGTAACTGTGCAGCTTACAAACCATGGCCAGATGGTGCTCTGTTAGCAGTGGTACTGAATCACAACAGCATCTAAACTAACTGATGTGACATTTACAGGAAGGTTTTTAAGCTGTAAGCTCCCAAGCTCTTCAGAAAACTGATGTTGGCGGTTGAATTTTCCCAGGTGGGTGATGGTTTGTATCATGATTTATGACTATAAACCTTACCAGTAAAAGCATCTATTAGTCTACACGGGGCATTTCGTCTGTGGATAATGCGGTCCTTAGCTTTCTTAACCTATAACAAGAACAACTCTTACCAAGTGCTGTCTCTTATGAGTCCGTTGGATCCCCAAGTAGACTCTTTTATTCAGGCAATCAAGGCAGTGGAGCAGGTATGTATCAGCAAGTGTCTGTCTTTCAACAGATGATCTGCAAAGAGCAAGATGCTCCTATGTGTCTGTGCAGGGTATTTAAACCTTACAGATGTTTCCTGTGGTCTGCGTAGGTGTAAGCGTGTCAGCAAAACAACATCTACGATGCATTTGTGGTTAGCTAGTTCAATACAAACAAATCATTTAATTTAAGTCAATGTTGTTTGTTTGATGCTTCAAGTTTTACGTACTTTTGGTGGTGAAGTAAATTATTCTGAGTCTAAGCAGAAAAGATGAATTTAGTGCCACAGAAATGAGGACACAAGTCGGTCACTTAATCAACTTTACAAATTTCACTCAAGTGTGATATTTCACCTCACAGCGGTACTTTTCTTCATCTGCCTCTAATGAGCTAATTACTGATTACTCCAATGCAGCAGTTGTATGTGGGAGGTCAGTTTTATTAAAGTTGGAAGAAGTTTGATTATCTTTTTTTTTCTTTTCTTTTCATCCAGGTTGTTTGTTTAATTTTGAAAATAGAAAGTAAAAAAAAAAAAAAAAAAATTTTATTAAATGGGAAGTGTTTGACAACACAAACTGGAAATTACACCAATTTGTGCAGCATAGTCTATCATTATCTGGAGCTGTATGTAGCAGTATGTGGGAGGTCTGTTTTTTTCTGTTTGTTTGCACACGTGAAATATCTAAGCCCCTAGTCTTGTGTAGTCAAAAGCGTTATTTCAAGAGATTAGAATCTCACCTTAGACCGTACAGCACGGTACCATCCGGGTGCAGTCGGATCATTCTGTTTTTCACTGTGACACCGTGGACAAACGATTTCTTGTCGTTGAGGAAGTAGGTGTCGGGGACCCAGAGCTGGTCAGCCACCCGGTTATCTAAGGTCAGGTTGAGGGGGATCTCAGAGTAGGACAGCCGCTTGTCTCGCCAGGCCTGCTGGAAGTACATCGTCAAAGTGTAGTCCTGTAAGTGCACAGACGGGGAGCAAAGGAGGACAGGGAGGGAAAGAGTAGGAGAAACAGAGGGGAGGGAGACAGAGAAGGTGGGGGAGGTGGGGGGTGGGTGCGAGCGACAAAGAGTGGAAGGAAGAGAGACAGATGCAACAGAGGAGAGATAGGGAGAGAAGAGATTGGAGGGATGGTTACTCCAAAAAGCAACCATTTTACACAGCTGCTTTGCTACAAGCTTTCAAATTAGACCAGACTGGGCTTCAATATTGGATGACGTTCACTTAAAACCAAACGGAACAGTAGCAGTACAGTCCAAAAAACTCTCAGTACAAAGCAATAGGGAATTCCTTCTGTTCATAGAAACATGAGGTTAAGACAGACGGTGTAAAAGAGTGTGTATGTGTCAGAGAAAGGAAGAGAGACAGAGACAGATGGTTTTGGTGTGTGTGTGTCAGCGTGTGTGTTGTGTACGTCAGTTTGGGTCTGTTATGATAAAGGGGTGAAGCATATGTGGGTGGCTTGCTCGGTTGGTTTTACTGTGTGTGTAGTGTGTTTTTGTGCCTATGTGACATTCATACAGAGATGAAAGAGAGAGAGTGAGAGAGAGACCACATGTTCCAGACAAATGAAAATAACCTCCGAGCAACCTCAAAAATCTGTTTTACAAAATATCTTCTATATGCTCTATTTGCTTTGACAGTGGCTGTCTTTCTGGGATTAAGTACTGTTTGTGAAATGAGCGCACTATGTTGTACTTGCATAACATATTCACCCATTTTCCTCTGTTTGTTCTTCCCAGAACTAGAATGGTAGACTATCCTCTCACATCACATCACGTTGTGCACAGACAGCACAAAGCCTGTGAGGGACTGTATATGTCCGCTTTGCATAGCAGAGTCAGACGTTAAAGTCTGTTGGACATAATATGCATGTCTCCAAGCTGCTATGTTACTGAGGCTAGCTTGGATTGTATATTTATTTTATTTGGACTTAAAGGTTCCCCCCGTGGAGTTTCTGACCAATGGTTATGACGTAGAGCAATACTTGGCGTCCATCCTATGCAATACACAGTTTCATGGTGTTTGCTGATCAGCAGTTGGTGGCAGTAATGTGCCAAGTGATGCATTCAGGAAATCAGATTTGAAAATGGTTTATAAAGAAGGAGAAGCATTTGTGAGACCCCAAAAACATGCAAGACAAATATATGATAAGGAAATATGGATATGGAAATGCAATGTAATCTTAAATTTCAAATTCAAAGCATACAGAGTAGGTTAATATTTTATTAACAAGCAGGGGAAATGTGATAACTCGCAGTGAAATTCACTGATGTTAAATCTAGGACACGATAAAACAGTCAAGGCAGCAGTCAGATGCTCATGTAGCTCACTAAAGTAAGAAGCCTACCAATCATCCATGAAAAACTAAGTTAAATAAACTTGCTGTCTCAGGGAACTTTTTGTCATGACTGGCACATCCACTTCCTGGCAAAGAGGCTGAACATGCATTTTTGAATATGCCCATCGGCTACAGATCTGACATCCCACAGCACCTTGGGAACCAGAGGCTTGGATATTGACTGGATAGAGTCAGGGTAACGGGAGCAGCTTTTCTCAGTGAAATCCTTGTTTGACTCAAATAGGGTTTGTCATGTAGTTGTTGTTTCTACCTTATTTGGCTCGCGGTGCTGACAACCAAGAGTTTAAGAATTTAGTTTTTCAAAGATATAAATAGTAAAGTGGCAGTTCTAGCATTTAGTGCTATACAGTAATTATAGCAGGAATAGGAAGATAGGGATTTTGGTGAGATATATATTATAATAATAATAATAATAAAAAATATATATAATATATAAACATTAGAATCTCTTATTTTGAAGGGGTATGTAGAGGCTTAATTAGATGCTGGAAAACTGACACCTAAAAGTAGCAGCAGGTTCCTACAGAAAATAATTAAATTATCTGTGGTGGCTTATGGGCATTTTTTTTTTCTCACTTCAAATCAGCCGACAAATAACTGAATTCTTATATCTGGGTCGCTTTACACTTGCACCAATAGATTCTTGGCTGCACGTGCTGCCTTCCCAACACTTCCATCCCTGGTTGGTGGTTATGTAACGGCTCACACTCTGCACTCCAGAATGCTGTGCACCGCAGCACGTGTGGCTGAAGAGATGCTTGTTGCCACGTCGTCCTCCTAAACCACCTCCTCCACGCTCATCGATACACGCACATCAAACATATGAAACGTCAGGGAGGCTTCTCTACGTCTCTTTCCTGTGGGCATGTACGCGCACACACACACAAACACACACACACACAGCACCTCTTCCTGTTTCATCAGAAATGTGGACAATGAAAATGACTACAAAAGCTCATCTCTCCTATGGATACTACATCAAGAAAAGCATTACATATATAAACAATACCCCTGTGTCTGCATGTGTGCATCAGTGCATTTAGTGCATGTGGGTCTAAACAGACACTCGTGCTGTACATTTGTGTGTTTGTGTTGTGCTTCAGGGATCACAGCCTGAAAAAGGAATGGAAGAAAAAGCAATGCAGCTGTGATTTTTCTTTCTTTTTTTTTTTTTTTAACCTGTGACTGTGGATAGTAAACGCTTTCTCACTGTCACAGAATCGTTTGCAATATGTAACTGCAGAGATTAGATCACAAGAGTCGTGATCAGCCATCAGCCTGGCTGGCATATTCACAATGCTTCCAACTGCGGCGTTGGCTCAAATCTGTAGTAGTCATGAATAGCCATGGAAAGTTAGGCAAAAAATGAAATGACAGCCAGGTTATTTAACTGAGTGAATGTTCCCATTGTCACCCCCCAGTGCCTGTTATTGCAAGCCTGTCTACTTGAAGAAGTTGTGGTTTGCTTTGTGGGACGGGCCCAGTGGAGGTACCACTGTGGCTAGTTTACTGTGAACATAAAGCTCTCCTCAAAGACATCTATAGTGTACATCTCTCTTTATCTCTCTGTGCGAGGAGGAGGTTGTAAATCACCAGAATAACTGCAGCAGCAGTGTGCATGTAAGTGCAAGGGAGGCTGTCATAACAACAGTCATAATGAGCATCAGTACATAAACTGTTGGAGGGAGGAAGAGAGAGTGAGAGAGAGAAATGGAAAGAGAAAGGAAAAGAGACAGAGGGTGATGCAGGAGAATGATGCTGAATTTATGAGCGCAGAGTGTGCTGCACAGCCAAGCTGGCAAAGAGAGGACAATACAAAGTGATCATTGTATTCTCACACTCAAAGCTACAACAGAATGCGAGAATCCATCCAAATCCTAATAACTGATTTTCAGTCAGCACACTTCTAACTGTGATAATACGCTCCCTCATTTTGAAGATATATGTTCCTTACAGATCTTGTTAAACACAAAATTTATTCAACTCAAACAATCTGTCTATGATCAGTGTTGTTTGTGCTTTTTTTTGTCTTAAAATCTTTCAAATGTATAATTTGAAATATAATTTCCTTAACGAGGAAAGTTTACAGAAGTTCAGATGAAACTAAAATAAGAAAGATGTATCCTTTATGTAAAATCCCCGAAAACTCAATGACTGTTCAAGTAATTCTTCTTTCTTGCAGTTTTTATTGAAGAAAATGTATTTATCTGCATCTGCTGAATTTTAATCAACTCAATAAAAGTAACATGAAAAAGTAGAAAGCAGAGTTAATGCTGCTGCTCAGAACCACTGACGCATGTGCTGTTGCAGCTACATCATCATCAAAAGCCTGCACGGGTGTGCTTCACCACCGCGGGAGAATCTGGTGTTGAAAGATCATTTCTATATGGTGTGCTGACTCGGCTCACCTGGTCCGCCGGCGGCATATACTGCTGTACTGAAAGCGGTACTGTCATCACCGCTCTGCAGCGGCTTGCAGCCATCTCTGCAAGTGAAATGCCAGCGGAACAGGGTACAATTATTTGCCAGCAGATATTGAAATAAGTACTGTGACCTGTTCATCATCATGAGTCATCTTACCCTAAGCTACAAACTGGTGCCAAGCCTCAAACACTTGTAATAACCAGAGTCCCTCCTGATATGAACAATGCTGAGTGAGTATGTCTTCAAAGATTCTTATTCATTCAGATTATGGTATTTCCAAGTGCTAGGCAAAGGTTCTTGAAGACTTTTCACCTCTCATCGAAGGACTTTTTTAGGTCTCATGGCAGCCTTTAATCTTCAAGTCCACTTGCCTTTATATATCACTTCGAAATACCACTCATGACATTCTACCTCTGTTATGGAAATCAAACATTTGTGTTCTTCCAATTGTTTTATCTATTCCAAAATTAAACTTTTGTTTGAAAGTTTTTTTTCGCCACAACAACACAATGCTGCAAAGCAAAATACTCCTAACATTGAGTTGCACTGGCAAATGTAACCTATATTTGGAAGAAAATGTCTTTTAAAGTTGTTTGGGTTCGACTCGGGTCCTCTCGGCTGCTGGCCTCTCTTTTTCAGGATCATATCACATACCTTGATGAAGGCTGTCTGATGAAATGTCTGCTTTCAAGGAAAATCAGTTCTGAAAAGTCTGAAGTATGGTTGTTTTGCTTTGATTGAGGAAACCTGGTGGATCCTTTTTTTTTTTTTTTTCTCCCCCCAGTGACATTGTTTTGTTTAACTTAAACAATACCAATTAGGACTGGGCTGCTAAAGGTGTATTTCAGTGTAGAGCAACTGTCAGAAAATTGAGAAGTGACTGCTCTGTCATGTGAATGAGAGCTGGCACTCGTCAGTCACCTGATAATCACCTGAGTTGTTTTGCTTAAAACATCTGAACACACCAGCCTCCTGAAGTCAGCCCAAGCAGTCTGTAGTTCCTTTGAGATTCTGGGTTTGGAAAAGTGCTCTTTCAAACTTTCAATCAAGTTTGTGTCTCATGACTAAAAAAATGGTAGATTTTACAGCCAGAGTTGTGGTGTGGACAGATTTCTCAGACAGAGACAAAGGCTTACAGACGTTTCAATATCCGGGCTACAGTATATGCTTGGTCAGTCAGCCTTCAGGCAGCCAAATTGTAGTGATTGTACAAATCTCATATTGGCATTTCATGCCATGGGTATTGCAGTTTGAGCCTGATATGATTTGACTGCCAGGGAGAATCATGGATGCCAAAAGCCTTAGTAAGTAACTGTCTCACATTGTTCAAATGAATGTCACACGGAAAGAGTTGTAAATACCCATCTGTGCTATATATTGCCTCAGCCTTTTCTGAGTGTTATATAGAAGAAAGTCCAGCTTCTTTATATTAGGTATTTTCCAAACAGACCAACGTGAACTCGTGGAGAATCGCATCAAAACAAAAAAAATGCTCCAACTGTTCACTCTGACCTTATTAACCACTGTCATCCTCCAAGATACTCTGTCCACTAACCCCCCACATCTCATCCACACTCCTGTACTATATGGCTTATCTTGGACTGAGAACAGCATGAAAAACTAACACTAGGCTCGACTTATATTACAAGCCCAACTAGACTCTCCTATGTGTAACTTTTAATTGGTACGACTTTTTGTCTTGTAATCTCTAAATCACGCTTTACAAAGAAAAATGGAATAAAGTAAAGCCCAATAAACTAATTTTGCAAAAGACATACACAAGCATTTCACTCATCAATAAAGCATGGATGAAATCACTATGTGTAATGAAAAAGAAGCTGCTTGAAATCCACAGAGAATTATCACTTAACTCTGCAACTACCCCTTAGTTTTCTAGCATTTTTCATCTCACTGTTTTAGTTTGCTGTCCCAGAACTTTACTGTTGTGGTCCACAAACTTGTAGTGTCATTTTTGACCTTGGCAGGCAGCAGTTTCCGGCTCTAAAAACGCAGTCTACTTTGCCAAAGGCAGCGACAACAATGTAGCTGCTAAGGAGCCATATATTTCCCTCAGCAAAGAGTGAATGTTGGACTTAGATTTGTCAGGCGGACTGAAATACCGCCCGAAATAAATGCCAACGTTGCTCAAATTGTCTAGGAGGATGTGCACATAGGTGTTTGTTTGCTAACTAGTTTGTCACGTCAGGTTAGGGGATGATAAAATGTCATTAATGTCCTCAGAGGTTTGTCTCTGCTGCCCCAAGTGTTCAAAAAATGAACTATTGCAGGTTCAATAACAGAGTAAACCAGAAACAACAAAGAAAATGAGGTTCAGAAACATCCGTAGTTGTGATTGAAATTAAACACTTAAACTCTGTCCTCCCCAGCCCTTTAATTTATGTGTTTTTTTTAATGATTTAATAACAATGTCGTACTTTACTCCTGGAGGTATATGATATACAGCCACTAGAGGTCCCTCCCAGTGAAACATAATCATATGTCATATTCGGCATGTGAAAAAATGACCGATGCTGTGGGTTTTTACTGGAGGTAGCCAATTGATCAAGTGGAACAGAAATAGACAAAATGCAAGAATATGTAGTGGAGAAGAAGAAGAAGAGGGAAAGCCAGGGGATGACTGAGATTAGCAGGAAAACAAAGTTGAGGATAAATTGAGTGATGAGGTGGGATCAGACGAGGATGGTTAAATAGTGAGTATATTATGTATCTCTCTCTTCCTGCTACCCTTGAAGGCAGTTTTCCATTTGAGAGCTGTGGAATGCTGTGGTGAGTTTGCTGGAAGGGATCGGGAGGGTGTGGGAGGGTTTTAGGAGGGGGGGTAAATGAAAGGCATTGGAAAGCTCAGTGGAGCAGTGATGCAAATTGCTTTTATTCTCACAGCTCCTCACTCCCAGTCTCTGATTTCAGCACCAGCAATGACCTCCCTCTGCTATTTTCACACCCCCCTCCTTTTTTTATCCCTCTCCTCATCTGCGCCATCCATTCCTTTTTTTCTCTCTTTCATGTTATTTTTTCCTCATTTCATCTCCCATTTACCCTCATTCCTTTACAGAAATCCCCCTCTATCTACTTCTCCCCATAGCTTCCCCCATTCCCTCCTCATCTACCCATTTCATCCTCAGAGGACCTCCTGTTGCATATATTTGCATGCAGTAGGGAGAAATGGGGAAACGGGAATACATTGCAGGAGAGTGTGAATGGCTTAGATCATAACCACTAAACAGACACAGTGAGGGGAGCCGTCTAGAGAACATGACAGGTGTTGGATCTAAGGTGCTGCATTAGTTCTGAAGGGCCCTGTAAAATGTTCAGATTTTAATATCTCCTCCTCAACGCTAATGTAAGTCCAGGGACTGTTCATTTCCAAAAATATGTTACGTTCTGCTCAAACGGCACTCGATAAACCAACTGTTTGGCAAAAATAAACTGGATATTATACATTGTCAAACCACATGATTGTGATGTGATTTTTGATCTTGAATAATATTCTCTTTTGGGCGATATGGTGGTAAAGCTGAAAGATGTATATGTTGCTTTAATTTTTTTCTATAGTGCAGTGACCTTGGAGGAGTAGGGCTGAATCTGAAAACAGCCTCCCTCTGAATCCTCCGCTGCCTCCATCCTCTCTGCCTGTCTCCCTCTCTCCTTCTCTCCTCTTTCAAATACCTTTAGTGGGGAGGAAATGTGATCCCTCCACCACTCAGCCATTTGTCCATACCACACTCTATCCTCCGCCTACTTCAGTTCTTCCAGAAGGCCCTCCAAGTGGCTTTCAATTTTCCTGTCTCACATGGTCCTCATGCCATCAGCGACAGGGTGGCATAGGGTACAGCGTTTCCAAAGAGGGCCTAATAATAAACATGCTGATCCCCACAGAGCTGAGTGACATACTGTATATTCCCCAGTCTCTGGAGATGTATGTGCACTGAGTCCCTGGGATTCAGCTCTGTATCTGGAACAGCTTGTGCACCGCGTGTAGTAAATCTGCAACAGGAAAGTATACAGGGGCTGCTGCAGGGGTTTCATTTGCCCCATTTTCTCCAGAATAAATAACGTCACTATTTCTTGACACAGATTGACATCTTAAACTATAATATCTATCTATATATATATATCTATATATATATAAAATGAGAAAAACATCTACAGTGCAAATTCTATGAAAGGTCATTTTGACATAGTGTCATTACATACTCTGTCCAGCAGAGAGCACTTAAAATTGTATTTTTAGAAAATAAAATGAATATTTATTGTTATAGTGTTAGTTTTATTGACTAAATAACTTAGGACTTAAATTTCACAATGACGTACAGTATAATAGAATAATTATTGGAATAATTAATGATTATCTTATCAAATGAAAGTAATTACTAATACTTGTATGTGTGTGTGTGTGTATGTGCTTATGGGATAATTTGCAAAAAGCAAAGAGTGAATTTGTGCTTTTTTTTGAGTTATAAAGGTCTCAGGTCATTACTCTGACCAAAGCTCTAAGACATAATGCTCTTTTTGTATTTTCTTCCCTCAAGACCATTTCTTTAGTTTATGGCATGTTGGAAACTAGATGACAGATTTCAATAAAGCCCGGACTCTTGTTTGTTTACTTGTACTTTGTCTAACCTCGCTTTCCATCACTGCGCTCCTCTCTCTTTCCCAGTGTCCCTTCTCTCTCTGTATATATCCCCTTTTCCCTCCATACTCTTTCATCATTTACTCTGGCCTGGACATAGCTTTCAAGAGAGCTCGCTGCTGAAGGTGAATCAAATTTAGAAGAACCTTTTTTTTTCTCTCTCTCTCTCTCTCTGTCACAGTGCTCTCCCAAAGCAGAGGTTCACAGCTTTGCCAGTTGGCAGTCATGCAGCTTAACTGCCTACATACAATTTATTAGAGTCGATTGGAGCATCTGCAGGCCCTTTTGTGTCCCTGGAGAGGAGTAGAGTGGAGTGGCAATTCAGAGAGGGTGGCGGCGTGGGGGTATGATGTGGAGGGGAAGAGAGGGCAGAGCAGGACGCAGATTATTAGGGCGCTTTTGAATCCCACTGGAAGACTGGGGGAAGTTGATGGAGGTTTCAATCTCAGCTGTCATTCACACAAGACGGAAGGTTAGCTGGCCAAAGAGAAGAGGGGGAAAAATGAGTCGTCTACGTGCACACCATTTGTCCCACTTAATGCTTCTGCAGCACAAAGTGGCGTGTGTGTGTGTGTATAGTACTGTTTTATGACGAGCTTGGCCAATTCCTCCTTTCCGGTGCTGCTAAAGCTTTGGGCAGCTGTCCTTTGACTACCCCACATACACAACATACATACAAATACACTGATCCACTGGAGGAGTCCCACGTCTCATGCATTATGGAGGTCTGGGGAACTGAGGAAGATGCTGATTGCTATTCAGGAAGAGTACCAAGAAGCACACGCCACATCTTCACATTGTCAACAGTGAGTTAATGCAATATATAAGACATCTGTGGATCGATGGCTGATATGCAGCAGTGAGTACAGAGAACTGGTTATCAACACATATCTGAACCACAAATCCAGTTTTTGCCTGTGTGTCTCTGGGTGTATGACTTTTTCATCATTCAAGAACAGAATTGCGTGAGTCCAGATGTGATGGCCTGTATACGGTATCTCCTTGAACAAGGGCACCCTTGAAGAAGCAATATCTCCTCACAGTTGGACTGACCTACAAGAGACACAGGGGTGCTTTAGGAAGGTGTCAGAATGTGTGTGTGTGTTTGTGCATGTGTCAATGAAATACAAGGATAATGCCAGAGACATGTTATTTATGGGGAAGTAATTCAGTCCATCTTCACAGTACCACCAATGAAAAAAACAAACAGAAAAACAGCATTGATGGGTGTAACATAAAATGGCTGGCTCACTGTAAAGTAGTTCTTCAGTACAAGCAAAGCAATGTCTTTTCTTCCTCTCCTTTTTAATTATAGGAAACAAATGACTTAATATCAGTTCAATGGCTTTCATTCAACCTGGCTGGAATACCACTGGAATGTCCAAATGCAGTAAACTACTTAAGACACAGAGAAACTGAGGTAAATGCACAGTCAGAGGCACACGTGTGATTCAATCAGTGGTGGAAATGGCCAAAATTAACCAGGGAATCACTATTCTGAAAGTCTGACTTTTTTTTACATGGAAGAAGCTTTTTCTTTGACTGACAACAGTAATTTTACTACTTCAGAGTCTAAGCCACTCTAATTGTTTTTTTTTAATTAATACTTAATGTGTTGAAACTGAAATTTGATTCCTTACAAGCATGAAGAAGCCTTAATACCCATAGTCCTCCGAAATGAAAGTGCATCTCACCCTAGCCCGAGCATACATCGTGGTCAACACTAATCTCCGATGTTATTTGCTTTCCCAGTGATGTGTTTCTCTCCTCATCTCAACCTAACTGACCTCTTTAACTGGTGCGAGAGATCGAGATTATGGACTTGTTTTTCATTTCACTGCCACTGACACAATAAAAATTTACAATTCCAGTTTTGCCTATAATATTTCCACTTTTGGAACTAAAAACTCAACTAAAATACAACAAACAGTATTTTCTATAAACCTTTCTTAAACTTTGATATTGATCCAACAACAGGGATCAGTCTGGTATGTATTGAGAAAAACATCACTTACATTGCATTATTCTATATATAAAATAAATATAAAATATACATCTCCATAGAAGAGGAGAGGGTGATAAAACACAAGAGCCAACTATTTCCTCCTGCCTCTTCCTGGCAAGCTCTCCCACCGTCTTCCAAACAATAAAACACTTAGTATTGCAATACCACAGGCATATAGAACACACTTATCTTAAATCTTCAGTGCATCAGTGTATAGAGTGCGACCACATACGCAAATGCAAAAGGATGGACACATGCAATCTCCATGAGTGGGCGATGCATAGGAGGGAGAAAGTTTAGTAACCAGAAGGAATACATTTCAAAACACTTACATGCCTGGCTAACTTTTCATCCAGGTTTTTCGTTTCGATTCTTTTACTTGAATACTCTCCCACAGCTGACAATTATTATACTGAATAATTTAAAAAGTCAGAAACTATTTCAGGCTTTGTCTTTAGCATAAGTGCTGATGTAAAACTTAACATAATAGCACAACATACATACGCACAACATAGCAGTGCTTGTTCTTGGCTTCATTTTCCCAACAGTGCCACTTCCTGGAGTCAAAGAGGAAGGGGAAAGGAAGAAAGGAAGCTCTCCAGACACAAAGCAACAAGGCTGAGTGGACAAAAATGTGTTGTTCTTTTTCCGATTTTGCATTGTAAAAAAAAAAAAATGACTATGACTCAAAATATAACCTGCAAAAACAAACACTGTAGAAATGCAGTTGTATGAAATGTACGCAAAAATGCAGACAGCTGAAAAAATTGAAGTAATGACAAAAGTATCACTCAAAGCAAGAGCAACTGCTGCACTACCCCTCTCAAAAATATCCCATTATCAGCTCTGTGTCATGTTCAGCTGCTGTGAAATCCAATCCACACCCATCGTCTCTCCTGTTTGGCCATTATCAAGTTCTTGTATTTTGACAAGCTGTGATGAAACAGAATCCAGCCCTATGCTCCACTGACAGCTTGCTGTATGAGCTTCCACATGCTGTGAAATCTATGTGTTAGTGCAAGACGTGAAACAAACCACAGTGACCCACAAGACCAATTATATGGCTGTAATGACAACGCACAACTATGTCAGGAAATCTATTCATCTTAGACGAAGCATTCACCATTTCTCTTTATTTTAGCCTTTTATCCACACTGGCCTTATCAAATTCCCCAAAACAGAGCTTTTTTTTTTTGGAAATGGTCGCTATTGTGGCTCCTGGCATCAGGTAAATGGGAAAACTGGTCTATAAAAATGACTTCATAAGATTTTCACCCTTCATGAATGAGCACTTCTGAGCATTACCATAAAGCCTCCAGATCCCTCTGTGATTTGCGCTGTCAGTGTAGCCTTTCCAATAATACAGATGTTGTCTCTGACAAATGTTCATGTTGTTGTTGACTGTGTGCGTATGAAACAGTGCTTTGATTTAGACTCTCAATGCAGGAGGCAAGAGATTAATATTAGCCTGTATGAACAGGTAGCATTGATCAAATAACAACAAAATCACTGTTTAATACATATACCGTTGTCTGTTGAAAGAAAACTGATGTAAAAGGGATGTAACGGTAGTATAGCTAATACTTAATATCAACTATATTTTTATTTGGGCATCTTTCCTTTACAACCTCCAGGAAAATCATTCAATATGGCTCTTCTGACTTGCTGAACCACAACCAGTTACACAGCTTTTATTTATTCTACTTGGAGGGAATCCCAAAACAGAATTGAAAAACAGATATACAGATAAGTAGCTCCATATCACAACCCTGTGCTAGACCATGGGTTTGAGACATACACAAACACTGCATGCACACACACACGCACGCACACTCACACAGATCATTCTGACCTCTGTTAGGGCGCCGCGGGTGGATGAGCCGAAATGAAGCAATCTCACTCTACTCACTTTATGGGATATCATACTGAGTGTGTCAGTCTGAACATGTTACCTTGATTAACAGTCTAAAAATAGGTATAGTGTGTTATCCCCTTGACTCAACACTGAGCAGAGATGCTTGCACACTAGAGGCTGTAGTCACTGAAGCTCTTTAAAGGAGCTATTTCTAAGTTTGGCTGCTGCTACTGGCTGCGTTAGCATTAATAGTTGTTTACTTACCAGTCTAGAAGAAACATTGTGAGTTCAGCATCAGACATCATTCCTTTACTCACCAAAGCTGTCTCTAGAGGTGTCGATGCCAATGTTAACTCTTGTCTCTGTCACACATTTGCTTCTGCTGAGGTTGGCACACTTACCAGAGCTTTTCTGATACCAACTCACTGTAGCCTCCGATTTGCCCTGACAATGTAGCACTGTTCAGGTGGCGTATTAGTATAACCCCGTGTTATAAAGAAAACAATGGCCTGAGCTCTTGTCAAGAACTAGATTGTGTTTTTGAGCTTTTTCCAGGCTGCTAGTAGATTGTAGATCGCACATCTATAGTAGTGGTACGTCTACAAACTCAAGTGAAGTTCAGCCAAGTGTGACTGTGATTGTTTTTAAAAACCAAAACTTTGAGCAAGTGCTTGCGAGCAGTAACACACAAACAAATAGAGCAGTGGGGCAAGCGAGCTGAGAGACGCCTCCTGAAATGGCAGCCCAGCCGATTAACCCACTTCGATTTGTAACTCTGTCTAATCCCCCTGCAGCAGGGCCCCAGCCTTGTGTCATTACCAAACAGGCAGAGAGTATGCGAGAGTGAGAGAGAGTGAGAGAATCAGGGGGCGCAAATGTAACAGAGGAGAGTAACATCAGCTTGACACGGGACAGGTGTAGAAATTATTGCCCTGCAATGAGCGAATGGCACAGAGGCAATATGCCGTTAATTCCCCACGCTCGGCTCACCGACAAGAAAACAAGATGCTGCTGTTTAAGAGTTAGACCTACAGCTGCAGGGAACGGGCTGCTGTCTGATGGCTAAACATCCACCCCATCATTCACTGTCACAGGCAGCAGTGAATCAGATGCCTAACCAGTGAGCTTGTTTAACCTGGGGGAATTGATTACACGCCTTCCTTCCTCTGACATTTGGAGCCGTGTTACTAATTGTACAATAAGCAGTGTCTGTAACATTAATAATGATCCAAGCAGGACATCTTTGGTGCTTTGTGTGTGTGTGTGTGTGTGTGTGTGTGTGTGTGTGTGTGTGTGTGTGCTGTGATGGATGTGTCAGTAAACGGTAATGTTAACCATGATCACTATCTTTGTTTAGTGGGTGAACATGCTAACATTTGCCAATTAGCATTAAACACAAAATATAACTGAGACTGATGGGAATGTTATTGGTTGGCTGCATTTGATCATTAACCGAAGTGAAGATATGACCTGATAATGAAGGCAGATGACAAGAGACATGGTCAATAAAGTTGTTAGAATTCATCCTGTGGACAAAATATATAGATACAGTTTATTTATATATATATATATATATATATATATATATATATATATATATATA